>OX465196.1:16708775-17308775 GCA_949987655.1 Polymixis flavicincta
TAGGTAGAATCCATTAAAAATTTTGCTTGCTAACAGCTGCTTTTACACTGATGAATAATGTTTTGCATCATTTATGAAAATGGCTTGTTAAAGAATTCTACTAATTGTGCTTATAGCTTCCTTTACAGCCTTAAATTGATAATTTTACATTTGTACCATTTAATACAATTTCCATTGAGAATATCTGTGCCCGCCTATGCCAAGGAACCATTGTTCATTCATTTACTTTTCCCATTTGTTCAGGTTTACAAAATTGAATTCGGAAACACGTTTATGGGATGATTTAATGGTCATCCATGAATAAAACCTGTAAAAATTTATACGTCCACGTAAATCACTGAACGCTAATGGTCGCCATTGTAAAAACGAGTTGTTTTATGAAAGTTTTTAATTTATACCCGTTGTTTCAAACGTGTCTCGCTCGGGTGTTAAGGGTACACTTTGCGCGGGCTCGAACTCACTGGTAGGCCTGGCTAAAAATCACGCTGGCTCACCAGGCTTCGTATCCCACAGAGATAGTATCAATGGTGAGCAGTTAGACGCTAGTCTACACGCACAACGTTATTGAGTGAGACGCAGGAGCATTTTTGGCAAAAAAGTCGCGAAAAAATTAAGAAAAGTCCTTCAGAAGATCGGGTTTTATGAAAAAACCACAGCATAAATCAATGACCAATAAAGTTTATTGAATTTGTTGTTAATTGAACTTTGTCGGTACCGTCTTGGTTTTCGAGATTTTACATTCCTTTTATTACTTAAACACGCATCAAAGTTAGGTTAAATTAGCAAGAAAAACGAATCTTTGTTGGCTCATAACTTTATAATGGCTTTTTATTTTGGTTTTCTGTTTCCGTACAGACAATAATAATAACGAGACAAAACCATACCATGTTTAATTTTTTATGTACATAGTCAAACAGTGGAGTAAAACCCTCCCGAAGTTTGCATGGAAAAATTGTGGACAAGTGTCACCTTAAAGGACGGATGTGGAAAACACTGCCGGTTATTGAGTAAGGACGCTCGTATTTTCCTGTCTTGTTCTTCATCATTTTGAGTTTTGTGGTTCCTCAACGATTTTGTTTAATGGTCTTTGTTTACAGTACCTAAAAATATCTCTATTTTGATATCGACTATTACAACTTTTCCAGCTGCAAATACCATTTACAAGTACAAGTTCTTGAGTAAGCACTAATGAATCCGTTTCAAATCAAATCAAAATATTTTATTTCATATAAACCTGCATGGGCACTTATGAAACGTCAGAAGCTACCAATGTCTGTCGACTGTTGCATTTAGTCTTACAGCGTAAACTCAACGTCAACCAGTCAATTACGGAACGAGCAATAACTAATGCAGTTAAGATAACGAATACTGAGAACTGTGACCACTTCTAGAAACGTTCTAATAATTACCGAGTTTAAATACCCCTGAACATACATAGGTAGGTCCTACAATAACTACCTACTGCTGTTGAGAAGTACGAATATGGTATCGGAATGCCACTTAACTATGCTGAAGGATGAAACTTTCTCCTTTTCTGAACAATAAAACTTTAAAGTTAATTCTGAAATTCTGCATAGGTACGACATAAAGAATTCAGAACGCATTCGTACTTACATATTACATAGGTACATACGGCAACACATCAAGCTATACATTTCTAGTATAAGCTGATCTCACATTGTAAAGGATTTCCGTATAGTGCGAGATCAGCGTAATCTGGAAATTATAAGCTTGATGTGTAGCCGTATACCAATTCTAGATAACCAGTCAAGTACTTTTTTATTACTTTTACCTTAGCGTTAGGTAGAGGGAAGAGGAATGTTCTTGCGTAAGTAAAAGCGACAATTGCTCGAAACTTGTGAGTATTTCCAAACAAACCATTAATACTGGATATTGCTGTGAGTGTTTCGCTGTATTAATTAACTCCATGATAAATATTATTGGTTTATCTCCCAGATTAATTTAGCAATATTACAACATCAAAATTACAAGCACATTAACATGGAAAGCAACTCAATAGCGAAAAGCATATTCGGGAATTTTGCGTTTGGCGTGTCGGCTATAATGATTTTACTAAATTAATGGATTGTTGCACGATGCCATCAGATTTAATGATTTGATGCTTTTGCATTAAATTATAGCTAATAACACATACTGTTTTGGTTATTTTTAGTTTCGGCACAATATTGAAAATACAGAACTTTCTTTTTTCAGGCTGGCAACAATGTCATTTACCTGTCAAACTGATGGATGTCCTGACACAGATATTGTGTTTGCATGTTTTCGTTCATTCGAGTAATATCTAATAGATAGATCACTTTTCATACTTTTTACTAAGCAAGAGAATTAAAACAAGATTTAAAAGACGACCCACTGACCTTTAAGTCGCCTAAATGTACGAGTATATAAACGTGGTGATCAGTGCTTGTTTCTTTGTATGACAAACATTCTTTCTACTACGTTGGGACAGGGTCATATACCTAATAAAAGGACCTACCTGCTCAGTAACAACTCTATGTACTTACGTATTTGATTATTGCTTTATTACGTAATGTAAAATGCTGTAGCAATGAAAGCATGACGGTCACAGAGTTATGTAATCACTAATCATATAAAACGTCAGGTGATTGACCTTACAATTAGATCACTGTTACATGTTTTCAGTGCGTTTATCGCTTATCTTTGTACACACAGGGAATAAAAATAGAATATTGTCACATCAATCACTTTCTCATGTATAAACGTTGTTATCAAGGTCTTTCACATCTTGATTATGGTTTCTAGTATAAATTCTCGTATTTCTTAATTAAAAAGTCCCTTCCAGACAAGGCTCTGCATTGTTAGACTTACATTATTTGCCAAAATGTTGCTTTAGGGTTGTTGCGACCAACATCTTTATCAATATCACAGTGATCTTTATTCTCGTTAAAATAAGGTTGCTAACTTGCTACTAGGTTACTGCTGTCACAGTTGTCAGGGGTAAAGTAACTGAACGGTCTGTAGTTACAGAAATATACATAATTTCATAGATTTGTATCTTGAACGAGCCTAACTCCAATTACCGGACGGCATCATTCAACTAATGAAACTGGAGAAAATCCAACAAAAAAAGAAACTTCCTCATCAGGAAATCCAATTTCGGACCGCACGCTTACTGCTACATCCATAGCTACTTTCTGCTGAACTAATACTGACAAATGGACCATGGTTGTCTATCATCACTTCATCAGCTATCGTTCACAGGCCCCTGACGAATTGTCTTGTTAGTTTGTATGCATTGCATCTGACTAGATGTTTTCCCGAGCCGGTCGTAAATCTCGACTCGATTAACTACGGTTCTTCCGTCTTATACAACGGTTAACTGAGTAACAAAGACTAGCTACGCCAACAAGACGCCACGCGCCACCAGAAACAGTACTCTGTTGTTATTTGAAGAAGTAATCGGGAAGTCTTGTTGCTTGTACTGCTAATGAACTAGCCTGCAAACGTTATCAGGGTCATAATAATCAGCCTATAATGTCCTCACTGCTGGGACATAGGCCTTCACTCTATCAGATCAAATGGGCCATAATCCACCACGCGGGCCCAGTGCGGGTGGGCGATGTCACAATGTCTGGTAATTTTAGATTAAAGGACATGCTTCCTCATGTTTTCCTTCACAGTTTTGAGAGCAGTGGTGATGACATTATTTACTCAAAGTTAAAGTGCCTGTTTGGGTTCGAATCCACGGCCTACATGTCGTAAGTCGCGGCCGTTACCAATGGGGCACCACAAGGTAGCTTAGTGTATTAAATGCCAACATAATGTTGCCGGTTGATGGCAATATGCTCGCCCCCTTTACATGGGACTTCAATGTGAGTGTATCTATAAGTACACCTCTGTCTACCCTCCGGGGAAAACAGGTGTAATTATGTTATGTATCTAATGCAATGCTCAACTGCATAGAAATGACATAGATTCGAAAAATGGTGTAGCCAATTTAGAGACTAAAAAAACTCAAAAGTGCTGTCTGCTAAGAAAAATCATAGGTTTCTGGCAGATTCTAGATACAGACTAGCCATGTCCAAGGCTATAAGCAAATACTAAAATCAACCCATCCTTACTTTCCTTTACAAATATTATAAACGGAACAGTTTGTATGTATGTATGGATGGATGGACTCCGCTACTGAATGTCGAAGTTTGAAATGTCGACGTATGTTAGTTTTAAAGTACAGGATTTCGATGTACGCCAGTTCGAAAGTTCACTGGAGCAAAGTATGCAAGGCCGACGTATCGTTAGTTAGAAAGCAGGCATGGTTTCTGCCACGGCTCGGGCGCTGCGAGGCTCCAGCGGTCCCACGCGAGCTTATCGTCGCAGACGGTTTTACGCTCACCACCGCAGCTTCGGCTGCTCCTCAGCTCGCGGGCCGCCTCGCCCCTTCGCGCCTACGCGATTCTAAATTACATTCTAGGGGTAGGGCAGACAAGACTGCGTGGAGTCGGATCTACGGCGATTCGTTTCTGTCATCTAAATGTATGTCATCTGGTCGGCCTTGCATACTTCGCTACAGTGAACTTTCGAACTGGCGCACATCGAGATCCTGTACTTTAGAACTAACATACGTCGACATTTCAAACTTCGATATTCAGTAGCGGAGTTGTATGGATGTTTGTTACTCTTTCACGCACGGATTTGGATAAAAATGGCACACAGATAGATTATAACCTAGATTAACACATAAGATACATTTTCTCTCAGTAACACGTTTCCACGGGATAATTGCTGGCATCCACGCGGGCAAAGCCGCGGGCGGAAGCTAGTCATCAATAATAATGCAAAATTAACACTATTGCTTCTACCTACCAAGTAATAAAACAGTTTTATTTCTCCCATAAACAAGTAAATACGCAATAGTCGAGCACAAGTTATGCCTCCTCACGTACAATCGAGGCGTATAAGGAATGCGGTGCATACGTTATTGTGTACCTGCGTGTACTTAGTGCAACGCATGCAGCCGCGGTAGGGTTGCCAGATTCAAAAAATAAATAATGACAGTAATATGAATAATTATCGTTTTTAATGAGTACTTTGTTTCCCTATTTTTGTTTTTCCTGTTGGTATTTAATTAATTAAGTTTTTGGATATTCGCTTGAACATAAATATTTTTACCATTTTATGTATCTTCTAGCATTTTAGAAAAATGAAGTTCTGTTTATAAATTTTTTTTTTTTTATCAAAATCGTAATAAGGCTAAGTAACTATTGTTTATGATAATGGCAGCAAAAGTAACAGTTGGAAAACCCTAACTGAAGTGAGGCCAAATTAGCGTACTTACTGAAAAACAAACATTTTTTTCAAACAATTTTGAAAAATAATTACTTATCCTACTAATATTAGGTCTTTACCTATGAAATTGCCGTTCTGCAGTACTGGCCATTTCAAATCAAAATAATTTTTGTTTGGCTAAGAATTCTAATTTCAAATTAATTTTATTTTAAAAACATGGATTTTTTTTTTCTAAAAGTAGTCATTTCTTTATTGATTAGTGTTACATTTTCATCGCATTTCAATCTTTTTCGTCATCATGGATACGTTAAAAATTCGAGTAATTATGGAATATGAGTACCGTCGTGGCAGCAACGCGGCACAAGCGGCACGCAACATCAACGACGTTTACGGAGCTAACACTACAAACCAACGCACCACCTGTTATTGGTTTGCTCGCTTCCGTTCTGGAAATTTCGACCTGAAAAATGAACCTCGCGGTCGTCCGAAGACTTTGGTCGACAATGACGAATTAAAGGCGATTGTGGAAGCTGATGATACACAATCTACGGCTGAATTAGCAGCAGCTTTCGACGTTAGCGTCAAAACAATATTGGTCCATTTGCGTCAAATTGGCAAGGTAAAAAAGCTTGACAAATGGGTGCCCCACGAACTCAATGATCGCCAGCGCGAAGTACGCGTCGAGACGTGCCTTGCACTGCTCAACAGACACACAAATGAAGGAATTTTGAACCGCATTGTTACCTGCGATGAAAAATGGATTCTGTTTGAAAACCGTAAGCGCTCAGCAAGTTGGTTGGATCCTGGTTCAGCACCTAAACAATGCCCTAAACGAAAACTTACCCCTAGAAAAGTGATGGTCACTGTTTGGTCGTCTAGCGCCGGTGTGATTCATCACAGCTTCTTACCAAACGGGGTGAGCATTACTGCAGATGTGTACTGTGAAGAACTGAACACAATGATGGAGAAGCTGGCGCATCTCCAACCAGCATTGGTCAATCGCTCGTCTCCGCTGCTCCTGCACGACAACGCGCGACCTCATACTGCACAGCAGACGGTCTCCAAGTTGCAAGAACTGGGGTTGGAAGCTCTCCGTCATCCGCCCTACTCACCAGACCTTGCGCCTACAGACTACTACTTTTTCCAGAATTTGGATAACTTCTTGGCGGGAAAAAAATTTAATACCCGAGAGGCAGTACAAAATGCCTTTGAAGAATTTGTTGCCTCCCGTCCAGCTGATTTCTTTAAGAAGGGCATCAATAAACTGCCACTGCGATGGCAAAGATGCATTGATTGCATGGGTGATTACTTCGATTAATACAAATAAAAAAATCCTGAAAAAAATTCGTTTAAATTTTTTCATACAAAACGGCAATTTCATAGGTAAAGACCTATTATTATAAATGTGAAAGTTTGGATATTCAGATGTTTGTTACTCAATCACGCAACAACGGCTGAACGGATTTGGATGAAATTTGACAAACAGATAGTTTGTAACCCAGATTAACACATAGGATGCACTTGCACTTTTTATCACGATAGTACGCTCCCATGGGATAATATTCGACCTTCACGGGGGCGAAGTCGCGGGCAAAAGCTAGTAAGTAATAAATTCTATCCTGCGAAGTGGCAACCCTGTCGGCAAGTGACATTCCTTCGGTATCAGATGTCGTGATAGCCTAGTTTGAGGCGCCCCACTTACACACCTCGCTTTTATATGCATATCTGTACCTAAACTTATAACTACGTACCTGCCTACTGCAGAATGCTGCTCTCTTGACTTCAGAACGTAATCTAGCACAGTAGGTGTTAGGTAACAAGCATAACAACGCCTCAGTCATTCTGCAACAAAAGAAAATAACAAAGCACTATGCAGTGCGTAAAAGGGCATTAGAAAAAATTTGAACCACACAACTGGAAACAGGAACCACACATTTTTATTTTAATTGACACACAATATCACGCCTGATCTCCCCGTAAGTACCCGTGGTATAATTTCAGATCTCCACGCGGGCGTAGTCACTGGCAAAAGCTAGTGTCTAAAAATTCGATCGGCTGCTGTTAGTCCAGTCACCCAATCAAAGCTAAAATTGTACATCAACAACATTGCGGAACAAAGAATTTATATTTGTAATGTAGAGCCTAGTGAGATGCCATTGAACAACACAGAACAACAATTCTTTCAAAATAAACCTACACTACGCAATCTGTAGCAAATTGACAATAATCCCTTTTAAGGCGCGACATCGAAGTTCAATCGACCGTCCACACCACCCACTGTCCAGCTTACGCCATTTTGTCCTAGTGCCTATAGTGTCAGTAAAACAACAACGTACGGTACCTACCTACAGTGCTACAAGGATCTTTGTGGCGTTCGTGTGACGTTGACAGGGAGGCGTTGTTGGTAAAATTTTGTGAATTTGCTCGATTCTTAAAAACAAAAACGAATCGTTTTGCTTACCAATAGTAGCATTATTTATTGCCAAACTGGGCTTATAAATAGATTCGTAAGCTAGTTTTACCTGTGATAGCTACTTCCATATGCGAGGGTCTACTTATCTATTAGGCAAAGCTATTAGAACATTGCTTCATTATTGGTACGCACGGCTACACATCAAGCTATACATTTCCAATATAAGCTGATCTCGCATTGTATAAGATTTCCGTACAAAGCGAGATCAGCGTAAACTGGAAATGTATAGCTTGATGTGTAGCCGTGTGTACAAGAGGTTTAATTTTAACCAATAACGGTTCTTTAAAGGAATCAGCTACTAGTCACAGAATTTATTTTATTGTAAAAAAAAAAGATGGTGGGTTCCGATTTTGACCACACGCCAAAAGAACCTTGTAGTTCTGTATTTAGGTAGTACAGCTACTCTATGTAAGTAATAAGTCAGTAAAACAACAAAGTATCGGATTGAAACGCAGTACCTAGGTGAACACAGTGACTGCGACAGACTACACAGTAATGTAATCAGTAGGTTAGAGCTACTGTTACGTAAAACGATTTCCCTGGTTACTAGTTATGCGAAGTTTTATGTGCTTTCTTTAAAGGTGTAACTTACGTGTGATTTCTAGTTGTATTAACTGTTATTGGTTATTTTTATGGCCTAAAACCAGTTGCTGGGACAAAAATTAACACAATTTTCGAACGAACTGTCAAACGCCTACCAATCAACTACTGTGGTTGTTTGACTGAATTAACAACAGCCATCTGAAGGCCAATTCTCTTAACTAAAAACGTTCAAAATCTAGTCACAGTCTCATCTTGGCGACAGTCAAATGTCAAAAATGTATGGAAACTCGAGGTATTTTTGACAGATTGTGACTGAGAACGTTCTTAAAATTACGAGAATTGCCCCTCTGATCACTTGACATGAGTTTAATTTTGATGAGTTGTTGATTTTAAAACTGGGTTTAAACGCCTTATGACATTGTTTTCTAATCGAAACGGGTACCAAGCGAAAATAGTCTAGACTTTTTGAGGACCAATTCATCCTTTTGAGTTGTTTGTCGGCTAGGTAGAGGTGTACCTGCCTATAATTACACACACATTTCGCCAGTTATGTTTATGTGGTATGTAGGTAATAGCGGGTGGGTCTATTGCCATCGACCGGGCACTTATCGACTCCGGGGTGCTACTGACCAAATTCCTGATGGAAAAACCCAATAACACTTTGCCCGATCTGGGAATTGAACCCAGGACCTCAGCAGTAGCGCCTGAGACAACGAGACCAACGAGGCAGACCAATAAGTTTGTGCAACTAATTGTTACGATAACCGACAGAACCATTTGTAGAAACCTTAGCAATATTGTCGTGTCACACAATACCATACGACCATAGTCTAACAAACAATTTTCATTTCAAGACTTACGTCATAATACTAACCACAGCCTAAGAAGCTTGCCTACAAATCAGTCTAACTAGATGTGTAATGGCGCTGCCATATGCATTAATATGCATAAACCCATTTAGGTGATATGCATATTGCATTAACAGAACGCGATTTTGTACGCGTTTGTCGCCTATAAAGTACCTACAGTCATTACGATTAGTATTCGTGGTTGTGTGATTAGTATGTCTACATTTCGACTTCAGAAGCGGCCAGGATGCTGTACAGACTCGTAAACATAGGTATTAATCGCAGAAGTAGCGTGTAAGATAACTTGTATTTATGTTAAGTTGATTTGTAACGATGAGGGTGGCATAATCTGTTTAGATTAAAACCCTCTTTAAATAAATAAAGAAAAAAAAAAGGATTCTTCAGAGAGGCGCGATGTGACACTTGTAGAACAGTTTCCATGAAGTTTTCATAGAAATTGTTCTACGAGAGTCGCGCCTGTTTGAAGAAGCCTTTAGATCTGTAAAATATCGGGATAAAAAGTAACCAATGTCCTAATCCATTCGAGCTATTCTGTAAAAATGTCACCGTGAAATCTTGGGTCTCTGTCAATAGTGTCATCTAGTAACAGCTCACTTCAAGTTCAATTCACATAAGTTGTCACGGTGAGATTTTAATAGCACTACTGGTCATGGTCTTCCCCATGCACCTTTTGCCAAATTTTATACACATCCATTCACTTGGTTTAGCGTGAAAGCGTAACAAACAATCAATCAAATCTTTGCGGTTTATAAACATTTGTTAAGATTGTATGGTATACCTACATAATAAAGAGTATTATGTACTTGATACTGGTTTTGTGTAACTTAACGACTGTTTTACTTGAATAGATGAGCCGAAAAATACACTGATAGGTTTTAATTCATTGATGTTCATCATCTACCTAGGTTCTTATTTTGTTTTATTTTATTCGGGAATTTCACTTTCCTATGTTAAAAGAGATGGTGGTATTCAGACAGTCCCATGTTATAAGGGGTCTGGCCACTGCTGACCCATTTTAACCCAGAATAAACAGGACAAAAAGCATTTACAAAGTCATAGGAATAAAGAAACGATAAATAAACAACTATTTGAATATATTTCGACCCCTGTCACAACTTGCTTGCAAAGGCAAAACAGAAAAGGACGTCCAGTGATTTTAACATTTTATTTTTCTTGTTACAGGTAAGCAAACAACCGGAAACCTTGACGTCATCGCTACTAATGTAACAAAATATCGGACAAACTGAATCTTCGGTTTTGGCGGGAGACGCTCAAATATTATAATAGTGGCGGCCGTGTATAAAATTTAAATAAACTGTTTTGCATAATCTGCTGGACCGGGAACTATTTGTTTTACAACCCAGTCTTGGCAGCAGCTAGGTGGGCAAGGAAATCGGTGAATTTAAGGAAATTTCATTTTACGGAATAAAAAAAAGGATTAACAAAATCGGACTACTCTGTAAAAGTTATGCGTGGTCATACATAAAAAATAATGTACGCGTTGACTTGAGGTTTGGGTAAGTATCTGAGAGGAAAAATTGGATAAGTATCTGTACTTCATCGTCTCCATAATAGAAATATCTGTCAGAAAACTGAGAATAATACCACACTTGCTTTATTACGTATTCAATCGGCCCATAATGTTGCCACTGCTGGGACACACGCTTCCTCTCGGTGTGAGGCAGTGGGCCATAATCCACCACGCGGCAAAATTTATTATACCGTGATAATACTTAGCAAACAAAAAGCTGAAATTACTAAAAATAAGTAATAGTCTCCATATAATTCAATCCTATTAATATCCTGCAGGATGCATGCATATTTCGGGTGAACTGGGGCAAAACGTACCGGTCATTAACATCGATAGTCTGTTATAAAATTGTAATAAAACATTTCGATTGTCACCATAAACCTTTCAACTGTAATTTATTCATTGAATACCTAGAATTTCAATTCTGTTCTAAAAGCTCTGTAAAAGTAATAGTATCTCATATTTAACGTACTCAGTTATAAAAGAAAAACCGTAAAAATGCTACATAAATTGCCTAAAGCAATATTGTTACGCATCAAGACAAGACGAGCAATTTAAACAATCATCCACTCAGTTGATCACGAAAATTGCTCTGAACATCGCCCGGGAGACCGATTCGAGAAAATTTGACAATTTATAAATGTCTATCGGTCTAAAAGGGTTATTTTTTATGGGACCACTATTTGCTTTAGATGTTTAATTGCTGTTAATTATTCAGGTTTTGTTATGGTCAAATATACGACAGTAAAACGACGGTATTTCATTGCTTCAAAACAAAAATCTGAATAAAAACATTACTTGTGTCTAAAGTTTGGAGTGCCTAACTTTTTCTGCCTATTGTCACACTCTGTTTTCTCCGAGCTAATTTTTACAATAAGAATACCAGTGAGGTCGTTCCTCTTCTTCTTTTTCGACGCTTTTGTTATACAAAAATCCTTAAAAGTTTGTTCAGTTAAGAAGTTTCGAGATAAAAATTCCTTTGAAAAGTTTCAGCATTAAACTCGTGGAATTACTCGAAAATAAGTCTGAAAAAAGGTAATTAAAAGCAGAACCAAGTTGATAACGTTAATGCCTCTCGAAACATTCTGCCGGGTTTATGAACAACCTAGTCTATCTCTGTTACCATGTCATTTCATTAGTCTCTTAGCTTTACAAAAGCAAATACATTTTCTGATGAAAATATTTACCTACACGACAACCTTTCGGGAATTTTGCTACACACTAAGATTCCTGAGTAAATACTTATGTTAAAAATCTGGAAAGCCTAAGTAAAGTCAGAAATATGTAGATCAAGAAAACCTCGTTATTTGCTCAAAAAAGCGAGCATTTTCAGTGCGACAGTTTTCCCAACTTCACCCCTCTTTTTTGTTGACTTAACACTTAACGAAGCACAGTGCCGTAGCGTGCTTGACATTCTGAACGTCGCTTTGTGCCATTCTGCGTGTGCAAATCGAGTTTTCCAACTATTTTCTGTGTATTTATGAGTGTTGGAAGTTTGGACAGAGTACGAGTAGTCGATTTCATTTGCTCACGTAGCTACGTTGTGATAAATAATGGGTCGCATTATTTAGGGGGGAATGCTGTAGCTGGATGGAACAAAAACCATGGCCCTGAAGGTCTGAGATATTGTTATAGTTTCTGTTGCTATGTGGTTTTGTTAGAGAAAGCATCAACTAGTAACACCTCAAGTTTATAATTCCACTTAGAAGAGACAGTTGAGGCTTTTAGGGCCCCCTATCGCAGTAGGACACCAGTTGTGGCGCAACCAGCCTTGCTACCAACAAAATGTATAGGTACAGCTCTATGCAGGGTACCTTACCTGGTGTCAGCTTGGTTGCCTTTGATGGAAGATGTAAATGTTATATTTTTCAAAGTTTAACGGTGGTGCCACCGTGGTGCTAATATTCTATTTTACAGTGTTATAAATGTGAATGTTTGTTACCCAATCACGCAAAAACGGCTGAGCGGATTTGAATAAAATTTGGCACCTAGATACGTTTGATCCCGTTACTTCGAGTACGTTAGCGTGGGATAATTTCCGACCACCACGCGGGCGCAAACGCTGCCAAAAGCTAATGAGAAATAGGCCTCAAACGTCTCGGTTGTCCAAAAAAGCTTCCTACCTCTAAGATAATTCCGGTAGCTACAACTACAAGCGGGTGGGTTCGTAAAACTGAACAGTCTTGTTTATAATTCGCACGTTGTAAGCAGATACGCGTAATTAAGTGTCAGACAACTTTTGAAGCTGTTCATACGATTCTCCCAGCTTATAGTGGTACATGGCGGATTAAGGAACTAAGTTATGATGTACTGAATTTGACAGCTTGTATGGTTGTTCCATTGCTAGTGGCACCACTATGAAGTGTCCGGGTAAACTGGTCCCAGCTAGCATCATGACAGGTGAATTATAAAGTCAGTCTATCATTCTAAGAATTAGATATGGTTTCACATTTCACACTTGAGACTGCTTTAGCTATCACTGTTCGAAAACCTGAATATTCTGACGAAATAAGCTGTAATAGACTTAAACTAACTTACAAGATTTGCGTCTCGCTCTCTATGACTACATCGAAGACCAGAAATTAATCCTATCTTCACATTACCGTCGACAGCTAAACTGTATCCCATCCTCATTAATATAATTAGAGTCTGCTGCCAAATACCGTCAATAATCCTCAGGCGTCTTATCAAGACGAGATGGATCTCATATGGTGATGAGGGGATTTGTCTCCACAGTGTATTTGTCTCTCACGCACATAGGGTAATTCTTCGTAAAATATATTAGAAGTGGAACCTAATTAAGTCTAATTACAGTAGAACCTTAGTAACAAATTACTTATTAAATGTAGATAAATTTTGAACTGCAAAAACTTATTATATCGTGTGTGTCAAAAGAAAAATATCTGGAGAAAAAGTAATTTTAATACCTATACTTATTAATATTATTCTATGAAATGGTTTCTAAGAGATTTATTACCTGAAAAATATCAACTACAATAGAATCCACCAACTTATTAAAAGAGTAGTTAGTGCCTCTAATTATTACTAAAAGGAGAAAAGTAAGAAACCAAATAACTATCTTGTTCTGAGAAAAGTTTCAAATCAAAATGGTTTCTATTTCTATGAAAATCATTTAAATTAGATAATTCCAGAAACTACAACAACAGTTACTAACCGAGCTATCTATAATAATCATAGATTCGTGGCCCATAAATTGACTACGATAATATAAATTCTAACCACACACCATTCCTTTACAAATCACCACATGAGATCCATTTTATGTCTTTGTTGAAAAACATTTTGACAGACCCAAAAAAAATCTCCCCTGGAAATCTCCCCTGCCGTTAATTTTACTACCTGAGACTGACATAACGTTTACAAGCAGTGCCTGACACTAAACAGTGTCATATAGTGACAGATGATATGCAGGTGGCACTTTGTGGTACCGGAAGAGTTGTTGGCACTTTGCCCGGGGATTCTTCGCTTTGCCCAGTCTAGGGAATTAGGTGACAGGATATATTATGAGTTGAAATTGGGTTCTTTAATTTTTTTGTTGGAGAGATATTTGTGTTGTGAAATACGTGTAACTTTTCCATGGCAGTATTATGAAATTAGTGGAATTTGAGGAGTAGAATCTTAGATGAACAGCCTTATTATTTAAATTTCTGGTTCCCAGATACAGATTGCAAATTAAAAAGGCATGTGGTTGTTATTTCCCCAGTTGACCCATGGATTGCTTTCGGGAAATAGACACTTGATATGTTAATTATATTATGTAATTTTTTTGCTTCAATTTGTAATTAAATAGGTATCAGATAAACGTATCTTCATCATAATAATATTCTATTGACCACATTATTATTATCTACTTACTGAAAGATTTGAAACTTTAATCTTCGCTTGCAAACCATTCTTCAACTTCCGACATTGTCCCTTCAACAAAGGGTATCAGCTCAGTTATAGCACATTATAAGACATTCCACAATGTTGTATTTGCCCAAAACGTAGACAAACTTTGTCATTGTGCTCGTTGTCGTTCACTAAACCACAGAATAAGAAAATACAGAAAGCTCACTGTATTTAAAAGGAATAGGTACTATCAAACGTAGCTAGTAGTAGTCCCTTGTTGTGTGTCGAAAGCCACGAGATTATAATTTATCGTTATTTCTGTAAATGGGTTAAAATAAACACTTTTACAAGTCAAAATACATTCGAGGCAGCATGTTAAAATCTAACCGATAATTTTATATTATGTAGCATGTTTTGTTCTACATAACATAAGATCACACCTTGTTTCCCCGAAGGGTTGGGCAGAGTTGTACCTATTGAACATCCACATTTTGCCAATATGGTTAAGTCCCTTGTAATTGGGGGCGAGCCTTTTACCATCAACTGGGTACAAATCTGGACTCTGGGCTGCTACTGAGAAATTCCAGATGGTAAAGCCCAATAACACTTCCCGACCCTGCTTTTTTCTTTTTCTTATAGGGAACTAATTCAATAAATAGTCATGCGTAAGGCAATATTGCTGTACTTAATACTATTATTGGTGATTCCTGCACCGTAACATGCACTACTATTTATAGTAAATTGTGTCTGAATTTCCGACATTTACCGAATTGCTCCTTCTGTACGCGTCTATTCGCTCACCAGCTCACTTATTAGTCGTAATTAAATTAGTTCGAGTTCAGAATCGCGATGAAATTGTATTTTCTAACTCGATAATGGCGTCGCGGAACTTTTCTGTAACTGCATTATATTTAGATAAGTGGAATGCCAATTTTGGACCGCTAAGCGGACTCTGATGTTGCTCTGTGTTCTGTTTTGCGGCTCTATGTTCGAAATTTTGCTGAGCTGAAAGTTTTGGCACAGAAGTAATAAAGTAAAAAAGTGAAATTTTTTTTACTTTCGTCGTCGTTACACATCCTGAGTTATAATTTTGTCTGAGACTTTTTGCAATGCGTTTTAACAAATGGCAATCATGAAATAATACTGCCATTTAAAAAAGACTGATTTGTATGGTACCTTACAAAAATAAAGACCAGGATTTCCGGGAACGTTCATCAGATTTAGATTAAAGCCTTTTAATAAATTACTAATAATAAAATTATTTTAACATTTGAAATAAAAGGTTTCGAATCAATGAGTCACGTGTTTTGTTTTGTTTAACTTTATTTAACTACCTAAACCTATAGGGTACCTATAGTTGATTTTGTAGCCGATAAATTACTACAATTAAAAAAAATATTTAATACCTCATATGTTACTTTATTTAAACCAGCTTTTGCCAATGGCTTCCCCCGCGTGGAGCTCGAAAATTATTCCAGGGAACGTACTACCGGGATTTAAAAAAAAATCCAAGTTATGAAATGTGTGCCTAATTTCATCCAGATCCGTTCAGCTGTTTCTGAGTGATTGAGTAACAAACATCTAAATATCCAAATATACAAACTTTCACAATTATAAAATTAGTAAGATTCTGTTATCTCAGGCACACGATATTGTCTATCTATAATATCAGCATATCGTAAAAATAAAATAAAAAACTGAAAAAAGCAGAGATATAAAAAAAAAAAAAAAAATAATAAAAAAAAAAAAAAAAAAATCGTTTATTTATAAAAGGGGACACATTTACAATAAATACCTTTACAAATAAAATAGAGCACAGTTGCTAATTTGCCTGAACTAGGTGGAACCTGTGCTTCAGGCTACAAAATGCAGAAATACTTAATATAATAAATTAACAATGTGTATAAATAACTAAAATAGAACTTAGGTCAACAAAAGTAAAAATGCATGTTAGCGGTTTTTATTTGCATACAACAAGTAGATCTTCTGTCTGTGCATAATCGATGGATAGTAAATGCTTAAGTACAATCTTTTTACAGCTATGATAATTTAATTTATAGATACTTAGTTTCCTATTTAATCTATTGTACAGAAATGGGCCTAAGAAAGTGTAAAATCTTTCTACAAAGACATGTTTTGAGGTTGCATTCGTTATGCATACTATATCATTCCGTCTCTTGTTAGTGTTTTCAGCATTATAGGTAAGCATGGTGTGCTGTTTTAATACTAAGTGCATAATAAAAAGCTGACGAACAGTGAGTACGTTGCAGGATTTATATAGCAAATCTGTAGGAAAGAAGAAGGGATGGAAGTTTGCTACCTTTAAAATTGCTCTCTGAGCTCTTTCAAGAGGAAGCAAATTAGTTTTAGGTGCACCACCCCAAGAAGTGATACAGTATTGAATAATTGACTGACATAGAGCCAAATAAACTTGTGTGATTAATTTTGAATCTGCTAACGTTCGCAATTTTTTAAAAACATATATTAGTTTGCGCACTCTTTTAGTTAGGCTTTCTATATGTTTTCTAAAAGAAAGTGTGTCGTCCATTACTACCCCCAGGTATTTAATGTAGCTCGTTTTGATGATAAAACGGCAATTGCACATGCTGACTGTATGGTTTCCACATTGATGGGCATATAGATGAGGGTTAGTTATGTTGAGTTGAGGCTTGCGCATGGAGAAGTGAATATATTTAGTCTTGTCGGCATTTAATGTTAGTAAATTGCTTTGAAGCCAATTAGTCACAGAATTTAAACCTAACTGAGCGATTTCAAACAGTTCGCTACTGGTTTTAGCACTAAATATTAACGCCGTGTCGTCGGCATATGATATAATTTTACCGTCTTTAATATTTAGATTACACAAGTCATTAAGGACGCTATCACATTTTTCCACAAATATCAGTGATTTTCAGGTACCATTTTAATGATTTAGGAGTCACAACTGCGAGGATATCATATGTCAAATAAAAGATAATATATTCATCTCCAGAAGAACGACATAAACAATATATAGCCATATACTAAATTTTCACACAAATACGATTTCCCCATCACAACAATCGCAATTTTTTGAATAAAATGGGGTCTGAATAGGAACCATTATAGCTAAATCCACTGCAAATTTTAACTCAAAAATAGTTACGAATTGTTGCTTATATAGTCCTCTATACGTGAAGCTAAAAAACTTATTGGCAAATAAATAACTTTTTCTTTTATGTGAAAAATAAGAAATGCTCTCAAATTTCTCCATACATTTTCAACGCGCGCACACTCGCGGTTCGTCATTCCGCGCTCAGAGGCGCTCCTGGAAGCACGGCTGTATCGCTTTCTCGCAGAAAATACTTACGTATAAACGTGACTACTGTATTGTACACTCTGGTTGAACGAAGTTGATACTTTTTCGAACCGAAATTAAAGTAAGTGTGATTATTGGAATTTGTTTTAGAAATTTAAACTTAGTTATAATTTATTTGTAAAATGGATGTAGATTACGGAAATGAATTGCATTAAATGTATTATTATCTATTCAAATGGCGGGAACAATTTTTTTTTTGAGACATTTGTTAGGGTAGTCGAATTTTGGGTTTTTGGGGATGGTGATTACGAATATGTCATCCATATTTTCAGCAGGTTGCGGTATGTCTAAACTTGTAAAAATCGAGGTCAAAGCGAAAATTCAAGATAGTGGCTTCGAAAATTTTCAAATATTTCTTCATGGGTGTCATTTTTATAGTTTTCGGAGTTGCTGAAGTCAATAGTGACGTCAAAATAAAAATTAAAGATGGCGGCTGCGAAATTCAAATAAAGAATTTCGTTCCTAATGGGGGTTCCCCACCCCACATGTATTTTAAATTCAAGATAACGAGTGTGATCAAAAATTGACATTGTTATCGAGTCTGGAGGTGTTGATTACAGTAGAGGTTGGCAGTGTTTACGAATATGCGATCCCTCTTGTGCTAAATCGAGTCATTTGTAAATTCATAAATTCAGAATGCTAGATGTAGCGTTTCAAAGTCAAGTAGGCATGGTTTTAACTTTTGATACCATATTATTCGGTATTATTATTAGTTATTCGTTTATGTTGTGCATTGCTAAAATATTTATATTTATTATTAAAGATGCCACGAATTCGGAAATTTGGACAAAGGACAAAAAATACTTCACACGCAGCAGTAAACCAAAGTAATGAGATTTTGTAAGTATTTTCATTCAGAAATCACAAATCCACTCTGGAGTTTTGTTCGTTCTTGTATTAGAAAATATGGTAGGTTTTTTTTATTTAACAGCTGCAGCTTAGATGTCTCCGCAGGCGATGATGAGCAAAATGAAATTTCACTTGTAAGTCATATCAAATTATGTTGGTAATTTGTTTTATTTGATTTACCTTAATTACTTACTTATATTGTCTTTTTTTTTGTTTTCAGAAGCAGGCATGCGCAATAAAATAATATAAGCCAAATGGCAGAAGAATAATCGTGATTGATTACTTTTTTGAGCAGCTAATCCATATAAGTAGCCACACTTCTTTGTTTAATTGCGGCGTGAATTATCTCATTATGATTAAAGAGCAGGCCTGCATTCTACATTCGAACTTCTTTGCAATATGTGTGGTGAAAAGTTTAAGCTTGAAACAGTGCTCAAAGACGATGATAAAATGGACATCAATCAGGAAGTTGTAAAAGGAATGATGTCAACTGGTGCTGGAAATACCCAGCTTAATACTGTCCTTGCCCATGCTGACATCCCATCGATGTTTCTGCGGTTGTATGAACTTACACACAATCGAGTTTGCCAATGGTGGGAACAAACGGCGGACCATTGTATGACTGAGGCAGGGAAAGAAGAACTCGAGCGTGCAAAACTTATCGGGAATGTGTCACCTCAAGGAGTGCAAATGATAGCTGTAATTGCGGATGCATGTTAGAGTAAACGTTCATATGGCACAAATTACAATGCTTCTTCTGGCGCTGCGGCAATTATTGGACAGCACAGCAAAAAAATGCTTTACTGTGGTGAAAACTTTAGGCGCGTTGGGCATTTTTGAGATGGTAAAAACAATGGAACTCGCGACACTGTTACCGACACCTCTGTATATAAGTATGTACATATATTGTATATGTACGTACACAGATATACATGCATCTTGGCATTTTTTGAGATGGGGAAAAAACCCTTAAACTCGCGACACTGTTACCGTTACCGTTACAGGCACCTCTGTACCTAGGAATTTGAAGTGAACACTTATTTAGGCGCATTGGGAATTTTTTGAGATAGGAAAAAACAATTAAACTCGCGACACTGTTCAAAAAATACACACGTAATTGTTCAAGATTTCATTTCTGTCGGCACTCCCGGAGTGCCACTGGTTTTTTTATATTTATTATCCACTGTAAAGTACCTACATACACTACTGTGTACATTTTGCAATTTGTAACCTACCCTTACACAATATGTTTTTTTTACTACTTTTGTTTTAATTTTTATTAAAAAATACTGAACTTCCCCCAGTCTTAAGTGAATAAAATACTTATTATTAATATGAGGAAATGCTTATTTTTAAATATCACAACAAAAATATAAAATAAACTCCCAGGCTGGTATTTGATTATGGAAGTAATGCTTCAACAATTGTAATATTTTTAAGTACTCACATCTTTTCATACTAACAGCAGGCTGCGGGATAATCGTAGGTGTTCCCCGTAATTTTTTTGCTCGGGTCATTTTTGGGTACTAGGAACTAACGGTAACACAACCCGTAGTTACTTACGTAATGTACATTATGTACATACATTACGTAGGTACCCAGAAACGACCTCAACATTTCATGTAATGATTGTTATGACTGATGATCTTCAAAAACAATAAAAACATGTATAATGTAATGTACGTAAGTACTAATAACAGTTACCAAATTCGATTGGAAACTTACTACTAACTTTACTCAATCCATATTAGTAAAATTAAAAAGAATACGTTCAAGTACCAAGATTGTGTGAAGTTACGTATAAAATCGAGCGGACAATGGATTCAATGTGTGTGTGAGCGTAATGTTGTTGTGTTGCGGCTCAGATACCTAAACGCGAGTGTGTTCAAAATGTGATAGCGTCCTTAATATAAATCAGGAATATTGTGGGGCCCAAAATACTCCCTTGAGGAACACCAAAACCAGTATTTTTCTGCTCATCACTCGTAATATTATCTATTCTAACGTACTGGTATCGGCCGTCTAAATAGTCAGTAAAAAGTTTCAGCGGCGTTCCTCTTATTCCTATGGTCTCCAATTTGTCCAGAAGAACAGAAACAGACACCGTATCGAAGGCTTTGGCTAAATCGAGAAAGACTCCTAGGGTCTGGTTTCCTTTGCCGAGGTTTTCTGAAATATAATCAGTCAGGCTATGCACCGCATCGGCTGTCGATAGTTTCGGTCTAAAACCAAATTGCGCAGTCGATAAAATGTTGTTTTTCTCTAGATAATTAACAAGTCTACTGTTTATAATTTTCTCTAGTATTTTTGAAATTGAGGGGAGTAAGGATATTGGCCTATAATTATTAACTGCGGTTTTACTTCCTGATTTAAAGACAGGGATTACTACTGCCTTTTTTAGACAACTAGGGAAAATTCCTTCGGCAAGACAGATTCGAAATATATGCGTTAAAGGAGGTATCAAAATATGCTTGAAGCGTTTAAGGATCTTACTGCTTATATTATCCCATCCAGCTGCACAATCATCTTTAAGCCCAGAAATGATTCGGGCTATTTCATCTTCATCAGTGTCAAACATAGCAAAAGATTTTGGGTCACAGCTATCCCTTGATTTTTGCAAAGTAGGTTGGTCGCTACATTTCGGAATCTGCTCGGCAAGAGTTTTCCCAACATTTATAAAAAAGTTATTTACATTGTTAGCTGATATGAGCGGTGATGAAGGATTTGAAAGCAGTAAACTCGAACTTGATTCACGCTGTTTTGACATATTGGTGATGTTTTTAATTTGTTTCCAAAGTTGTTTGCTATTTTTACCTGCTCTATTTAATTGATTTTTATCGTAATTATTTTTTATATTCCTTAGGAGATTGTTGCAAAAATTCCTGTATCTTTTATAGGTAGTTCGAATTATTGCATTATCAGGGTATCTTTTTGTTCGCTGATGAAGTTTGTCTCTGTGTCTTATACATCGGATTAATCCAGGAGTAATCCATGGCTTAATATTATAAAGTGTCTTATTTACTGTAGAAATTGTCGTGTTACGTAATATTGCTTGTTTGATATGTTTAATTAAATACGATAAGGCCAAATTAGCGTCAGCAGTATTGTAAACTAGGCAAAAATCAATGTTGCATAAATCATATTCGAGTTTATTCATGTTTAATTTGCTAATAGTCAGAGGACGATTTAGCTTAGGCAGCGATAAATTTACTGTTAGTAGAACTGCGTGATGGTCAGTAATTGTTGAGTTAGTAACAAGCGTAATATAAGATAGGCTAGTTTTGATCATCATATGATCTAGGCAAGAACCACTTTGATGAGTAGGCAATGTGTGAGCGGGAAGAAAACCATGGTATAAGCAGATGTTAAGGTAATCTTGGGTCCCTGCATCGCAGTTTTCAGAACCAATATTTATATTTAAATCACCCGTTAGTATGATATTCTTAAATGGGCTAAGTGCTTGGAGAAGCTGGTTTAAGGATCTGTTAAAAGGATCTAGATTTCTAGCGGAAGGGGATCTATACATAGCGATTATCGCTGTAGTAGTACCAATTTTGATGACTAAACAATTACTCATACAGTCTTGTAGATTATGTTCCTCAGCCGTGACCTTTAATGATTCCTTAGCAAAGACTACGACACCATCATTCTGATTGTGGTTTATTGTGGTATGTAATACGGTGTACCCCGGTATTACTGGTAGATTTTCGTAGCGATTAGCTAGCCAGCACTCGGTAAGTACCATTATATCGCAATCAAAGTTAAGTCTATGAACAAAAACGTTAAAGCTGTCTATGTTCTTAAAAATACTACGAATATTTTGAGTTAGTACGGTTAGTGAATTTTGATAGTCAGAAAGATATTTTATGCAGTCCTCAACGTCACATGTCTTTGACACAGTCACAAATGTGTTATCTATATCTGTAATTAAGTTATCATCCATATTAAACTTAAAATAACAACAAAAATAAAATAAAAATAAAATAAAAATGAAAAACAAATAAGCCTAAAATCTACTCAAGTATGTGGCGCTCTTAGGCGCCTTCATAATCAATCGAATTAATGTACCTGTATTCGGCAGCTTTTTTAGCCGGGCAATCTGTGTCTCCTGTTTTGTGATTGGCTTGCTTTTTAAAGCGCAAACATGTAGCACATTTAGGTGGATTGGCTTTCTTCTCGCAGTCCTGGGTTGAGTGCCCTTCTTCACCGCAATGTCCACATGTGGGGACAGGTATTTTACAAGTCTTGGCTGCATGACCGTACTGCTGGCACTTGTAACATCTAGTTACAAGTGTGAAATCTCGTACCGGGCAGGACGTCCAATTTATAAATAATCTGTCCTGTGTGTTGAGAGCCTTACGAATGACGGCTGGAACTTCAATTATGTAGTTGCAATTCTCAGCGTCTTTCCTGCCAGACTTGTGGCTCAGTTTTACGGAGGTCAAAAATATATCTTTGGTCATTGTTGGCAGTTTGTCCGTCAAGTTTTGCTCGTATATACATTTAAAAACCTCATTTTCAGCCATTGCTGTGGGAACTCCTATAACTATAATGCGAGGTTTGCGCTTTTTAGGTTCGTCGATGGTAAGCCCTGACGAAGCGAGTTGGACTGTTTGCCTTAGCTTTTCCAGGTCATCTTTGGTCTCAGTACTGATTATCAGTCCTCCTTTTCCTATTTTGCGTACGCTTCGTACTTTTAACTTCATTTCTCCAGGGCTTATGATTTTTTGGACCATGTTCTTGGTTTCATCACTGGTTTTCGAGTTATCACAGGGATAAATTGCCACGGAGCTAAAGGTATTTGGGCGAACAAAGCTGTTGGACCCCTTCTTCACCATATCTGCAAAAGATGAGGCCGCAACCTGTTTCGTACAGGACTCCTGGATTGTCCGGTTCATCTCTGTTAGACAGTCTGATAGGTCTCGTGCTTCGGTCATAGTTTTAAGAGAGGTATGGGTCTGTATGGCTTTTTGCTTAAGGGACTGATATTGAACAGCCATTTGCGAAACTCCATGTCCGATTTTTCGGCAAAGATTGCTAATTTTTAGCTTCTGCTCAGCGTTAAGTTTTCCATCAGTAGCAATAGAACAGACCTCACTGAGGCACTGCTCAATAGATCCCATCCAGTTCTGGATTTCCGGAGTGGACACTACTTCAATAACCTCATCTTGGTCCTTTCTTACTTGTTGGGGCGGAGTCCGAGCCGGGGTCGGTACCGGGATCGGAGTCGGTGTCGGTGGAGGGCTGCGTCGCATCATCGCGCTCCGATTAAAGGGGCTGCCTTCCATATGTCACAATATTCACAAATTATCCAGTCATTTCATTATTTTAACTTATTTATCACTTAAAATGTTTCTCTTTATAACACGCTAATACACAAAAACTAGGTCACTATTTATGCAAACGTTAATTTATTTAATTTCTTTAAATGCATTGATGTGCACGTCTGTATGCTTTGAATCGATATAGCCGTATTCAAATTATATATATAGAAATTATTAATCATTTATTCATTTTAGGCTGGGAATCAGCACTTTTCGAACGCCAACATTACAGAAGACGCCCACAACGCCCGCCCTAAACCACTTCCTAGTGCTTTAGCTGGGAAGAAGTGGCGTAACAAATAGATATATAACCTTTAGCTGTAATTAGAATTTTGAAACATGATAAAATGTGTCGAAAGCATTGAAATACAAAAAACCCAAGAAGTTACAGTCTCGAACAAAAGTTACACTCAAAACTCATTTTTTGCAAATTCAACCGCACGCATGACTTAAAGTGGTTTTTTGATACGTATGGATAGCGGGAATAGGGAAGTAAACAACCGTTTTGCTTGGACACTATACTGACAACATGGCCGGCAGCGGCAGGCGCGCGCGCGTCCCGCGCTGTCGTCATATATGAATATCATTTTTACAAAGCAATGTCCAAAAAGACTGACTGAAAGACGACTGACATTACTATTTGACAACTGCGCACATTACGCCCTATTTATGCGGACGTTTTTGAGACGCTGATTGTATAGCTTGGATTTTTTGTATATCAATGGTCGAAAGCAAATAAATAAAACTACATCATAAAGACATCCCATAACAACCCCAAAACATTAAAACCCCAATCACAACATAACCTGATCCTTTCACAGATTGTCCACTAAACTGTAAACTGTAATTATGTTTCCATTAATTAAAAACATGGCAGAGTATCGAATTTCGATAAATATTCGTCATTTTAACAGCCCTTCGGTCTGGGCCGGGGACGCCAGGGTAATTGACAATCAATCTGTATTGCGCTGAGCTTCGGAAACAAGGACCTGGGGGAAGACCACGTGGAGTAATTGGGCCACTAATAGTGATTAATTTGTTAAATATTGTGTGAGTAAACTGTGTTTTTGGTGTCATAGAGCTTCTGTGGTTTTGAGTGCATTGTAAAACGTGTCTTAAGGAGTTAAGGATGTCAAAAAGTTAGGCAGCGTGTCGTCCTGTCAGCAAACAACATCAGTCAGTACATGATAAATAAATAAACTTGAAGAGTCTATTAGAAATGTCGAAATAACAGGGTTTTACTAAATGCTTAACAAAAAGAATGTCCGTTTTGTACTTACTAATCTCCGAAATGGCGAGACTGATTTTGACGGGACTTTCACTGGCAGATAGCTGTTATAAGGAGTAATATAGGCTACTCACTCACGGGCAAAGCCGCGGATAGAAGCTAGTCGTAACTTTAACTGCAAGCAAGCACGTCGCTTTGGCCTCCAATCATTTGATGTGGTAAAATTTATCTTAGGAATACCACCTTAACTTTCGTTTTGCCATCACTAGTTTTGCCACAAAACTATACAGGTGTTTATATTTTTCTTTGAAAAGCGTCGGTAAAACATGCTTGTATATGTCTCTCTAATCTTCCTGATGGGCATTTTTGTATTAGCTTACGAGATGAAATATTAACGTGTAGGTATTACTGAGGAAAAGCTTTTCCAATTTTAAATCTCAAATGTAACGAATCCAATCGCCAAGATGGCTAAACATAGATTTCCGTTTTACTATACTCAAACATCTATTTTTAAACATTTATCCATTCCGTATTCGTTGAGTTTTCTAAAAATATATTTTTCTATTCAAATCTCTGAGGAGGCAGCTGTTTCTAACTAGATGCTAAAGGCGGAGCCGAGTGATGTTAGACGACTGGAAGTAAGGTTTCGGTTTTAAAAGCGCAGCATACGAGGTCCAGTAGCGAGTGATTTGAAATAATTTATCCTATGTGTATACTAATTTGGGAAATAAACAAAAAAGATTTTGGTCATCTGAGACCAAAATCTTTTTTTTTTTTTTGAGATGACTCTGATGAGATGACTCATCAGGTACTAAGGATTCAGATTAGATAAACTAGTTTAATTTATACCAAAACAGTCAATAAATAGTGACAGTAATCAGTACAAAAGCAACCAGCATTTATACCTAAGTCCTTAGCATAATTTAACTATCTTAGATTTCCGCAAATTAACGTCTGTTTCCATTATTTATCGTCCTAAGAAACTCAAGAATACACCAACACTCTTCTCCTTACAAACATACGAGGTAGGTACACAATTCCAACTAATCTCCATACTTGCAACTATCCGGTTTTATAAAACTAAAGCTATTTGAAAGGAAATAAGAATCCTGACGTCAATAAGTGGATGCATATCAGGTAGATCTAGTGTATTCTCAGCACGCAGAATGACTAACACAGGATATCATACAGCCGGCGTTTGCGCATGCAAAATTAGCTTGACTATGAATAAAGTGTGGAGGACAGAGACATCACAGTCATTACACATTTGGCATATGTGTCAATACACACACAGTCTAAAATGAATCGACACAATTTTCATACCACGGCTGAATCAATTCATGTGTTTTTTGGTTACTTCAAGTAAGCAAGATATACAGCAAATTGATTATATAAGCACATATACGGCAACCTGGTCATATCACTTGCCCCTAGCCAGGGAAACGTGCCGTTTGACGCAACGCCGGCGATCGTTCAATGATAGACGTTTAATTTCCCCCGCTTTTCACATATGAGTCGACTGAGGATCTATGGAAAAAAAACGTTTTAAACACTCCATTTATCTCGTACTCTTTGGTCTACATTTATTTTTGCGGGAAGTTCTTTATTCTTTTATATTTTATTATTTATTCAGTGTTTCTTATTTATGTTTGTGTACCTATTTGTTTGATTTCACCGCTGGTTTTCGGGTTACTTGCCTGTAACCTGAGCATTGTAAGGGTCTGATTCATAGGTTCGTGTTTAGACTCGCACACCTTTATTAGTATTCTGAGTGTTATTTCAAGTTCTTAAACATGTCTGACCTAAATGTGAGTTCATAAAATTCGTAGTTGTGTGGTCCTCTGTTTAGTCTGGTTGGTATATCCTCGGATTTAACTGTCCTTTATCATTTACTCATTCATTTCAGTTCAGTTTATCCTTGGTTCTTTGCAAGGAATATGCATAAAGTTCCTTTTGAAAGTTTCGACAAAGGTGACTATTTAAATAAAACATTATCATGTTTCTAACAACGTAGGTACCTAGTATTTATGAAAACATCTTCTATGATTTCTAATTGATGCCTAACATGATACTCATCTATTAACCTAAACTGGCGTCATGTTGATGTCACCTCTGCCAAGCCGTATGACATCGGTAATACGATATCTAAAATTCGATTAACGTTTACATAACTAATTAAGTTGACAATGACCTCATTAAGAGCTTTATGCAAAGATTTTAAATTAAATTAATGCAATAAAGAACAGATGTTTTACACCTGGCCTCCGTTTTAACATCTGCAAATGAGTCATTTTGCTAAACACAGATTTAATTTAGATTTTCTTTGAAATATATCTATTCGTAGGTACAATTGCCATTTGTACTGCTTGCTCAAACTGCCGCAAACGAGATTGAACCGGTTTAAACAGGAAAATACCCTTTTTTAAGATGGATTAATTACAAATTCCTGCTTTAATGAAAACGCGGATTGAAAGGCTCCCAAAGGTTTTTTAATTTGCTTTTTTGCTCTCATACATTGAGCCTTTTGTCTTCGAGCCTTTGAATAGATTCCCAAGTATTCCCAACCTTTGGTGACACCGGCGTTATTACGCAAATACGCACATTCTTTTTGCGTTGGCAACATTGTTTAGGAGTAAGATTATTTTTTGTCATTGGCAACAATTTCCTGTTTCCTACACTGTGCCAATCACTTCATTCTCTGTTCATGTAGCTGAGGCTACACTATTTTCTACATGAGTGGTTGCAAACTCCATTTGTTTTACATGCTAGCACTTTAGCTTCCCTGTTTATCGACAGTCTAAACTTAATATTTTTCCTTCGGAATTTCGTATTATCGAAATTGAACTAAGCGTGGGCATTAAATCACAAAAGCGATGCATATTCATGGCTTTCTCCGACCAGCGTCGGCTTATTCAGGCGCGAGCCGCTCTGAACCGGAATTTTCCGGATTACTACCGCTTATGGGCGGATATAATCGATTTTCTTTATCGATAGTTTTCGATAGAACGGGTTTTTTGTAGCCCAGTTTCATAAGCCCTTTGGGTCAGGTTTTATTCACAGTGGATGACCTAATATTGGTCTAGTGTAGCCACAATTATCTTTGAGTGGGGCGAGTACTATACCTACCTCAATTATTTCCTTCAAGTGTACCACTTGCGTACAGTCATACAGTGTGTCAGAATCTGCGCGTATTAGGTTTTATCTAGGGATTTAGGCTTGCGGGCTATTTCTATGGTTTGCGCACTTACAAACTAATGATGTTATACATGTATGACCAAAGTACCAAACCCGTCTCGAAAGACAAATTATTCGCAAAACTGACCTAAATTAGTGAAATGACTTCGTTTTGAGCTTAAGCTGGAATAGTATCCACAAAACTGACTCAGAAGTGTAACTGGAGAGAACCATTTTTCGTCGCAAAATCCAATGCATGATGCATTGGATTTTGCGACGAAAAATGGTTATCTCTGGCTTCATCAAAATTTCAAAAATTAAATAAAACACTCCCTAGCTAACTTTCAAATAAAATGTAATAAATAAATAAAAAATATTTCAAATATAAGTCTACAAATCCAACATGGCGATCTCAAGCGTTCCGATATTGGTACAATTTTATATTTCTATGGTACAACTACAAAACCGCTCGATCCGTACAATCCTGCAAAATAGGAGAGGCCTCTCACAGTGCAATAACGATCGAAAGCTGGTGCATCCAACGAGAGCCGGGTTATTCCTTTCGTGCTTAAAATTTCGTATTATACGAGGCTTGCATATTTCTCATATTGCATGTTATATAATATAAGTTTAACTGGGGGATAGAAAATAATGAAATATTGTTTGTAAGAATGGTTTTTGTGGGGATCGACTGTAAAATGATATGAAAGTCAACAAAATGGGTTAGATTTAGTGGAATGGCTAGGCAGAAATAATGTTATTGCTTTTTAAATTGTGCACGAACATAATTATGATAAACTATGCATGAATTTAGAAGAAGTACAAAGAATTTTTAATGTAAGCATCGTGGCCATAATGTGATAGGAAATACTTCATCATGTAATAGTATGAAAACAGCACCCTAATTGCGTAACTCACGATTCATCATAATCTGTTTCGTTTTGAAACATATTGTTAAACCATTGCTTCATATGTTCGAAAAATGTGTCTGTTCAACAACGTAACTAGCGCAATGAATACGGTTGAACTGACATAAATTGAAACCGATTATGATGAATCGTGAGTTACGCAATTAGGGTGCAGGTCTAGCTCACCTGATAGATAATAAGTACCTAGTTACCATCGTGTCTATCTCGACCGAAACAGTTCCGATTCTTAACTGATCTGACACAACAGCAGGGTGCCTGGGATTCAGTACTACTACCTTTGACAGTGGAACATATTATGTTCCACTGTCAAAGGTAGCTAGTATATTACTAATATATTTATTTAAATACTTCCACCATCGTCCATCTTCTTCACAGTGACTGATATCGAGCCAAAATTCCACCAATCTACGAAACTGTCCGACCCATCGCCCATATTTGTAAGTTCAGAATGTCCTATTCCTCAGATTTACAATTCCCAAAATGCCCAACCCCTAAATAGCCCAATTCTAACATTCGCAATGCTCGAAATGCCGATTCCTCTCCTTCGACACGAATACGACGTGCAAATCTCACGTGTCGAGTTTCACAGATTTTCAGAATCTACGGACTTGGTTACAACGACACCTAACCAGAAAACTGAAAGTATTTATGTCCACTTTGTCAAGTGACACTACCAACTTTTCTAGAAGAAGTAGAGTATTTCTGATTTCATAGAGAGTAAATAATGAGTACAGATTAATAAAATTGAGTACTATTGCTAAATAGTCAAGTAAATGCCACTAACTTGGAAGTAGCGCGGTTGGTCGCAGTTCTAACCTTACCTAACCTATTCGATCGGTAAGCAGTATGGTGCAGTTCACAATTTATCGACAGTTTATAATCTCGCTAGGTACAGACGCCAGCAGGTCAACCTAACCCAAACTGTCAAATTTTCCCAATTGAACATGAACCTTATGCTTACGGTATAAAGTTGAAAATCTATCAAATAAATTTGACAGATTGGAGTAGCTTGATGTGCTGGCGTCTGTACAATATAAACTAACGGTGTTCATAATCTTACGCTGACATATACCATAAAACCCTATTCCTCTTTTATCGCTACTTCACATTCACACAATGACATGACCGACAAATAGTCAAGTGGAAAATATCTATAGAAAAACCGTAGAAAAACTAAATCTTTTGCCTCAAAAAGACAGTTTATGAATAGAGTATTTTGGCGTACTCTATTAGTGTTAGGTATAGATTAAAAGTATCTCTCCATAAGAAAAAGTACTCTTTTAGAGTAGTACTCTTTAATAATACTCTTTTAGAGTAGGTACGGTTGGCAACCGTAAGTGACACGGACTTTTCAAAACAAGTTTCGATTTCTGTTGCGTATTCTTCGTACCTGAACAATGTACTTACATTGTCTGTTCTTTCACAAGAAACCACTTTTATTTGACCTAGAAATTCTAGGTACCGTAATATCCTTATCGGTGTTATTGAAAAGCTGCTATCAATAGACATATTTCATGTTATTCACCGATCCCCGAAGCGCTCGTGACGAAATAATAACAACTGCAAGGGTCGATCGCAGGTTAAGCTACGCTAGCCAAGGTCGGTACGTGGATGGGTGGACCATTCATAACATAGAGAGACCCCTCACGTGTATCGGAAACGGGCTGTCATTCGTTGATCTTTCACAGCCGTTACGAGTAGTCAGAAGCCGGAAAGTCTGACCAAAGGTACTCAGGTTGTAGAGGTCAGATAGGGAGGTCGCTTCATGTAAAATACTGGTATTTAGCTGCATCCGGTTAGACTGGAAGCCGACCCCAACACAGTTTATTAAAGGATAGAGATATTTATTTAGATTTCCTGATCAATTTTCTACATAATATCGTATTTCTAACATAAAATCGAATAACAAAATATCAGCATAAAATAAACTACATCAACATTTTCGCAAGACGGTCATATTTCTTGAGTACAACAATAAAATTCACACTTCTACTTTCCTAAGTTGCAATGCTTCTATGTTCTATGTTATTCGGTCTGGTTTCCGCACTTAGTCCTTTAAGTGGACCATTGTTCGTGAGCCATGGCGGCCGTCAGTGGTTAAGCCCTTAGTCCCGGCTGTCTTTCGTGGATCTTTGGCAGTCGTTACGGGTCGTCAGAAGCCCAAAAGTCTAAAGGATATTACCCAGTAACTGGGTAGCGAAAGTCATTGGCAGTCTCTCCATGTAAAATACTGGTAATCAGCTAAATTCGGTAAGACTGGAGATTCACACGATTTCTATGAAATATTGAATCGGTTTTCATCACTTTTAGCTCGCAAAGGAACTTCTTTACTTTGGAGAGCAACTAACTAATAAGAGCCAACGGACTAGTTCTGAGAGAAAAATAACATAAAATAAAAGAATGTATTTGGACGCTGGGAAAAAATCTTTTTTGTTCAATAGGTATATATTTTTGACAAAACGCACTAATTTTTGGTTTACACCTACACACAGTACACATCTTAGTTTTTTTTTTTTTTTTGAGGGTGCGAAGTTATCAAGTAACTTCTCCCGCTCGTGGTGGACCAGGAGGGCGTGTCAGACTTTTACCGAATAAAACCTACCCGTTTTCCTTCAGTTTCCTGTGTGCCAGGGGCCACAGTATCTTTTTCGAACAACCCGCACCCCTGGCAGGCATCGGCCCTTGCGGACCCCACCAGTTGGTGCTGACGTCTCTTTGAGGCACGTGTGGAACACAACGCGCCGTCGACCCGAACTTGGTCCTTACCGGACAGCGAGCTACCTATTACTCGCCATTCGCAAGCCTGCGCTTACGGTGGCCGAAAATCAGCCTGGGGAAGGAGGTGACGACTACCCATGTAATCTCGCTCCGTACCATGGCCTGGACCAGGGCCAGACGCGAGAGCCTCCACGAGGACACGGCGGTGCTCCTCCCTCCAACCTTATGCTCCACCATGTCCTCCGGGCGATATACGCAGTGGAAACACCCCGGTGTTTCCTCATGCCTTATCCGAAACAGGAACCTCCCGGAACAGCCATGTCCGGTGAGGAACTGCGTCAGGCAGTAGGTGAGGGACGCCATGCCATCTCTCAATCCACTCCTTAAAGAGGTGACTTACCGACGCAATCGTGGCATGCCCAATCAATATGTTGTTATTTACTCAGATAATAATAGAAATCATATTTAATAACGTATTTATTTCAGAGACGCTAATCTTCGGTTTTTCTCGGATCCCATGTATTTTCGCCCTGCATATATGGGACCCACCATAATCCAGTGGCAGTGTAGTGACACTGTCACGTCTTGCAAGAAACACAAATTGAATCAAGTCACCCAATAAATGTACAACATATACCGTGAAACATGTGGCTGATTTAAAACTGAGACCAGTGCAGTAGTAGTCTAAACCTAATTATAAAAACCATGAAATTATAATAATAGCTGACCTAACATATTTCAAAAGTTGCCCACGTAAACGCCCAGACCACCATTTTATTGGTTTTCTCAAAGTTTCATCGGAACAAAGGTACTAAGTTTTAAAGCCTTTTATTGCCTGCAGTAGTCTGAAAAAAGGATTGCTCAATGAATAGGAAAAGATATTTTTTATGATAAAGTAGAAAAATGAGATATTTTAAACTAATTTGCTGGATATTTTTCTCTCGACGCTGTCTTCGTTTTCCGTCGTGAACTGTCTGTTCCTTATTGTACCTGAAAGGAAAATAGTGCTTTTCTTGAACGCTTAATATACATATACCTAGGTAAAGGTTAATGCTCCTTTTTTCGGTGTATTATCTACTTGCCTAAATCACAAGTCTCCCAAGAATAGAAATCATTCAAGTCTGGAAATTCCGGTGTATCATCCTACGTAGTGTGAGCGAACTAGGACACAGTCCCAATTTAGGCATGTTTCACGTTTCTTTCGATAGAAAGTAAACCCCACCTACACTTTTATCATATACCCAGTTAGCAATGCAAAAGACTTCTAACACCTGACCTCCAAATTAAAATTAAAGGCATTGTAGACTCATAGATATCAAAACACTAGGAACTGGTAAAGGGCGGGCGTTTGATATATTTATATTTATTTATTTATTCAGACTACATGAGGTCCATTGTGTTAATAACAATTTTGCTTAGCCTATGTTAGTACTTAATAGCTAAAACAGATCTTGTTCGGTCGGCTAACGCCCACACAAGCGGACTATCTGCCCGGGCGGCTATCGAGTTCAGAATGATGTTGGGACTGTCCCGCAACCTGCGAAGTAACGAGGCAGATTTCTTACGCCATACTGCGTCAAAGCTGTCAGTGCGCGCGTCGGCAAACATCGTCGACGCACTGCAGAAGCGTGGCCGTCGCAACAGCACCCTGAACGCATTGTTATATTGGATACGCAGAGCATTGCAAGCCCTTTGGGTATAACTAAACCACAGGGCCCCCGAGTACAGTGATGTGCAATACGCCTTAAAAAGGGCTATTTTAACTGCAACTGTACATCGAGAGAACCTGCGGGCCAGCATGTTCGCCCGGACTGACAACGCTCTGCGCTATCTCTAAATCTAAATCGACTTTCAGGGAATCTGTTACCAATGGCCCAAGTAGTTAAATTTATACACCCTGTTTATTGGTTTACCTTTAAGTAACAGAGGAGGGACCGTAGGTGGACATCTGGCACCAGACCTGAAGACGATATACTCTGTCTTTTTGGTATTGTATATCAACCCATGAGACTCCGCGTACGACTCACATACAGCCAGTAACTTTCGGAGAGCATTGATCGAGGGAGCCAGCAGCACCATGTCGTCGGCGTAGCTCAGATTATTAAAACAAACACCATCCACATAGCATCCGACACGCATGCTGCTGAGTCGCTCGACCAAGGCATTCACATAGAGACCGAAGAGCAAGGGCGAGGACAGTCCCCCCTGTCTCACCCCACACTGCGGCCTGCACGGTTCCGAAAGCTCCCCTACCCATCTCACCCGAGTCTCTTGGTGTAGGTACCAGTATTTAAGGAGAGATGCGAACTCTGGTGGCAGTGTTGTGTCTCTTAGCTTCTACCAGAGTAAATAGTAAGAGACTAGGTCAAAGGCCTTCGATAGGTCCAGGAAAACCGCGTAGACTGGTGTCTGTCTATCCGTGTAATACTTAACAGCGTGCTTCAGACTAAGAATGGCAGTCTCTGTTGACAGCCCTGCCGGAAACCGAACTGGGCATCATTAATCTTGACATGCCTAATTAGATGCGAGTTTAGCACGCTGTCAAGTACCTTGGCTATGACGGTGGCTAGAGAGATTGGTCTGTAGTTTGACCCGTCCGATACGTCTCCAGTCTTATTCTTGACTACTGGCACCACCACAGTCCGCATCATGTCCGAAGGCAAGTACGAATGAGACAGACACAAGTTAAATAGTAGTGCGAGTACTCGTGGCAAGTGCGCACCAGCATGCTGTAGGTGCTCGATGCTTAGCCCATCGTGTCCTGAGGATTTCCCTCTAACCATATTTTTAATTTTGGCCCTGACCTCTTTAGCCAAGACCATCGTTGGTACCTCCTCATCTTCGGGAAGAGCATCGAGCTCCCCGCATGGTGGTCCCAGGGGCGACTGTGTGGTAAACTGGGTTTTGAACAACTCAGCAATATCTTTTGGGTTGGCAATCCCATCGATACTCACAGGAATACCAGGCCTAGGATTTAGCTTACTAGTGCCTTTCCAAATAAAGTCTGAATTGGCATAGTGCTTTGCCAAAGAATCCATCTTCAACTGTTCTTGGTGGTTTTGGCACCACTTGACTTTTCCTTTGAAAATTTTCCGCGATTTCACCATTGAGTCATAAACGGGACCCGATGAGGGCTTTCCGTAGTCGACCCATGTAATGAGACTGTTTATATAATTTTGATCTTCAAAAAGTGCTGACTCTCAGGCTACTTTGAATAAATGCCTTTAGATTTTTCGATATATTTCCCATTTTCTACTTAGTTAAGTAACTGGTACTTGTTAACAGGTTTACTCTGTCCTCCCAACCTATTAACGTAATTTGGAAACATTGTAGTGGCCAATTATTTTTTAAAGACGGTGAAGTTTCTGGCCGGCTCTTCTCCATAGGAAACGACCAATTGAAACATGCACCTCGCCTCTGACGTTTTAAGTGACCATGTAGGTATGCGAAGGATCATAATTCGATTTAGAATAGGTTTAGTAGTCATCTTATTACTTAACACAAACTATTTACATTGATGATCCCATCAATTCACGTAATAACCCGAATACCAGGCTGCTGTGTAGTGTCACAGATTACCTAATGTTGTGATATTTGGCAGCCAACTGATATTCTACAACATTTAGCACAACCACCTGCTTGCAGCTACTGTTATTGTACACGAGATCATAGGAGCTATTGTCATATACTAATTTAATAAGACATAACTTTGTACTAATTTAATGAAATTACTAGCTGGATAAAAAGTGTATGTCATGATGTCCAAATCTAACGGAGTGACTGGCGGACTGCCAGGGGTACGGGTTGTTCGAAAGAGATACCGTGGCACGTTTAGTCAGTAAAAGTATGACACGCCCTCCTGCTCCACCCAGAGCGGGAGAAGTTATTTGATGATTTCCCACCCTCACAAAAAACCGAAGTAAATCTTGACAATCTTACATTATGTATGTGTGGTGTGTGCGTGTATATGAATGTGTGTGTGTATGGTCTCCTCCAAGTACCAGACTTCCTATCTGTCCCATTTTATATCCATTGATTCAGTGGTTTTGGCGTGAAAGAGTAAGAGACAGGCATAGTTACTTTCGCATTCATATTATTAGTATGGATGGTGGATATGACCGAAAATCCTTATTGCTGCAAAACAATTCTTCATCGGTTAATTAACGACTGCCATATAAATAGGAGATCACAATGCAACTGCCTTGAGGTTGTGAAAGACTATCTTAACGATGTGTTCACGGAGCTCTTCAGACGATCGTGACAAAGTGAAGAGTTACACTCACAAGCTTTGATTAGATGTCTGTTCAGACCTCTAAGCTCGGCTTCAACTGCAATGCAAGGCCTCTTTTGTGCCTAGAAACAGTAATGATCTATTTTCAGAAGAAGCAATGAACATTTTCTATTCAAATGACTGTCCCTTCCTACGACAAATCAAATATCTGTTTTCATTTAGAGCCGGAAAACACATTGATCACCACGCCACTGCGTAACATTTTCCCATTACCTTTACCGAAACTAAATCTCGCCTACAACCAATTTCTGCGTCCAATAAAATCCTATTCCGGATCACAACAACGTGCAAACGCTTAAAATGAAAATGCTTATTGCGTTGGATGGCGATAATAACCCTTCGAGGCAATAGCCCGGACATAACGCGCTGTGAGCGACTCCCCTAATCGCATTATCGATATTGAGTTTCAGTACATCACTAGCGTAAATAAAACTGGGCAATTTTCATCGATATAGTTTGACTGGCGTAAACAGGGAGTAGCGAAATAGCAAGATTATTAAATGTATTGCAATCGCCTCTGTAATGAGACATGAGCAACCAGGGGCCACTGCAAAGCTTGGGGTCCATTCGAGTAGTCGAGTCTGGTCAGACCACGCTGGGTCGGTGCATTTCATTCATTTATTCATAGCTTGTTTTGTTTATTTTATAGCTCATGCGAAAAAATAAAGTTTTTGAAGTAAATGCTGGTAAGTAATTATTGCAACTTAGCGAAGTTATTTTCTTTCTTAGATAAAAAAATAACCCCATCTCCTGGGAAGGTAGTAACACTGGCTAACTATAATAAAGTAGCTTCCGGACTTAAGCTATAAAGAAACTTTATTAGCGAGGTTTAGAAGTCGGCCATCTTTTAATTTAATACTTGGAAAAGTAATATCTCAGAATCAATTCACTAATTTAGGTTGTTCGAAAGTAAATCTATTGGCAACTCATTTCTCTTAACGCTTTAAGCAGCTAAAAAGGTTGCCAGGTGTAAAAATACACGCGAATCTATTTTGAGGCTTCTAAAGTGGCCTGGAGGCAATAGATATTGCCAATTGCTTTCGATATATTACTGGAATGTGACTTAAGTGCTTTTTTTAGCACTTAAGTCTTCGCACGAAACCTTTTGAAACCCTTAATGAGTTGGATTTGTTTTAAATTGCTTCTTTTTTTGTTTTCTTCTAAATCTTTGGGAAAAGGTGATTTCGTTTGCTGCCTGTTTTATTGACTAGGTGCGAAGTTCTGTTGCTGAAGCTTCGTCGAAATGAATCATTAAAAATCTTTACCGAATGGTTGATCACCTTTTTTTCCCTATAAGTGATGTGTTTACTACGTATTTTTACTATTTTTGTAAATATGTCATTGGTGTGCCTTGCTTAATCAATAATTCTACTACTTTGTTTACCTACCGTACAGGTAGATAAACGCATGCAGCAGGCTGGGAACAAAGGAATTCAGAGAAAGCTTAACTGGTGTTAGGTTCACTTTCAGCAATATACAATGTAGGTTGTAGGTTCTCGACAAAGGAGGTATCCATAAAGTTACTCAATATTACACAAGTTTTCAAAGTGTGCTGTCAACTCTCCGTATAATGCATTGATGTTATATATATTTGTATTTGGAACGAGATTCCTCTGCACACTTGGCTAGTTAGAGCTAGACCGAAAGATGTGTAACATTTTGACCGTTACAACAAACGTTCTTATTTATTTTATTGAGTCTCATCATCGTGTTAAATCTTTATGTCTAATATTATAAAGATAATTTTTTTCGTTTGTTACGGTTTCAAGCTAAAACAGCTGAACGGATTTGGGTAAAATTTTGCACATGTGTAGATCATAATCTGGATTAGGACATAGAATACTTTTTTATCCCTATAGTTATTCGCACGGGATGTAGGCTTATACGGGTGGGCGTAGCTAGTACATAATAAACTGCGAAAAATGCTTTCATTTACCCTAAAACACAAAAAAAAAATCGAGTAATAGACTATCATGATGATGATGATGATGATGATGGGACTCCCTTTTCCGCACGTAGACTCCCATTCGGTCCGTTGTGCGTGGGGATGCTGGCTAGCAGAGCCAGCCTAGCTCCGCCCAAAAGCACAGAAGCTTCCTGGGAGCTTCACAGGCTTCGCGGAGCGACCTCACTGTTCCGAGGATTTCTTCGCGTTGAGAAGCCACGGCCTCGCATTCCAGGATGACGTGGGCGGCTGATTCCTCGGCGTCAAGGCAGCCCCTGCAAAGCGGGCTGTCTGTGGCGCCTATGTTAAAAAGGTGTTTGTTAAGGGTGTTATGGCCCGTAATTGTTCCTATTATTATTCTAAGGTTATTTCTGCTCAGGCTGAGAAGTTTTTTGGTTAATCGCGGGTGTACAGTTGGTAAAGCCAATTTTGACTGTCTACAGTCTGTTGCCCGTGACCATCTGTTGTTATGGAGTTCGGTCGACCTTTGGCGAATCCACGCACGAAATTGTGAGAAAGGCAGGGGGAGAAGTGGGTACGGGCCTAGCACTTTCATATCAGAGCCTCTCTTCGCAAGTTCATCTGCGGCATCATTGCCTAAAGATCCACTGTGCCCTTTGATCCACTGGAGTGCAATACGATTGGACGTCGCTAAACTCTCCAGGGCAAGATGGCACTCAAAAATTAGTTTGTTGTTAGTTTGTTTGTTTTCTAAAGCTTTGAGCACAGATAGGCTGTCGGATAGGAATTTAATGCCGTAGTTCCGGATGCCTAAGCGCTTTACTGCTGTAGCGGCTTGTGTTAAGGCAACACATTCACACTGAAAGATTGAACTGTGTGTGCCTAGCGGTATGTGAAAGTTGATGTTGAGGTCAAGGGAGTGTGCGCCAGCACCTGAACCGTTTTGTGTTTTTGAGCCATCTGTGTAGATGCGCACTTCATTGGCTCCCGACTGATCCCTTTCTTCCTCTACTGTTTGTATAATATAGTTTTTGTTGAACATAGGTTGGTTTGGTGTTCTATCACACGGGGCAGCGATGAGTGGCTGGTACTCAATCGCCCGGTCCAGGATTTTAGCGTGTGGGCTGGTTAAATTCTTGCCCCATATACCCAGATGCATTAGCCTGATAGCAGCTAGTGCGGCCTCCTGCTGTATGTACAGGTCCAGGGGAGTTAATTGAAGGGCTATCTCCATGGCTGCTGTTGGGGTGGTTCTCATGCAGCCAGTGGTAGCTGAACAGGCCAGTCGTTGGAAGCGCTGTAGTCTAGTAATGGTGGTCGAGAGTTCGGTCCTCGTCCACCAAACCAGAGCGCCATAAGCCAACATTGGCCTGATCACCGCTTTATATAGCCACAGGGTAATCTTCGGAGAAAGCCCCCATGTTTTTCCTAACATTTTTTTACATTGGTATAGTGCAATTGTGCTTTTATTGAGTTTGTAGTCAAGATGCTTGTTCCAGAGCAGTTTGCTGTCAAGGATCACCCCCAAGTACTTGACTTCGTCTATGAGTGTTAGTTCTGTGTTGAAGAGTTTTGGAAGCCTATGGGGTCCCAGGGTTCTTTTGTTGGTGAACATTATTAGTTCTGTTTTCGAGGGGTTAACCGATAGTTCGTGTTTCGTGCACCAACTCTCGATTATTTTGAAGGCACTTCTCATGAGATCACACAAGATGCCCTCAAATTTCCCCGAGATTAAAATTGCTATGTCGTCCGCGTATCCCACCGAGTACAGACTGCTGGCGTTGAGCTCTGCGATGAGCTCATTTACGACCAAGTTCCACAGTAGTGGTGACAGCACCCCACCCTGTGGGCAGCCTCTACTTACGATACCTCGCGTGGTGGTGTTCACGGTAAATCGAATAGCACGGTATTTTAGCATGTTATTGATCCATTCTATGAGTGTTCGCGCAACACCGTGCGTGGCAAGTGCCTGTTCGATGCTGGCGAAGTTAGTTTTATCGAAAGCACCTTCTATATCAATGAAGGCGCCTAGGGTTGGGGTTTTTGCTTTAAGAGCACTTCCTATGCGTGAAACTACGCTATGGAGTGCTGATTCAGTTGATTTGCCTGCACAGTAGGCGTGTTGATTAGGATGTAAGGGTCTATGTACCGAAATTTGGGACCTAATCTTCCTATCCCCCAGCCTCTCCAGTGTCTTCAGGAAGAACGAGGAGAGGCTTATGGGTCTAAAAGACTTGGGTTGGGTGTAGTCACCCCTGCCCGGCTTCGGTATGAAAATTATTTTTACTTCCCGCCAGTTCAAGGGGATGTAGCGGTGGGCCAGGCAGGCTCGAAATACCTTAAGGAGGTAATCAGCCAGTAGATCTTGGCTCCACCTGAGCAGAGCTGGGAAAATACCGTCCAGCCCTGCTGCCTTGAAAGGTAAGAAGGTGTTGATTGCCCATGTTATCTTGTCTTTGTCAATTACTTCTAACGCCACCTCCCAGTCCAGGCTACTCGTGGCCCTCTCCCTATGTGGTTCCCAGCTTTGCTGGGTGGCAATCTGGCATCCTGGGAAGTGGGTGGTTAGAAGTAGTTCGCTTGTTTCAGCGTCGTTTGTAGTGTAGGTGTTATCTGTTTTTTTCAGGCATCCTATTGAGTGGTCTTTGTCTTGAGCAAGACAGGTTTTAACCCTCATTGCCTGGTTGTTACTTTCGATGTTAGTGCAGAAACGCCTCCAGCTATTCTTTCCTCTTAGGCGTATCAGTTTTTTATAAGTTTTACGAGCTATTGTATAGCAGTCCCAATCTACTGGCGACCGTGTGTTCCTAGCTCTGTTGAACAGTCTTCTCAGCTTGCGTCGGTGCCTTTCCAGCTCAGGACCCCACCAGGAATGGCGAGCTCCCTGCCTAGGTACCGTCAGGGGGCACGACTGCTCATAGCTAGATAGAAGGATGGATGTTATGTTGTTTACATGTTCGTCTAAATTGGTTACCGGTATTTCAGCCGGAAGGGTGGGTAGTCTACCTAGTTCAGCCTCGACGAGTTTTATAAACTTGGCTTGGTCGGTATTGCGAGGAACCCTTCTTGGCTGTGGTTTGGTTAGATTGAAGTTAATGGTATAGCGAATCCATCTGTGGTCCGAGCATGATATTTCGTTGGACACATGCCAGTCCTGTATGGAGTTGGAAATACCTATGGTTGCTATAGTTAAGTCAATTATTGTTTGCGATCTCGCGTTTATGAAAGTAGGTTCGGAACCTGTGTTGAGTAAAACCAGGTTATTACTAAGAATAAAATCAAGCATTACCTCACCTCGGTTGTTGGTTTTGACATTACCCCAGAGCGTGTGATGCGCATTGGAGTCTGTCGCGATGATTAGTTCCAGTTTCTCCTTTTCACAGTACTCGACCAATGAGGCGAGCTCTGGCAGAGGCACGTCCTCGTCGCCTGGCAGGTATGCCGAGGCTAGTACAATGTCCGGGAGTTTCTGTTCGGTTCTGAAAAGCCTGATTGCTGTCAGGTCCCTTGAACAGAATTCGTTAATTAAAAGGTTAGGTACATGTTTTGGGACAGAAATGCAGGTGCGCGTAGACTATCATGAATGAATAGGGTCTCTGTAAAATTCTAGAAATGATGTCAAATATAGACAGACATACAGACAAGATGCGTTGCAATATGTCCGTGTTTCGACGTCTTTACCCAAACATCAAACAGTAATACTAGAATCGAACTATATTTCTGACTTATGTTTCTCTTAGAGTCTAGATTTTCTATTAAACTTGGTATTTCTTGGTAACCATTTATGTATGGTTAGTGAATAAAGGGATGCTGAGTTGCAGATCTCCAAGTAATCATATGAGTGAGCGAACCCGTTCCATCGGAAAACCTCTTCCATGATTGTCCAGACGTCTTGATTAAGGCATAAGCTACGCGCGTAGCTTTTTGGGTTACAGTTAGGCACTAATTTGGCCTAGGATACGAAATTTGTTTTTCTAGTAGGTAATCTGTCCCAAACTTAACGAAAAGTCTTACCAAATTCCTTGAAGGTTTTTTTTGCTGTCAAAAGTAATTTAGGTAACATTGCGATGTGATTGGCAGAATTACAGATGGAGACTTTATCCGGCCTTTAGCTATACTGAGGTTAATTGTCAGATTTGCCAAATTAAACCCTAACAAACACTCCTTTTAGGCTCAAAACCAGATAAATAGTGCCTACTGGCCTGCTCAAAAATGTTCCTTCTTAAAGTATCTGCAACAAAATCATTAGTGTGTATAATAAATAGTTGATTCGTTTTAATTTCCCCGGGGCGCTGTGCCCGTGATTTAGATTCCGTTTAAAGAGATAACACGGAGAGAAGACTGGCCTATCCGGGATCTTAGGTATGGGACAGCGCTGGAACATTTGGTGACTGCACCGAATTTTGTACGGAGTTGACAAAAATTTGGTCAATTAAGAAGGCAAATTGTTGATCGTAATTTCACAACTGAAAAACAAATTACTGAGACAGTTAATCGCCTATTACGGACCTAGAATACAGTCGGAATGTGGTTTGCTATAATTATATTATGACCTAACCTAAACACTTGAGGAATTTAAGTAAATGTTTCGAAACGATGGTAATATATTACCCACTCTACCTCGTATTAGCTTATTTCGTTGTGCAATTTGTTGTACATAGATAACAAACATACATAATCAGCCTATAACGTTCCCACTGCTGGGACACAGGCCTCCTCTCCGTGAGGGGGAGTGGGCCGTAATCCACCACGCAGGCCCGTTCGGGTTGGTAGATGTCACATCTCTTCGAATTTTTGGTTCTAGGACATGCCGGTTTCCTCAACATGTTTTCCTTCACCGTTTGAGAGCAGTGGTGATGAAATTATTGACACAAAGTAATACGCCTGGCTGGGTTCGAACGCGCGACCTTACAACTCGTAAGTCGCGGCGGTTTCAGAAATTTCCAGATTACCTGTGGGTCGATGTTCTTTTAACCAAGTGTGGTATGTAAAACCTTTTTCTAAAGGTCAATGTGAAAGTGTTAAATTTCAAGATAAAAAAGGCTATTTTGATCAAAGAATAGGCGTGCATTATTTAAATTGTGTAGTCATCCAATTACTTGGTAAATGGTATGGTATAGTAAACTGTCGGTTGGGTTCAGTAATCGTCTCACCATTGACGTCACCTTGGCAATGCCAGGGGTGCGGGTTTTTCGAAAGAGATACCGCGGCCCCTGGCACACAGGCTCTGAAGGAACCCGGGTGGGTTTTAGTCAGTAAAAGTCTGACACGCCCTCCTGCTCCACCCAGAGCGGGAGAAGTTATTTGATAATTTACCACACAAAAAAAAAATGGATGGGCACCCATCCACGAACCGACCGCGGCAGGCGCACCGTATCCTTCAATCGAACCGTGTGGCTGCTATTGTTATTGTATTTATTCGGTTTAACTCCTCGATGTGTTAAAGTTTAGTATACAAATCTGAAACACTGGTGGGATGCAACACGTTCAAAATGGACTACAAACATTGCAACGTATTCTGTACATATTTCTATTAAATAAAGCAACTAATATTTTCAGTATATTTGTGTATAAACTTTGTCGTGTTTGACTTAATCAAAATGAAACAGAATTTATGCGAGTATGTTGTGGAATAAATTGAAGTTTGCACGAATTCAGAGAGGATTCTTTTTCATTAAATAGCTGTACCTACCTTATTTTATTTAGAATGAGATATTATATACACTGAGCTATCAAAATACGTAGGATAGAGATCCTCCCTGACATATACATAGTCTTAAGGCTTCTTCAAACAGGCGCGACGCGGCATTCGTAGAACAATTTCTACGAAAACTTCATGGAAATTGTTCTACAAGTGTCTCGCCGCGCCTGTTGTATGTAATGCAATATTTGATAGTCCATTTATAATTTCTATAAATAAATACGAAGTAACTCTATCTGTCTGTCATCTTAACGGCTTAAGAGATTATGATGAAATTGCGTACAGGTAGCTGGAAACACATGAGAGATCATTATCCGGATTAAGCCATAGGATACTTTTATCCCGGCAGTACATTCACGTGGGATAATGTCCGACCTCACACCGAAAGTAATGTATTCTACAGTGCTTGCTCTATTTGACCATTCACAACTTATACCATTCAAACACGCTTCACCAGCAATCCAATGATTGCCAATCAATTTGAACCAAACTGCTGAGCCAAATGTTCGGCTCACGTAAATTTTACTTCATCTTCAGATGAAGTAATTGGCGTTAGATCACTAGATATTTGTAATAGCAGTTTACAGAGAAACTGCATTGAGTTCACTTTTAATTCATGTGTAAGATTCAGATGATTTTGGTCTGTGAAGTGTAAATGAAAAAGTGCGAAACTTAACCAGTTACATGGAAGGAAGATAGTTAACAAAATAGTGTAGGTAAACAAAAACTAATTGCCATATGCCAATTTCGAGATAATACCCATATAATCTCAATAATCAAAATGGAAGATTTTTATCTCATAAGTCAATGTCAAAAGTCATATATTTTGAATTCGTGTAGTCAAGTCAGTGTCCACAATACCTGTGCAGAATTTATTTGGTCCAACCTATACGGGATTTAGGCTAAGCAAGCTAGATGTTATGTCGTCAATTCGCCTTTCAGGAGAGGCCTAAACATAGCAGAGAACTTTCTCTAAATTCACGACTTATAGCCTTTCTTCATAATCATAAGACAATTAAAGACACTCCTAGTAACAATTCAATAAGCCACAGAGTAGAATAGTTGCGTCAGCATGACATCATGATAACCAGAATCCACAAACATGACTTAATAATGTTTTTAGCGTGTGACATCAAGGTTAGATGATACATTAGTGACTGTTAGCAGTATTTACTTGCGATAGAGGATTAACTGTGTAAGTGATATTGATTAGATTGGGGATGAAATATAATATAATTTTTAGAAAGCTCAAGTCATGTTGCATGCCTTAGTGAAACAGGAAGATTGGTGTAAGCACAGGTCAGGGGATGTTTTCAAATTAATAAATTAAGCATCATAATTTCAGCCGAAGACGCCCATTGCTGAACATGCCTCCCTCAAGCATTTTGAACGGGTTTGCCATAATCGCCACGCTTGGCAGGCGGGTTGGCGATCGCAGTATGGTGGTAAAATGCATAGAGAACGCTGCTGCCCATTCTCTAGTAAGTCCCTTAGTCGCCTTCTACGACATCCATAGGAAGAAATAGGATGGTGCTATTCTTCACGTCTGCCACCACACGAAACTAAATTTAAAAAATTCAACCAAGCATCCATACTTTAAAAAAAGAACGAATGAATTGTAGTGAGTTTAATGACTATGATGAATTAATGCAGTTGACATGAAAATAAACTTAGAATATAGTGTGGACATTCAAACGAAACGAAGACGGCTATATACATTGATGAGGCTGGGATATATATAACAAGAGCTTATAATTAATGGCAAATATGGTCGCTTCACGAATCGAGTTGTTATGAAACCAATTAAAACAAGTCGAGTAACAATTTAATAGAGTTCTAAAACAAGCCACAAGAGACAAAGGGACAATAGACGTATTTGTCTCGACAAGACTACTCGTAGGTCCAGAACTTAGGTACTGCGTCGGTCACTGCCTATATGATTTGCAATATTAGATCAATGATGCATGTCTGAACAGTTAATGAATATTTAACTAGACAAGCTGAATGCAGAACGATCTTAGTGGATGTTATCTTACTTTATTCTCTATCACCATCAGGGGTCTACTTCTCAAGTCCGTCAACGAAGATACAGGCCCGTCCAGAAGTAGTTGATGCGTCAAAACAAGTGTTTTTCAGACAAGCAATACAACGTCGAGCGTAAGAAAAACTGTCGAATCGTGTTGTCATCCATTATTAGGTCCGAAACCGAACTAATCTGGTTTATTCACTGCAGTTGACGTTCAGGGGGCCAAGCCACCACGCAATGCTACACTTTAGTTCTACATAATAACTAGCTGCGCCGCACGGTTTCACCCACATAAGTCTCAGTCACATAACATCAGGATAAAAAGCATCCCATGTCCTAATCCAGGTTATGGTTTCTCCATGTGCTGAATTTCATCCAAATTCGTTCTGCTGTTTTAGTATGAAAGCGCAACAAACGAACATACAAAAAATCTAATCTTTATAATATTAGTTAAGATAATACCTACGAACTTGAAAGGATCCCTGTTTATGTTCGGATGTAGTGTGTCGCTTACAGAGTTGGCAATTTAAGATCATTAAAGAATTACTTGCTATTGTGACACAAAAGTAATAATAAATTCATAATGTTATCAAAACTATGTCATTCTCGTATCCTCTACTAGTCATTTAATAACATTTTCTCCAACATAAGTTGTCAGTGCTAGACAATGGCTGACTATCGACGTGCCCGAGGCTGAGTCAGTAGGTCAAGTGGTACACTCTGGTTTCTATCATTGTTAACTAGCTATATTTGGATTAGACAACATTCTACAAGAAAAAAAAAAGAAATATTGTTTATTATGGCGCCTACACCCAGACTAAACAGACAAAGACATAAAATGGAAATGGTAACTGTTATCATTTTATTAAATAAGTTGGACCAAACTTAGGAAAAAGTTTGAAAAATATGTGTTATTCTGCAATGAACAATCGTTGGTCTAACATTCATGTACTCGTATTATTTGAATACTCATTATAGAGACGGGAAAGCTCGATATAAATATCATATCATAATCACGCTATATGTTCCCACTGGTGGTTCACATGCCTCCTCTCTTCGACGGGAAACTGGGTTGTTATCTACCACCAGCTGTTGCACGCGGCTTTCCCCACGTGGAGGTTGAAAATTATCCCACGTGAACGTACTACCGGGATGATTTATCTGTATAGATATTAATAAAAATTCAAAAATAAAAGTACCTATCTGCCAGTGAAAGTCCCGTCAAAATCAGTCCAGCTGTTTCAGAGATTAGCCGGAACAAACAGACAGACAGATAAAATTAAAAAAAGTTATATTGGTAAATCTACCGTGTATACATCCTTCTTATGCATTTATTAAAAAGCGGTTATTTTAATATCACAAATAGACTCTCCAATTTTATTTATGCGGACCCAGTGCGGGTTGGTAGATGACGTCACACACGTCAGCAATTTTTTTGTTTCTAGGACATGCCGGTTTCCTCCCGATGTTATGCTTCACTGTTTTGCAATGGTGATGAAATTGTTTACACAAAGTAAACCGTTTGTCAAGGTTCGAACCTACGACATACAACTTGGAAGTCGCGGCCGTTACTACGGGGCTACCAGTGCTTCGGATATAAATTAACTTTTCAAGAAGGAAAACATCGCTGAATCTCGAAAAATCAATTCGGTAAAGTAATAAAGAGTAAAATTCTCAAAACTTTCTAAACCAAATGAATTTCAATATCAGACACTTCCAAGAATACCTCCCAGTGAATAACGCACCAATATGGGTGATATCGAAGTGAATCAGGCTATAATTATATCAGCCAGCCATTTTGGTAGCCCGACAGATCATTAAGGCATCTACCGTAGCCAGCCATCTTAAGACAATGGGCCTGCATGTGCTGGTACGAGGCATTCACGATGAGCCGGTGGAATGGACAGTATGCCAGTAATTATTGTGTCATAGCGTGGAGGGTAGTTGATTTTCAATTGGAGGACTGGATTGATAGCGTTCTTGAAATATAATCTATATTTTATTGAAATATAATCTAATATAATCTTTATATCCTAGAAAATATCTTATATGTTCGCAAAAACTTAGGCCTTTTCAAAAAACGATGCGATTTCCATAATCTGAATACACGTAGCAAAGATGAAATTGTGATTCCAAAATTTAGACTGACTAAAACTAGCAAGTCATTTCTAATAAACAGTATCCGCTTCTATAACAAGTTGCCAAAGTCGGTTACAGAACTTAGCGATGGAAAGTTTAAAACGCACATCAAACGTGTCCTTATCAAAAAAGCATATTATAAGATAAAAGACTACGTTGAAGACAGGGAAGTTTGGCATTAATTCCTTCTGCACATGTGGCTTCCCTGGTACCTCATTAACAGCATAACTATGTGAAAGTCTATTAACTGCTCTCAAATACAATGTTCTTTTTTATTCTTTTTATTTTTACAATGCTGACATAATCTCGTCATTAATTGACATTATACATCAATTTTATTTAGGTTCATTTTATTTATGTAGATTATTTTACATATTGTGAATGAGAGAACGTTGTAGGCCGTACAGACTGTAGATTTGTAGACGATTTTCTATTCTGTATATTTAATTTCTGTATTCGTCTAAGTACCTGGTACTTATTGACAGGCCTGCGCTGTCCTCCCATACATTCAATCTCTGTAATTTGAAAATATTGTTAAAGTCAATTATTTTTAAAAGAGTAACCGTGGAGTTTCTTGCCGGCTCTTCTCCATAGGAAACAACAATTTGGAACCATGCACCTAGCTTCTGACGTTTCATAAGTGCCCATGCAGGTTTATATGAAATAAAAATATTTTGATTTGATAACTGAAAGGATTGGTCGTTTGGTGCGTTTTGGTGCGTGCGTGCGTGGCTGAATGATTCATTTTATCTAGCTTGAATTGCCTATCTCTATTTTGATGGAATGGGAGTATTTGTTTGGCCTACAGCAAGCGGTTAGGCGCGTTATATTGTGCATAGGTGAGGCATCATGTTGAATACTTATCTTTTGACGCGAGGTCTTTAAAGTGGTGCAGGGAAGTGCAAACTTTATTACCAATAGAATTCCACTGAAACATGAAGAGAATCTAGTATAATTATAATGTTTATGATTGCATTTATCTCTCCCATGTCTCAAAAGGACAGACAGCCTTCTGAACCTTGCAAAGGTAACCTCTCTTTGACTACCAATGAGTTCTCAGTATTAGTAAATACAAATGAAGTTATTACTATCTCAATTTTGACAACTTTACAGGATGAAGAATATTAAATTCTCGCATACACTGCGCGTCGAAGGTTAGTAAAAGTTGAATGAAGTCGATTCTGGCGCCAAATTTAAATGTATCTGAAATGTGATGTCTTGCAACGCTGCGGAGTATGAAATAGTACAAAATGGTATTAAAAAGTGAAATCTTCCAAAAATTGAGACAGGACCGGTTGCCAGTTCACAGTCGATATACTGAATGAATGTGTGGCGACATCTATACCGTTGCGTACAAATTACGCAAGACATCTGACGTCACACAAATCCTACATCGCGCAAGCAAAATTAACCGTAAAATCTTCATAATTAACTAAAGATGGACCTCTCCACCCGTATGGTCGATGGATCCTCTCTCTTCACTGGTGGGACTTCCCATATTGTTCCTACATTCTTCAAAAAAGTATTTGTAATTGCTTAAAATCCCACAATAACTCCCAACTAATCGTCTGTCTCCACCATTAGCCATACAGTTTCACCAATCATGTCGCCGCGTGGGCTAAGCTGCTTACCGTAAGCTTAGTCGTGTAAGAACTTGTGCAATGTTGTCAGAGCTCCTATATTGCTGCTGCAGAGCGTTGAAATCACAGGTACCTACACCTACGACTATGGAAATACCTTTCTCTTGTGTTTCTGAGAATTTATGTGAAAGTGATAGTCGTTTTTGTTCAGCGGTTTTAAATTTCGCTAATTCAACCTTACCTTTACCTCATAAATAATATAACATTACGCTTGTATGCCCCGAAGGGTTTTTTTTTTACGGTGGGAAATCATAAAATGACTTCTCCCGCTCAGGGTGGAGCAGGAGGGCGTGTCAGACTTTTACTGACTAAAACCCACCCGTGTTCCTTCAGTTGCCTGTGTGCCTGGGCGACGGTATCTCTTTCGAACAACCCGCACTCCTGGCAGGCATCGATAATGCGGGAACCCACTGGGGGGGACCCCGAAGGGTTAGGCAGAGGTTTACCTACAGTACACCCACATGTTGTTACGTTCTAGTTCCATGTAAAGGGGGGAGCCTATTTCCATCAACCGGGCACAAATCAAGACACCGGGCTGCTACTGGGTAATCCCTGACTGAAAAACTCAATACCAGTTTGCCCGACCTGGAAATCGAATTATCGAATCCAGGTCCTCATGATTATCAGTATGGCTTGCGACCAGTGGACAACGAGGCAGTCAAATATAACATTAAAATATATTCCTGAACATAATAATGTTACTTGTGATTATGAATATGACATCAAAGGTTCATCAACTACAAAATAAAACTCATGTAAATAACTCTTAGAAAACATTAGGAGAAGCTTTTTCAAAAGAAATGTTATTTAATTTTCCTTTTCGTTTCAATTTTGGTCTTGAAAGATTATTTCAAAGACATACATTTTGTTTGAAGATTATATAGGCTCGAGCAAACTACCGCCTCGCGCCTGTTTGTAGAAGCCTTAATGAACTCTATTACAATTAGAAGATCCTCTAAACGGCCAGATTTGCTTACCCCTGCGGGCAGAACAGGCGTGATACGATATGTTAACCCATATTTATAAGTGCAATCCTGGACATATGACCTCCCAAGTTAAATTTTCACAGAATCATATCAAACAAAAACTCCATACTTTAATCTACTTTCTATATAATTACCGAACAGTGGCAATTACGCTCGGTGGCCCGAATGTTATAAATATGAAATGGGTGAAGGCAAGCGGGTTTACGAGCATTGGTTCAAGGCGACCCGTTTTAAACGCGCCGTGAGTCATGTCACCTATATTTTCGGGTACTAGGTAAATCATTCAATGAGTATTGTTGACTCATTACGTGTTTCGTAGCTTTTTTTTTTTTCAAATAGCAAGTAAGAAAGCACAAGAGAACATGGACTGCCTCGTTAGTCTTGTGGTCACAAGCGCTCCTGTTGGTCATGAGGTTCTGGGTTCGATTCTCAGGTCGGGGAATGTGTTATTGGGTTTTCCAGTAAACATTTCTCAGTGGCTGCCTGGAGTCTGTATTTGTGCCCTGTTGATGGTAATGGGCTCGCCCCCTATTACATGGAACCTTTACCCAACCCTTCGGAGAGACAATCGTGATGTTATGTTATGTAATTACGGGGAACTTCATTCAGAAAACTTAACAATTAAGATCTTTCCAAAGATGATATCTTTGGCTTCATTGGTAAAGCCACAAGTTACTTTCAAGATTAACAGCGCCTCAAATATAAATAACACTAAAATACATACATACCAGGTTTTCGAGCAACCGCGCCTCAACGCTTCGCATATCAAATAGAATCTACACACACGCCTGACGCCACTGATTGGTCCCGATTCGGTTGTCGAATCTACAAACCCAATAGATAGTGGTAATGGTAACGATATTTCGGTCTATCTATCAAAATGACTGTTTCAAAAATTCAGATAGGTATATCTCTCATCTTTCAAAAAGGTTTTCTGTCTAAACTGCAGACCAATATGTATTAAATTAAAAATGTAACCCCCAACCCAATCAAAAACCTCTAAAAGTAAAGAAATCAAATGTATTCGCCTTTTAAGTTAATTACGAAGTTGTAGATAGTATTTTTTACCCACGACGGAACGGAGTGTGTTTGGAGTGAGAGGATGTTTGTTTGTGATCAAAACGTTGTCTTGTCGGAGGATGGCTCAAATGTTATCCGTCTGTTTTGCGTTTTCATTGAACTTAGGAAACGTTGAAATGTTTTTTTTTTTAAATATTTTTAATAATCTCAAACACGATACTTTTGTTGTTTGTTGGTGAGTAATTGGGTATCCTGGAAATCCAGGTGATAGTCCTGCATCAGTTCTAGGTTGCTTTGTTCGTCTAATATCATTGAAGTAATAGAATCATCATCATCATCATTTCAGCCGAAAGACGTCCACTGCTGGACATAGGCCTCCCCCAGGATGGGGGGTTTTGCCATAATCGCCACACTTGGCAGGCGGGTTGGCGATCGCAGTATGGTGGTAAAATGCATAGAGAACGCTGCTGCCCATTCTCTAGTAAGTCCCTTAGTCGCCTTCTACAACACCCACGGGAAGAAATGGGATGGTGCTATTCTTTTACGCCCGGCGACACATACGGGACAGGAAGTAATAGAATACAAAATTTCAACTCGATCAGACCCGTGGAAGATGCTCAAATCCCTTCATAGATCAGAAAAGAGCTGATAATCTTCAAACGGCTGCACCGATTTTGATGAAACATTTCTTAGAATCACCACTGGAAAAATGCTTTAAAAAAAAACGCACCCGAATCGGTTCACCCGTTTAAGAGGTATGGTGCCACAGACAGACACATAGACACGTCTGTGTGTCTCTGTATGGCACCGTCATGATAGCGGACAAACTTATAACACCCCTCTTTTTGCGTCGAGTTTTTTTTTTTGTTTGGGGAATCATCAAATAACTTCTCCCGTTCTGGGTGGAGCAGGAGGGCTTGTCAGACTTTTACTGACTAAAACCCACTCGTGTTCCCTCAGTTACCTGTGTGCCAGGGGCCACGGTATCTCTTTCGAACAACCCGCACCCCTTGCAGGCATCGGCCCTTGCGGGCCCCATCTGTTTGTGCTGACATCTCTTTGAGGCGCTCGTGGAACACAACGCGCCGTCGACTTGGGCGTCGGGAGTTAAAAATGTTCACTTTTACAAATGATGCATTACCATCATCTAGGATTAAATCCATCATCCCAAATTACTATAATGTTCTTCTTCATGTAGGTACTTTTATATCTACAAGTATTGAAAATGGGTATTTAAAACAAAATTCGGTCTGGCGAGTCATATAAGGGTACACTCCAGGAAATAATAACTGCAAAGGGTCGCCGGAGAGATAAGAGGACTAATATATTAGGTCTTTACCTATGAAATTGCCGTTCTGCAGTACTGGCCACTTCAAATCAAAATAATTTTTGTTTGGCTAAGAATTCTAATTTCAAATTAATTTTATTTTAAAAACATGGATTTTTTTTTCTAAAAGTAGTCATTTCTTTATTGATTAGTGTTACATTTTCATCGCATTTCAATCTTTTTCGTCATCATGGATACGTTAAAAATTCGAGTAATTATGGAATATGAGTACCGTCGTGGCAGCAACGCGGCACAAGCGGCACGCAACATCAACGACGTTTACGGAGCTAACACTACAAACCAACGCACCACCTGTTATTGGTTTGCTCGCTTCCGTTCTGGAAATTTCGACCTGAAAAATGAACCTCGCGGTCGTCCGAAGACTTTGGTCGACAATGACGAATTAAAGGCGATTGTGGAAGCTGATGATACACAATCTACGGCTGAATTCGCAGCAGCTTTCGACGTTAGCGTCAAAACAATATTGGTCCATTTGCGTCAAATTGGCAAGGTAAAAAAGCTTGACAAATGGGTGCCCCACGAACTCAATGATCGCCAGCGCGAAGTACGCGTCGAGACGTGCCTTGCACTGCTCAACAGACACACAAATGAAGGAATTTTGAACCGCATTGTTACCTGCGATGAAAAATGGATTCTGTTTGATAACCGTAAGCGCTCAGCAAGTTGGTTGGATCCTGGTTCAGCACCTAAACAATGCCCTAAACGAAAACTTACCCCTAGAAAAGTGATGGTCACTGTTTGGTGGTCTAGCGCCGGTGTGATTCATCACAGCTTCTTACCAAACGGGGTGAGCATTACTGCAGATGTGTACTGTGAAGAACTGAACACAATGATGGAGAAGCTGGCGCATCTCCAACCAGCATTGGTCAATCGCTCGTCTCCGCTGCTCCTGCACGACAACGCGCGACCTCATACTGCACAGCAGACGGTCTCCAAGTTGCAAGAACTGGGGTTGGAAGCTCTCCGTCATCCGCCCTACTCACCAGACCTTGCGCCTACAGACTACTACTTTTTCCAGAATTTGGATAACTTCTTGGCGGGAAAAAAATTTAATACCCGAGAGGCAGTACAAAATGCCTTTGAAGAATTTGTTGCCTCCCGTCCAACTGATTTCTTTAAGAAGGGCATCAATAAACTGCCACTGCGATGGCAAAGATGCATTGATTGCATGGGTGATTACTTCGATTAATGCAAATAAAAAATTCATGAAAAAAAATCGTTTAAATTTTTTCGTACAAAACGGCAATTTCATAGGTAAAGACCTATTATATCTACAAGTAACAGCATCCGTCACAGTTGGTTAAGTTCATTTAAACAAGAAAGGCTTGTCCCTGATGATCATGTCTCACATCCTGAGTCACCCCTGTTCCTTCTTTTTTTCTACTAGTCTGTTGAATACCTTCATCTTTTGACGTGCATAAATCCTCGTGAAAAAAGGGGAAAATATCCTTGTTAGTAGATAATTTCTTAATTTTAACTGCTTATGCTTTACATTTGTTTTTCCTTCAATTTTCATCCCAAATTTCCAAGTCTGGCACTAATATTTTACAGTTATTACTTTTAAAATTCTTAATTTTATCCTTGGTTTATTGTTTCAGTCCTTGTAACCTTAATATCACTATCATCATTAGGTGTCTGGTAAACAATAGGCGCCTGTCTAAACCCAAAGATATTTGAATTAAGCTCTAGCTGGGAATTTTCATTGTAAATAAACAGTTCCTATCCCTTGGTATTAATGAATGAATTATTAAATCTATGCTAATTCGTTGGAACTAAGTCTGGACACCTGGGACAGGCGCGTCAACTTGATTAATGATCAGATTCCGAGTTTTACTTATTTTAATTAATGTTGTTCAATTATTTGCCGTGTTTGCGTCGTTTGGATTAGCGAATAGAACAATGCTTGTGAAGTTTGTCCTGGTTTCAATGAATAAATTAGGGAAATGTAAGCTGTATTGTTCCTTTTCGTCTTTGGTTTATCCATCCTAGTTATTTTCTGGATACACTGTCTTTTCCAGGCCAACATTATGGACAGGCCGTCAAACTTCGTCAATTGATGACGTAGCTTTTGATGTAACTTTTAAACTACCAGGGCACCATCAAAAGACGAGGGTGTCTGAATACTTAGTGCACGCAATAGGTCGATGAACTGTGGTTTGTGTCTGACCATTTCGGGACAAAGGGGTTGTTGTCAATATTCTACATATTGGGGTAAAAAAAAACAAAACAAAATAGTTACTTTTAACATGCCTTGCCTGAATATTCAGGCCACAATGCATTGTCAATAATAAATACCAGGGCACCATACCCCGAAAGAGTTCTAAATTTCTAAATCTACAGCCATATTTCATCGTCGGTTGTCAAACCTATTCATGCCAATAAAGCCAAAGCAGTTTTAATCATTCGTACCAGGGCAGCCTATTTCGAAAGACTAGTTCCTCCACAATTCATAAAGAAGCTAAGTTAGAACCGTAGTATTGTCTGTCTGTCCTATTTAGTGCCTGACGTCAGAACTAGCGAATAGTCGACAGCAATGCGGTATTGTATGAAAGTGAACAAGTGTAGTAAGCTAGTATAGTTACTGTTGAAGGCTGCATAGATATGATGAATGCTTTGATGCAGAATTTTATTGTGGACAGCTTAGAATGTTGGCGAATTCAGGAATTGAGTTATTTGGAGTAAAGTCCAGTGGAGTTGGTTGGAATTCGGAATGCGCTATTCGTTCATGCAATTCGAGATAAGAATCTTTCAAGTAACGAGTGTCGTTCAATATACGTCGACGATGCTAAGTTCTTGATGCTTGTTGGATTTACTTATTTATCCGCTTGTTGTTTGTGCATTATGTTACAATGATTCTCGTTATTAGTAGCTAGTGAACCCCTGCTTCACACATGTCCACAGGTGTTCAAACATTTAGATTTCAGTGCTATATCTAAATTAAATATTTCGGTATTAAACTTACATATCCTGGACTAAATTCACTAAATGAAACCCGCATCAAAATTCATTATGGAGATAAGAATAATTAAGCTGCCACACAAACAAACACGAAATGGAACTTTGCCTATTACTATTTGATACGAATTTTAGACGTGCATGAAGTCTTCCCAGCTTTAACTGTTATCTCAAAAGGACCCGTAACTTCCGATCAGTCCCAATGAATTACCAGGGTGACATAAATTCTCAAGCAGTATAGCGGCACATGCGGAATCAGTTACGCACAGCTGCGAAGACACATGCATATGTATAGGACATAATATGCGTCACATTACCTTTCAACTGTTTCTTTACGGCCTATTCACCTATTGCATCGCACGTGCACCCATCGTGATCTACCGTACTTGGCTGCTGACCCTCAGCGACGCCTAGTTTGAGGATAAAGCAATAGTTGTGTTTTACGTCTTGCCGTATATGGGCGTCAATGCCTCGTATGAACTGCTGTTGTTGCAAAAGATTTAATAGGTACCATTGTGGCATCAAATAAAGCGAGAAACCAAAGAGTTGAATCATCAGAATCAGCCTATAACGATCCCACTGCTGGGACACAGGCCTCCTCTCTGTGAGAGCGAAAGTTGAATATCGGTGTGAGAAAATAAATAATGTTTTTGAAATGTTAAACGGGAATGGTAAGGGCTTTCCTACAAACCTATGAAAGTAAACACAAATGAAACTTGGCTAGTTGTCATATTATACAAATTATATTTTAGCCTTCGCAAGTTCTAAAGCTGTAAGTTCTTATTTTATTCTTCCAAAAAAATGGCTTGCTGGTAGAAACTAGCCATCGAATCAGTATACGAGAACTAGCCAAGTGAGACCTTAGGCTTCATTATATTATCCTAAGTTATAAGAACAAATTATATTTTAAGTTGTTATAAAATATTTTATGTTGTTATAAAATATTTTATGTTGTTATAAATAAATTTCAGGACTGACCATTGAACTTGGCACACATTTAGATCTCACGTCTTTTGTCGTTGAAGTCAATAAACAACCAAGGCAAATATCATAATATTGAACTTGGCTCTCATTCCACATTTATGTTTTGATGGGATTGATAAAACATTGTGAAATTGGGCAACTACATAATAACTTTCATAAATAAAGAACGATACTATTTATTTTATTTTTGATGAAATCCAAATCGGTAGCACCAGCTTTCCATACATTGAACTCTACTATACCACACAATATAAAACCACAACAACTTTTACTTAAAACAAGTGAAATAACACACCAACCCATAAAAACCTCCCAGAGCAAATAAGGCACCTAGTGAATTCTGAAACGTGGCGAAATCAGGAACTAAAATAATTTGTACTGAATTTGACACACAATAATTGTCATTTTCTATATGTAGACAGCAGCGCCACCCCGGAATGCCAAGCTGCTTTGGGCGTCCCGTAGACACATAAAAGTGGCGCCAAAAAAAAAAGAGTTGACCTCAAAAAAGCCGGTCGACAATGGCTCGTTTTCCAATCCCAAATGTGATTCAGTGTGGTCGCTGCTGATCCTTATAAGGGAGAGGTGACATCATATTGTATGTGTCGAAATGGTGCCTGTGAAACATTAAAAAAAAAAGTTTTAAATGCCTGAATGTCGGTGAGGTTAGTTCTGTTTTGTTTTTGGTAAGGTTTCAAGGTTTAAACATCATTGTTTTGGTATTTTTTGAGTTACTCGAGTTGGTTAGCTACAGTTTATTTGAAAAATATACGCGTCTCCTTGAGAATCTCCTCCTTTTTTCGTCAGTTAAAAGCAATGTCAGTTTAACTCATTTCATAACTCTAATAAAAATACACACTATCTGTTCAAATAGTTAAAAAAAGTTATCTAATTTGCTTCAACTCTTAATTACTTGGAACCACAAAACTGCATTATAATGTTGATTAAAGTGATTCTTTAATTACTTTATCTATTATTTTAACGTGTGCCTAGTGTCTATGATATATTTATGTACTTAATGATCTTTATTTTGTTTCAGGTACTTATTTTAAAACACACAAAATGATTGACAAGCTGTTTTAACAGTGAGAACTTTCTTAAAAATATATTTTTTTCTGTCGAAAACGTTTTTGTCCTATATCCCTATCCAGCCATTGACTTCCAGCCAGGATCCACTCATGACACAAACCAAGAATTTTAATTTTTACGTACGAAAAATATCACAAACAACTATACACCTACCAACCAACTTTCTTGAACTGTCAGAATGCAAAATACCATTGCGATTCACAGTGTGAAACAGAATATGAATGAAATTAATCAGAGCCACACCAAAACCCATTCAATTAAATTCGCATAAATATTTATTATATAAACTCGGGGTTGATATTGTCAATGGAACACGTAGTTGCTCAAGTATTTAGACGAGGTAGCCTCCTTGGTTGTACTGGTGGCCGTATCCCTCGTTACCGGCTCCGTAGTTGTTCTGGCCGTAGAGGCTGTGGCCTCCCTGGCCGGTCTGCATAGCGCCTCCGATTTCATGGCCAGAGGACTGGTGGTGGTGAGTCTCCTGAATGAGGAAAAGGGATTAAAATGGCATTTTACGACCGAATTTCATACGTGCAGTCGGCCATGAAGCCGGGATCATACTTAAAGGCTTGCCATATTATGCGGCGCAAATAACGTCAAAATGAGGCACCAGCGTAGTATTCCGCAGTAAACACGTGAAAGAGATGCCTACATTAACAGTCTTATTCATAAAAAGTTATTGAACATCTAAACAGTTGCTAAAGCCTGGTTTTCAATAAGAAACCAGACTTTAGCAACTGTTTAGATGTGCGATAATTTTTTATGAATAAGACCGTTATTGACTAATAACGAGTTACGTGTGACAAAGGGCAAAAGTGATCCACGTTTTTGTTAGAAGAATGATTTTCTCGTTAATATATCAATCATATTTAATAGTTTCAAATAATCACCTGATCGAAATCACTCTCCTGGTGACCAGCGTTGTGGCCAACATTGAGGGCGCCTCCACCATAGCCGCTGTTGCCATAGCCGTTGCTTCCACCAGCGTATCCGGATTGTCCGTAACCACCACCGGACCCGTATCCTCCGCCTCCTAGGCCTATTCCTCCACCAAGTCCTCCGAGGCCTCCTCCACCAAGTCCTCCGAGGCCTCCTCCGCCAAGTCCTCCGAGGCCTACTCCTCCACCGAGCCCACCGAGACCTGAAAGAAATTGAAAACGTGTTAATTTATTTTAAATAATAGGCAACTATGTATTGACTCCACTAATAGAAAGTAATACAACTTTTTCTCTGTCTATCGCTCAAAGTTTTACTGGGACTAAATTTACGTTTGAATTAAAACTAAAAATACAACAGTTTTAGCAGTTGGTGTATAGTATGGGCATTACCGATTCCGCCTCCGAGTCCGCCGAGCCCGCTACCAATTCCTGCACCGATTCCAATTCCGCCGTAAGGCTTGGCCTGGACCGCGGCCACGATGGCCAAAGCTGCGATTATCTGGTGGAAGAGACACAGAATTAGTTGATGAAGTTACAGTATTGTTTGAGCTGGCGAAATATGCAGGAACAATTTTAAGCTATGTCTATTGACACTCATAGTTATTGCCATGATCACAATAGCAATCGCTGTAAAATAAAAGCCATTGTAATTGCGAGTGTGTTACGCAAGAGCTACCAGTAGTAACTGCATTTACTAGAGATAAAATATTCAATAGCAGAATAATATAATATAATAAATTGGAGACTGAAGTGTATAGACAAGTCTAAACGTTATAATTGGACTTACAATAAGTCAGAAATATAACATTATACAACAGTGTCAATAAAAGAGTACATTACACGAAACACTTTTAAAGGGAAAGTTAAACTTTAAATACTGATTTTCTAAAATGGAGGATTAGGAACACAATATTTTAGGCAACTACGACAATACTAATAGATCTTACCATGCACTTCATTGTCACTATTTTATCACAGCCGTTTACACAATGTCCAAAACTACAACACACCTATCTTATATACCTCTATTATATCAAAATCTAATCACTAATTAACGAGGTCTTAATGACCGAGGCGTGACGACCGTAGTAATGTGCTCAACTTTAGGGAATTCTGTCACAAACGAGGTTTTTTCTTTTAAAACTGTAATCGATGTGATTTCCCAAATTATGCCGTTTTACTGGGAATCGACGTGACGTTGCATCTGGGGAATTGATATTTTTCCAGTTGTTACGTGATGCAGTGGTTCAGTGTCTGTCTGCTGTGGTAGTTGAGTTCCTACCGTCGTTAGATGTTTCAAAGTCAAAGTCAAAGCATTTATTTCAATTACGCACTTAAAAGGCACTTTTGAACGTCAACATTTACATTAAAATAGAATTGATTCTAGTCGCCCATTCCAAAATGTAGTGTTTGTGTTAATGTTGTGTTTGAATATCCTAGTGGTTTTAGATGACGCTTCAAGTGTAGAAGTTATTGTGTGTATTTCTTTAATATTGGAACCACATGAGAATTCTGAAATGGACCACATAATATGATAAAATTGTTATATGGCACGCGTTTAAAGGAAAGAACAAGACTTTCATACACCTAAATCTTAGTGCTGATGATAAGTCAAAACAGTTATTCAGTGACCCACATTTACGAGTAAACTTTATTCAGCCAATAAACACAGTACTTCTCTGAACACAGACATTCGAAGCTACTATACTTCTAAAATAGCTCCATAAAAATCTATTGTCCTTTTCCTCAAAGAAATTCACAAGAGCCTTTAGAAAAATTCTGAAATAAGCAAGCATTAATTGAACGACAGGCTCCATTCTATGGGGAATACAACGGATTTCTTTGCTGATATTAAATTAAGCTGGGACAGGCCGCCATCATTGAATTCTTGTCTAATGAATAGGTAACGAACGCCTGGTCTGCTAACGCCAAGGGATTTACTTACTGGGTAAATTGTACATGAATTTTATAGGGAATTCTTAGACTAGACTGCTCGGCAATGTAAACGAGGATGTTAAACTATTATTAACTATTATTTCCTTAATCTTTCTTTTTCAAAGGAAACTTTATCTTGCAATGGCTATATTCTCCTCGTAATTCATAACTTTCAATAAGTAAACCATCTTAAATATATAATTGTGTTCTTTCTCTCCACATTATTGATTCTGGTTAGCTAGCAAAGACATGTATAAAGGGATATATATTTAGGTGAATTATTAACAGAATAATAACTCTATATATAACCACTGTAAGATCTTTGACTTTGACTCTGGAAATATAACAGTTTTAGTCAGAATTATCCTAAATATCTGGTTAGTTCGAGTACCAAGGCTTCCACATACATAAATGTACATATAACCACTCCCTTAAAAACATATATAAAAAACCTTAATTTCCCATTACCCTTAAAATAGCATTTTTAAATGTATATTTTGTTTCATTTTGCTAGTACTTACTTATTTTTTATAATCTAATTTAGTATGTTCTTTGGGATGTGCCCCTCCACGGATGAAGGGAGTTCCGTACCGTTCCCGTTATCACATACAAACTGTTCTAGTCCAGTAGCGTGCTATTGCTTCTCATGGCCTTTAAAATCTTGAATGTTCTGCAAATCCAATTATCTAGTTTCGTGCTATTCCTTTACACCCACATTTAGGATCTACGTGATTCTTTAATCATTTAAGTTAACTTCAATTTCCTCGCTAAAATCTAGTACTAGCTTTTCGCCCGCGCGGAACTTTCATTCCCTATTTAACTCCCTTAGGGGTTGAATTTCGAAAAGTCCTTCCTTATTCCTTGTCTACATTAAAAAGGGGACATCTGTCCAAGATTTCAGGTTTCTAGGCCCAAGGGTTTGGGCTGAGTGTTGATGACTCAGTCAGGACTTTTCATTTTATTTATATACATTTCTATGAGCCCTTCTATAATGCAAATGTTGGCACGTATACGCTCTATTTCTGTCCAACTTTGAGTTTGTTTAGCAATTATGGTGTTGGATTGTGGATTTGTTTATGTGCGTAGGTTTCATTGGATCAATGTTTAGGGGAATTAAATTTGGCTTTCATGATATGTTTTTTTGAAGTTTATACAACTTTGACAAGCTCATAGATTTTTTTTTGGCGCTACTGCGGACATGGGATATTATTAATATCGGTACATCTACATTGGTACACCTACCATTCAATCCTTTAGCATTACAAACATTGAGAAATAAGTAGTTTTGACAGAAGTTTGATGCTGTTAGTAGACAATGAATTGATCGAGTTTTTTAGTTGAATTGAGCAATTTTCGCAGGGCTGCTGGTAGCAGCTGGATGTCAGTTGCCGTAGATCAAGTACCGGGTGTCTGGGTAGGGTGACGTGCGATTAGAAAAGCGAGGTATTCCACTCAGGGCACTGATTTCAACGGCACTTGACCGAACCGCACCTGAGCACATCCACTAACAACACTGAAATAAAATTTCGTAACGTGCCATTCAGAGGAACAGTTTATGCATATTGATTTCAGTGTCCGAACGGCACCTGTATACAGCTTGTAGAGATGGGACATATGTGCCTGTGTCCAGAACTGGACTACCATAGAATGATGACGAGGGCGGTTTTGTTATCCAATCGTTATCAATGAGTGAGATAGGGCTTGTTACTATCGCGGTTAGAACCTGGAAAAGGCTGGCACAGAAGCGTGCGGATTGGGTCAAAGAAAGATGCCTATGCTCAACAGTAGGTGTAATCGGGCTGTGGATGATGCGGATGATGATGACGGACGCGCAGCTATCTTCAGACGTTTCATAAGTGCCCACGTAGGTATATGTGAAATATTTAGATGGTGATGAGCGGTGTTTTTTAATATAACGATACCACCACTTTAGACTTGAGCTTAGTCGTCAATACTATGTAATCGTAAAAGAACATCATTGTGTAATGTAAACTACTGTTCATCCTATAAACAAAACTAGCGCTATATATTCATCAGCGGTTGATTCAATTAACTGAAGTAACCTTGGCTGTTTGTTTACATTGAATCTATCTCACGTTGTGTGTACCATTAAGGGCTTGCGTGAGTCAGGAGCAAAAATAGACGTCGTTGATGATAAATTAATGGAAATAATAAGGGCTATGGTTGAAGTGTTGCAAGTAAAGTCTTAGAACAGTTTACAAAATCAAATCAAATCAAATCAAAATATTTTTATTTCATATAAACCTGCATGGGCACTTATGAAACGTCAGAAGCTAGGTGCACGGTTCCAAATTGTTGTTTCCTATGGAGAAGAGCCGGCAAGAAACTCCACGGTTACTCTTTTAAAAATAATTGGCTTTAACAATATTTTCAAATTACAGAGATTAAATGTATGGGCTCGGAGAAGGCAAGCATTTTATTTACATTGCCAGCTGTAATCATTCCCTTGCCTTCATGTCAATTGATTTAGAGTCAGCGCAATATATAATCTTTCATACAGTCCATCGTTTCTTTGGTCTGCCTCTACTGTTATAGCCATCATCAAGATGTCTTGCATCCCATTCACCTCTGTTTTGTGCTTGTGGATACGTAATAGCATCTTCGACTTCGTTGTATAGACAACGAAAGATTCCTGCAATCATACATACCTACATCCAGAACCTCTCGCCACCTGCTACGAGCCATACATACTCCCTTTGCAATCATACACAACATCAGAATATAGGTTGTCTTGCAAGTTAAAGCATCTCTCTTTAAGATTTCTTATTTCCAAGTTTACTTCATCATCATCTCAGCCTCTGTAATACACATACTCTGTAACATACTAGGTATGTATGTATCGCTGTTGGTTCCCAAAAAAAAAAAAAATACACCCACTGCTGGTTATAGTACTCCCCTTTTCCTGCCATACTTCTCGGTTCCTTGCGACTTTGACGATATCATCAACCCAACGCGCTTTTGTTCGGGCATTGTTGAATTTTTACTAACAATGGCCACCGTTCTGTCGCAGATTTACTCCATCTCTTAGAATTATGACGACTTAGAGACCACTCACACTTATTCAGCTCTGTTCAGCTTTTGTCCATAGAAAACAACGAAGAGTTCGTTCAGCTTTCCGCGGATGAATGGACGCGTACGCATCTCATACAAAAGCTGAACAGAGCTGAATAAGTGTGAGTAGTCCCTTAATGTGTATTGTGTTTGTAGGTTTTAACTTAACACAGCTGTTAAGAGAACTAGATCTCAAATTCGTAGTAGGTATTCAATTTGTTTTCCTGCCTTGAAAATTCCAATTTCTGTTTTTCTGAAGTAAAGAATTGTATTTATTTTCCTACGTTGTGTGTTTATGCAACAAAGATCGTTGACACGTTTATGTAAATATATTTATATTATATTAAGTAAGAATCCACCAACACATGTGGTTCTACTCAAGAAATCCACCATGCGACCAAAAATATTCGTCTAGAAAATATCATGTGGGTCATTCGAAAATGATCGTTAAAAACTGCGAGTTAAAGATCTTATTAGTTGTAGACCTGATAAGTGGCACAAATATTGTCGAGCAGACTGGAATGGGCTTTGAAATGTACGAAATAAGAGTTATTTTGGTATGACAATTATGTAAGTGCGTATTTCCATTTTTTCTTGTCATAAGTTTATGTTCGATTTTCCTGTTGTTAGCCGAAATTGAGCGTGTGATTTGTGCAAACTATTAAGAGATTTTTTTTTATCTTGTTTGTCGATTTGCACGAAATAAATTCGCCCGAAATGGGTGAATGGGTGAATCATCTCCTCTAAACCACTTAAAACTATTTCGTTAATCAATAGTGCCTATTGTGCAATCAATATTAATAGAACAATTAAGCTAATTATGTCTGTTGTCAGTCAATCTGATAATTGTGAGAGAACCAGAATATTATTTTATGACGCCAGATAACTAATGTTTAATTATACTGATAGCTGAGGTAGCGTCACGCGCAACTGTAGTGTAAACTACTGCCGGTGCCGGTACCATCAATTAATTATAGTGTCAAATATCCGTCATTTAAATGATGAAAACATACGTATCTAGTTATGGAGATTTGTCAGGAGATCTGGAAACTGTTGTCCTTGTATAGGCATGTGATACGTAGTAATGAGGAAAATGTCGTGAAGAAAGTTTTAAGTACTCATTGTATTTTACAGTTTTTTAGAAATAAATAAATAGGGCAATTTAAGGAACAAAAGCGTAAAACGAACGTAGACATAAATATTGTTAACAATCTTCATTAGCAGCATAACGTTTGTCTTTTGCAAAGTAACTACAGAATTTGCAGCAGAAAACGTAAATCCAAAACAAAACTAAAGGTGGCGATAAAAGGGAAAATAAATCAACTTTTCCCGTGTTTTCTAGAGCAGTTGTAGGTAGTATTAGTACACATTCGTATGTGTAGATGTTCACTATGAGGTGGAACTACTAAGCCAAGACCAGAAGGTCTAGTATAAGATCACGAGATAAACAAAATTTCTATAGGATGAAATTCCACGTAACCAGCAAACCTGTTCCTGCCGCCAATACTCATTTCTTTATTGCATTCATGTGTATTAAATAGATGGTATAAACAGCAAAGCAGTGTTGTTGTTTATGTTACAAAGGAATTTCATGGTTTCAGGCACATAAAATAAATACCACCCGTCTCTCCACTAGTCCAATGCTAACTCAAGGATGCATATCCGGTAGGCTCTCAATCCTTTCCTATCTTAAGGGCACGTCTATCTGACCATTACCGCGCCCCCCGGTCTACTTCTTGATATGCAATGGCGTCTGTAAAACCATGAACCATGAGCCTCCAGGGGCTCGTCCATATCTCGAGGTTCAATCGATTAATCGAGTCTGATCAACCCACGCTGGGATCGGTGCATTTCGTTCATTGATTCATTCAGGCACAGAACAGATAAAAGGCTTCAAGCATAACTATTTAATTTTATCCGAGATATAGACCAAATAACATTGCACATCTACCAACCCGCACGGGGCTCACGTGGTAGATGGTAGCGCACTCTGACATATAGGAAGCCTGTGTCGGAGCTGTTAACATTATTGGCTGATTATGGCATGCTATGCTAAGAAACATAGCGATTGGCAACACACCTAGGTCTCTTTTGGTATTGCAGCAGATGTCAATAAGGCGGCTGTGACCAGGACCACACTGTCAGATATGCCTGCTACTTTCCCACCCTATAGATAACATCGACGGTCCCTACGTACAATCTTCTAAGTGGTAGATACGTGATTTGCATGTTTTGTTTTCGTGACCTTCAGGCCAGTCTAAACTATCATTTAGTTTAAAAAAAAATCTAAGATGGCAAAATGTACTTTAAATCCATCATGACATTACATTAACTAGAACATGATGTAGGTACACGTGTTTGAAACTTTGAAGCGCTCTCCTGTAAAATTTGTCATTTGTAGTTATACGTATACGCAGGACCGTCGACATTAAAAATAACACGCTATGTGTTCATTGTGCACATTATGTATCGGACCTTCGCTCACTAGTTATTTGTAAACTCACTGGACAGGCTCTTGAGAGTTCTCCTGTCAATCTTCCTTGCATCCAAAATAACTGTAATCTAATCCCTTACTACAGTAACTTTATTTTTGCTCCTTTATGAAGAAACGGAGAAAACTGAAGCTCAGAACTTTTTAGCCATACATCTCTAACTGATAAATGATTTCTGTAAGTAGGTTTGTACAAACACTTTTACACGTCAATCATATTTTTTTCAACTAGATGAGGTCGGCGTTTCCTATCTGACTACTCTGAGAAGAAAGTCCGAAACAAACTCAGAGGTCACAGTCTCTTTTAAAGTCCAGACATAATCTTGGTCAGATCATGTGAAGACCATGTGGATTGGTATCTGAAATGGTCTTTTGAGGAAAGAACTACACACATTGAGTGGACCTGTCCATTCAGTGCACGCATGTATCAGTAATCATACGGCTCAACTCAGAACTTGAGGAGCTCAACGATTTGACGAACAATACCAAAGAACATTTGGAACATTACCTGTCGACAGCGATGCGGGTTAATTTTTCGACGCTACATTTTATTTATTAATTGTTTAATTAAAGTGAATCTAGTCCATATTTTTTCCATACAAACTTCGGGCGTGTTTTACTCCACTGTTTGACAATGTACATCAAACATTAAACATTGTATGGTTTTGTCTCATTATTAATATTGTCTGTACGGAAACAGTAAAATAAAAATACAATAAAAAGTTATGAGCCAAAAAAGATTCATTTTCTTGCAAAAACCTAACTTTGGGCGTGTTTAAGTAATAAAAGAAGTGTAAAATCTCCAAAACCTCATCATCGTGTTAATTTAATTAATTTTACAATTATTCGCTGTTATTTACGTACATTATAGTCCTTTAAATTTTTTATGTTACATGTTTTACTAAATTCTTACTAATAATAAAAGATACACTACAGTTTGCATTTTTATTTTGGAATCTAGTGCAGGCTCGATGCAACATTTAATATTTACAAAGCAAAAAAACCGGTACCTAGCTGAATCCCGCTTCCAAAAAAAATATTTTGAATCCAAATAGCAATATTGTATCACACCTGTACGAATATTGACTGCCTTTACAAAATGTTTTTTACTCTTTTTCCCACTAAATCGAACCGTGTTGTAGATTGGAAATTCTGCTGGTTTTAATGTAATGTGGCGAACATTGCTCGTGTTGAGTGCGGAGGTACAGCAAACTTAATTACTACACGCGCGTTATCTCGTTCTTTTAGATGTATCTACCATCTTTTATGTTGCCATTTTTGTGGTACACGATGCTTTGATACTGTAGTGACTTAGTGAGGAACTTGATTGAAATTGGGTTATGGAAGGTGGTAAACCATCTATCTGGTACCTACCTACCTTCCTCCTGTCTACAGACAACCTGGCAAAAACCAGGGCAGACGCTATAGGCAAACTAAAAACCGTTGTGGCAACCAATTAAATATGTAGAGACAGTATTTCTCGCCAAAATAAGGATGATTATAATGACATAATGTACCTAATGACTACTTGCAGTCTTGTCTTTCAACTTTTTACTCCATCCAAAGATACATCCATACAGAGAGAAGCAGTGGTGGCCCAGTGGTAACGACCGCTACTTACGAGTTGTAGGTCGTAGGTTCAAACTCAGACAGGCGCTTTACTTTATGTAAAATATTTCATCACCACTGCTCTCAAAACGGTAATGGAAAACATAGTGAGGAAACCAGCATGCAACCTAGGACTAAACATTTGAAGTCGTGACATCAACCAAACCGCACTGAGTCCGCGTGGTGGGTGCAGTAGTGGGAACGTTATATGCTGATTATGCATTAGGATAACTTGGCCCGTTTGTGTGTTGTATTCTCCAATAATACATTACGACCGCTAGATTCAACTTGGCCCGTTTGTGTGTTGTATTCTCCAACAATACATTACACTGCCACAATCGCCGTGTTGCACTGCAAACATTTTCATTTTCGGCTGCCGAAATTGGCCAGTGGCAGTCGGCTGGAATGTCGCCGATAGTGGTTTTCTATTCTTGATAGTATTTGGTAGTCTGGCGATTTCTTAATGGGTAGCAACAAGAATCGGTGCATTTGCGTTTGAGATAAAAACAGAAATCTCTCATGTGCACACTGCACAGGTGCCTGAAAGTCTTCAAACTGGAACACAGGCACACTGCTTGGCGGCTTTAACAGGTATGGTGGTAGAACTTTCCCAGATAATTTCCTTCTCAAAGACCTGTACTAGGAATGACTAATTATTACCACCCAAGGCTTTGAAGTTTTACAATATCTAGCCAATTAGCTCTGTTTCGCCGATAACGACAGTTGATCTGTGAGTGTAGGCTGAGCGAGCGAGAAAGATGCTGGGGTTTGAGTGAGAGAGCTGCCATCCCCACCCTACGGTGCCGGCTTGTAGTACGTCTCGCCGCCACCCGAACCGAACGCAATCCGAGCGTCAGCAACAAACAAATCTAGTTGCTACACTTCGGACGTCACCAACGAAGATCTTTTCATTCATAAAATATAGTTTTCAGAAAAGCACGGACAGTTTCTTGTATTTGTGATTATTGTTGGCATGTAATTTTCTTGACCTCTTGATACTTTAAGTATTAGAGTAAATTCCTTGATGTAAATATCTGAATAACACTCCACCTGGAAACCAAAACTGCATCATCTAAAATCTATGGCGTCGTCCATTATGGTCCAAAATTAAGAACTGTCCGTCTTCGCTGACGAATCCCTCTCCGTCCCTCCCCCTCCCTCGCGCATTCACCTCACGCCACAGACTCAGGGAGGGCGCCCTTTAGCGGCAGGCACGTCGGTACCATACCTGAAGGCCAATTCTACTAATTAAAAACGTTCGCAGTGTCATCTCGGCGACAATCGAATTTCAAAAATTTGACAAAAATGTATAGGATTTTTTGACAGATTGACACTGAGATCAGACTGTGAACGTTCTTAAAATTACCAGAATTGCCCCTCTGATAATGACGTACCGATCAGACGCATCGGCATCGGCACCGCATCTGGTAAGACCTTGTATACACACATACATACACACACAGGTTATGCCTGTGTGCGTGCTGTGTAGACATCTATGTCTATGCATAGGAGATAGGGGTATTGAATGTCTATGTTTTTGGGATAAGGGAACGTTGTTTTAAAAATGATTTTCACGTATAGATGTGAATGATTGAATGTATGATTGATGCTCAATCATTTGCAATTAGGAATATGGTCTTTGAAGTCGAGAAAAGTATAGTTTCATTAAATATTCAGTGGCAACATTTCTTGAAAGAACTTTTCTTTTAAACCAATTGCAGAAACTTTTATTCCTGTAGGTTTTAGAAACTTTTATAGAACTTTGCACTCGTTTGGATTTCAAATCTTTCATCTAAGTAGCTGACAGTAAAATTGTGAACGTCTTTTGTACTGAACTTGGCCTCTTTGTCATATTCATGGTTTTATTTAGGCCCTTTTTGCGTTTTTAGGTAATTAATAGGACGAGCACTGTAGGTGTACAAAGTGTAGATAGAGCACTACTTCACTCTCTTGAGACTACGTTTTGGTGATCAACCCAATTAGGTGCACTGAATTTTGCATAATATAAAGAGCGCTTAGTACTTAACTAACTAAACGACTACTCCACTATAATATAACACAAACTGCAAATTCAATTTAAACCTACCACTCACTTTACACAAAAACCAACTTTTACCTACGAACTGAAGATTTATTATCGCTCAACGGTAAGGAAACATGCTAAGAACATTTTTGAGAGCATTCCAAAGATACTTTCCATTTACAAGGTTTTGAGGGGAGTGTTCATCCCGGGGATGAGATTAACACCCCAAATACATCACTACGAGCCTTTGATAACGAACATTTTTAATTGGTACCTTTTGCTTGTATGTAATCCTGTGCTGTGCAGGTTTTTACTCGGTGTTTTCATGTCAAGCGGGTTTTTATAGCTTACGAGCATGGAGCAGGTGGGACGTGCTCATCAAAATATGGATGGTTAAATCTGACTGGCGCGTTTTTCAGGAAGTCATTAATTGGGATACTCCCCAATTTACGACCTGAATAAAGCGTGTACGTTACCCTAGCAAGAAAGTGTCTCCTAGAGTTATATGAGTAGAACGTATAATGTGTGCCTTATCTGCTGTAAATGTGCCCCCACATAAAAAATGTGTGCCCCCTGTCGTTTTGGAGAAAAACGGAAAAAACCATTCTTGCTGGGGTAACGTTTTTCTAGCAGGAAAATTCTAAACGAATGATCGGAGAGAGAAAAATTGTGCATGGCCAGAGAGCTTATATGTGTGCCAGAATGTGCCCCTAAAAATTAAATCTGTGCCCCTTCAGGTTTTCGAGATATTGCATTTCCTGCTGGAGTAACGTTTTGATGAATCGTATATCTCTAAAACTATTGCATGTGCCCCTGTAGAATAAACATACACGAGTAGCTCTTAAGGGGCACACCTTAGTGCCCTAATTAGATTTAAGAAAATATTTATAGTTTTCAAGTTATCGCGGTTTTATGAAAACCCGAAAAAACATCGCAGCGCCTAAATGAGACAAGGCACAAGTTCGCTGAAAACTGTATTCGGTCCTTCTTGACGCTATTAATAACCATACAAAGTTTCAAAACTGTTCATGCATGCGTTTTTGAATAATCTTGCTAAAAGTCAAAACGATGGTGTCTTAACTTTGACGGCAAAATACAAGGAACCGGCTCAATCCCAGACGTGTAGGTGTGAACCAAAATTGTGTGCCTTTAGTCAAAAATTTAGGGTGAAAATATTCAGCTTGGAATGTTTCGCATTAAGTTAATATTAACAAAAAACCAAAATATGTAAGAAACGGCTGGTTATCCGACCAAATTTGAATGACTACTAAAAAGCGACGGATTCATACATATCGATGACCTTCTTTACTTTACTATTTGTATTATTCATCAATGATATCGGCGAGTGTTTCAAACACTCTATACACCTATTATTTGCAGATGACATGAAAATATATACATCAGTTAAAAGTTTAAATGACGCTCTACTGTTGCAGGCAGACGTTTCTAGGTTAGTAAGTTATTGTAGCAGAAATAAACTAGATATTAACATATCTAAATGCTTGGTTATAACCTTCACTCGAAAAAATCATTCAGTCGTCTTTAACTACTCAATTGCAAATCAGCCTTTATCTCGAAGTCATGTCACCAGAGACCTTGGAATTCTGCTGGATAGTAAACTCAGTTTTGAGTGTCATGTCGATCATATCGCCAAAAAAGCATCCAAGGCCCTGGGGTTCATTATCCGTAATACCAGTTCGTTTAACAAAATGAAAACCTTAAAAATCCTGTATTGTGCTTACGTCCGCAGTCATCTTGAATATGGTAGTCAAATTTGGAATCCGAATTATGCAGTGCATTCGGACAGATTGGAACGAATACAAAGGAAATTCACTAGATACTTAGGTTACAAATTTAAAATCCCTTATCTGAGTTACAATGAACGATGTGCTCGATTCCACTTACTCCCACTTATAACTCGGAGAAATATATCCGACATACGGTTCTTAGTGAAAATAGCACAATCAAGGATTGATTGTCCTGAACTTCTTTCAAAGCTGTCTCTGAATGTTCCACCTCGGCACTCTCGTTTGAGAGATCTTCTCCATGCTCCATACGCTCGCACAATTTATCGCAGTAATTCCTTCATGATTCGCTCAGTCAAAGCATTCAACAGAATTGTAAAGAATGAACACCCCTCAATTGATTTGTTTGCAAGCTGCTTGGCGTCTATTGTGACCATTTTATCTAAAACTGTAGTTTATGATTGATCCAAATCGTGGTTGAACATACATTCCTGCCTATGTAATATACTTAATGTAATAATTTAGTTATGTACCTATCTATTTCCGTGTATTTTTGGTCCCGTATGTGTCGCCGGGCGTAAAAGAATAGCACCATCCCATTTCTTCCCGTGGGTGTCGTAGAAGGCGACTAAGGGACTTACTAGAGAATGGGCAGCAGCGTTCTCTATGCATTTTACCACCATGCTGCGATCGCCAACCCGCCTGCCAAGCGTGGCGATTATGGCAAAACCCCCCATTCTGGGGGAGGCCTATGTCCAGCAGTGGACGTCTTTAGGCTGAAATGATGATGATGATGATCTATTTAGTTTTAATCTTAGTTTACCACTTACATAATTAATTATTTAATCTAAACATAGTTGATAACGCATACAACAATGCTCCATTGCTATCTATGGAGGCTTGTAAATGGCTTGTCGTAAATTATATTACTACTACTTTTGTATTGATAGCTGTAAGCCACCCTAATACAATAAAATAAAAAAATAAAAAAAAATTACTCACTAACCGATTCACACGTGTTGTGCCTGAGTACACTGAAGTAGAAAAGTAATAAGTAATAAAATAAAGTTGTTATTGGATTATATTCTAGTAGCTGTTTCTATTATATTTATTGTTAAGCCGTAGGTTAGATAAATTAACAGTAAGTTTTGCACCAGTAAGGGGAACGCTCCAACCAGCCCGCGAAATTCAAAGTTTGCTGCGTTTTTTGCAATTTGCAGGCCAGTGCTAGGTTGTATGTTGATTAAAATATTATTCGCGGCTGTAAGACGTATGTAGTTACAGAATTATAAGCATCAAAATCACCAATACAACCCTCCAAGTTCATAAGGCGTAGGAACAGAAAAAAAAGTCATTCCTATAGCTTTATGAACTTAGAGCGTAGCGAGCGTAGAAGATTCCTTTTTTTCGCCTCCTCACACCGCTGCAGATATCTCTGGCCCCGCGTCATGTTATGACGCCAAGGACACTGTTACGTTGAGTCACGCAGTTGCACTGATACTGTTTGTTTACTTTTTTTAAGTTGGTTGAAAGTGGCGTATTAAGCATTTTATAACAATTATGTGGTTGTAGGGGTGGTGAATTTTATGGCACGATCTGCAGTGGTAAGTATTTAATGGCATTGTTTTGACTTATTTAAAAATACTTGTACACTTATCAAGTACTTGGATTTTTTCATTACTTTACCTATTTATTTATTTTTTTAGGAAATTTAATCTGTGATTTGATGCAATACTTACTTTAAGAATTAAGAATTAAAATTAAGGGAATAAAAATAATAATTTCCACATCAACAAGCTGTTTCATTTAATAGTCACAAGGTGCATTTAATATATATTTTTAATTAGCCCCCAAATCTTTTGAACGCGACTGTACGGACAACAGCTTAGGTATAATACGTCAAATAAAGAAGGTCATCGATATGTATGAATCCGTCGCTTTTTAGTAGTCATTCAAATTTGGTCGGATAACCAGCCGTTTCTTACATATTTTGGTTTTTTGTTAATATTAACTTAATGCGAAACATTCCAAGCTGAATATTTTCACCATATATTTTTGACTAAAGGCACACAATTTTGGTTCACACCTACACGTCTGGGATTGAGCCGGTTCCTTGTATTTTGCCGTCAAAGTTAAGACACCATCGTTTTGACTTTTAGCAAGATTATTCAAAAACGCATGCATGACCAGTTTTGAAACTTTGTATGGTTATTAATAGCGTCAAGAAGGACCGAATACAGTTTTCAGCGAACTTGTGCCTTGTCTTATTTAGGCGCTGCGATGTTTTTTCGGGTTTTCATAAAACCGCGATAACTTGAAAACTATAAATATTTTCTTAAATCTAATTAGGGCACTAAGGTGTGCCCCTTAAGAGCTACTCGTGTATGTTTATTCTACAGGGGCACATGCAATAGTTTTAGAGATATACGATTCATCAAAACGTTACTCCAGCAGGAAATGCAATATCTCGAAAACCTGAAGGGGCACAGATTTAATTTTTGGGGGCACATTCTGGCACACATATAAGCTCTCTGGCCATGCACAATTTTTCTCTCTCCGATCATTCGTTTAGAATTTTCCTGCTAGAAAAACGTTACCCCAGCAAGAATAGTTTTTTCCGTTTTCTCCAAAACGACAGGGGCACACGTTTTTTATGTGGGGGCACATTTACAGCAGATAAGGCACACATTATACGTTCTACTCATATAACTCTAGGAGACACTTTCTTGCTAGGGTAACGTACACGAATAAAGCTACTGCATCGTGTGGTGTCTAGTCCTACAATAAAGAGACAGCAATTATTTCTGAAGAATTGAAAAAGTTAATGTAATGGTTTCATTTCGATGTTGATTAAATATTTTTCGCTTCTTGTCGCTCGCTATGATAGATGCTGCTTTGTTTATACCAATGACTTGGCCTTATTCTCTTTGTATACACTATGTGTATTCTTATGAACACTGTAACAAGCTACTTAATACATAGGTAGCCATTATTTTGAGTAATAATCTTTTCATGTTCATTTATTGTACTCCATATTGTAAAAGACATCTCCAAAGGTACAATAGGTATAAAAATATGGACTCTGTAAGAACACAGCAAAAGAATACCAATAAAATAACAAAAACAAAATTAAAAAAAAACCTAGATTTTAATTTTTATAATAGTAGTAATTACTACTAATATAAAAATTAAAATCTAGGTATTTTAATTTTATGTAAGTAATAATAAAACAAGGACATAAATGATAGTTGGTACTCATACCATTAAAATAAGATATGAAACATGTAATAAAATAAAAAATTGATATTCATTGATATTATACCTAATAGCATTTAGTGGTACCTAAGCGGTATTTATTCTTTCGTAATGAACTTGGCTTTGTTTACATGTAGTTACACGTGTAGGTGTGCTTTAATAACAAACAATATGTTCCCAACTTCGCTGGGATTGGCTTCCAATGTATCCTGATGCAGCTGAATACCATTATTTTACATGACCGACCGAATGCCTATCTGACATACGCAGGAGGACTTAAAATAAACTGCAAATCTTCTAATATCACTTTAAATTCGTAAATATTAGCGCTAAAACTAAACATGGCCTACAACGTTGTACAAAGCGGTTCTAATTAACTGTCATTAGGGACATCAGCACCATCATCGCTTAGTTTACGAACTTATTATTATTGCCAAAGTTCTGTCGCGCTGTCAAACAACTTTGTTTAGTTTACTTGTATAATATTCATTATTTATGTTACTTTTACGAATTTGTTTTTCTTTGGACATTTATTGACAGTTTTGTTTACTGTAGGTACTAGGAGCTCCTCTCGCTGGTCGCTTTAGAATTAATTTATCTATTTTTCTTTCTGTTAATGAGGTCCTCCCAGAATGTAAAGTTCTACCCTCTTTACCGGGAATCTCGAGATTTTCGCGACAGGACTGGACATCGAAGGACATCGAAATCTGGTCTTGTCAATTCGATAGTTTACCGACATCATCATCATTTCAGCCAGAAGACGTCCACTGCTGGACATAGGCCGACATACTTATTATTTTTAACCGACTTCAAAAAAAGGAGGAGGTTATATGTTCCATTGTTTGTATTTTGGTTTAAAGCATCTAATAATGCGGAAAAGCAAATGTTTTCGCCAACAGGCACGATGCGACTCTAGTAAGTGGAGGAATTTCCATGAAGTTTTCATATACATTTTTCTATTAGAGTCGCTTCGCAGCTTCGTCCTGTAACGTCGCGCATGTCTGCGGGACCCTTAAATTGAAGTTACTAAAATTATGGAAGAATATACTATAGCAATGAAAAATTATCTAAAAAATACATTTTGTTTTAGTAACCCAGTATGTATAGTATGAATATTTTCTTCCACTTTCATTCCAAAATGACACGTCTGTTTTGACATCATTACACGGCACACTGCTATCATTACAAACTCTTCTGCGGAGTATTCAGGGCTGAAGAGTGTACAACAACTCTGTGGGATCGTCTGCTAAGCATCGCAGCCATTAGCGGCATTGATCTGAGCTATTGTTTTACTTATCGTGAGGTGCCAGTGGGGGCGATAAGCGAGGGACATCGTAATGCTAATGTTAATTTTTGTTCCGTCATTACAGAATGCTTTGGAGCCTACAGAATGAAGCCCTTGAGTTGAGGGCTTGTGGAAATCTTCGGGTTCATTCGATAATCGGTCTGGTCATACCACGCTGGAATCAGTGCATATCATTCATTCTGTGGGCTAGTGAATGATGCTGAATACCGAAATCCAACATTAAGCTAACGTCGTTGGATTCCAGCGGGCTTAGCATGACGCTTTGTATTTCTACGAAGAATAGACAGTGCTTTTTCAATATAAAGTGACATTTCGTTCCTACATTTTTGTTATCACACCGCAGATATCCTTCTACAATCTGTCATTTGGTCTTTCGTTTCTAACGATATTGTCTAGGTCCTTATAAATGTAGATTATTTCAGAAGAATATTTCTTCCCAAACTGTCAAAATCACACTGACAACAAAACTTTCTACTCAACGGCCACAAAGTATATACGATTATCTACGAAATCATGATTCGTTTAGAACGCATAACTGTGATAATGAATAGAAAAACATAGCTAACTTATCCTATTGTACATCATTTATTTAATAGTCATGTCTATTCTTCCGTCGATAAATCGGTGCTCGTGCTAAGCCTGCTGTACTCGTTTTTCACTTGCCTACAGAAGGATCGAAAAAAGATGCAAGTTCCTAAGCAATTTTGTTGATGTCGTGTGAACTTGGAATGAAACAAAAACATTTGCTCGAGTGAAGCGTCTGACATCAGCTTATAGGACAACCGATTCAATCATTAATGGCGACTGCTTCGTTGGTCGTAGGGCTTTTCCATGAGGAAAGTATTTTATCCGAGAATCTGCATTTGTGTCAGGTAAGCTAGCATTCGACACGACTCCTAGTATATACATGGGACTAGAAACATACTGGCAAAGTGTGCATGAACTTATATACTCTTTTGCATATCCTTTTAGGGATTACAGGCATGATGTTTTATAGCTAAGAGAAAACAGTTTGTGTACCTATAGGTAGCTACCTAATGACAAGAGAATTGCGTGTAAGTGTGTACTTCGGTAATAGTAATTTCAGGGCAGAAATACTAACGATTTGTATCAAGTTACTTTTACAAAAGATTCCTCAGTATTGTAAAACTTTTCCATTTACAAAGACCTATAAATACAATTTAGCATAATTTGATTGCATTTAGGTACTAGTTGTATGAGACTTATTTATGAAAAATGTACAGTTGACTCAGTCTCTTGAGAAATTATGGAGCAAGACAAGACAGCTAATTACTCCCTGTAGATATCAGTACAACGCATCTAATTTAATTATTGTTCTTTACTTTAATAACTAAATCTTATTTTCTTGACGAAAACTAAACATTATTAAAATGGTTTCATCATTATAATTATTAGGTACATACATACTTAACAGTTAATATTAAATGAAAATGTGGAGCAGTGATGGCCCAGTGGTTTTGACGGCGACTCACGAATTGTAAGGTCGTAAGTTCGAAGCTAGACAGGCGTTTTGCTTTGTGGAATTTTTTTAATAACCACTGCTGTCAAAACGGTGAAGGAAAACAGAAACCGGCATGTCCTAGAAACACAGAAGACATGTGACGTCTACCAACACGCACTGGGCCCGCGTGGTGGATTACGGCCCGAGAGGAGGCCTGTGTCCCAGCAGTGGGAAGATTATAGGCTAATTATGCCCATATAATATTCGTGTTGTTTTAGTTTTTATAATAATTCGACACAATGTAAAAACTGTTAATGAAAACAATTAAAAAATCCCGCTAAGCCAATCGCTCCGCTAGCAGTGCAACCCAACAGTTGTAACAAAACTGCGCTATCATTATCAAGTTTCATTTTCCACTGAGAGCGCTGAAATTCAGCTGAAATATTATGATAATATTGGCATTGTAGACATTGAGATAATATGTACTAAGTGCATATTACCTCAATGATTGTAGACAGTATTCTAATCTAGAGGTGTTGCATGAACAATGTGAAACAAACACACATTTTTTTACACGTACTTGAACGTGAGCTTTTCGTTTTTTTGTCAATTTTTCTTTCACAAGTATTTTTTTGAAAGTAAACGCTATTTTATAAACTATCAAAATACTGAAACCCTCTTTAATTTTTAACTTTGTTTATATTTTTATTATGTGGTCATAGCCACCACACTCTCTGTGAAAATTTCAAGTGTCCATCTATTACGGGGCTGTGAACCGTAATAGATGGACACTTGAAAAAAAGAGACGGACAAAATACAAGCCTTCGTAACAGGTTCCCGTTGGCACTGTAAAATGTATTCCAATATAGCTCTGTACAGTTTTAGGTTCGCCTAATATTATTTATCTATGTACTCTGTGAAGACACAGCGGTCGCTACGATCATTGGGTTTCATCTCGTTTGCTGAATTTCATCCACAATATATTGCGGCCATATTTTTATTGGCCGCTTGTTGATACACCATCTTATCTCTTATTTTATGTCTGTCATTGTTGGGTCAATGTCATAATAATACAAGACATATGTTTATGTATAAGATACTTGTTCTCCGTACAAAATATTAAATACTTCAATAAATTGCCAATAAGTTGTCCTGTTTATTCGTAAGTTTTTCAACTGCATTTTTAATTTATCTCTTAAGTATATTTCTGAAAATCTTTCTTTATTATCACAAAACACTACCATAGTACATGGAACAGTACATTTCTATTTCTAACATAGCATGAAATCAAACGCCTGTCAGAAATATCACAGTAAGCAAACACGTTACATCGAATACGGAATGGAGTAACCGCAGGCGCTCACAGCCCGACAGGTTTAGTTTAAGATATCTGTGGCTTGTTTTAATTAAACACATTTCCAAGTTGGTTACGGAAACAAAATTGATAATTAAGTTATACTGGTATACTGTTAAATGCTTGTTTAATGACTCTAGCTAAGATCTTATTTTGATCAACATAACTTAGCTAGAGTGGTTTGAATGTTGTATGCATTTCTACCTGTAATTATTTGTGATTGTCATAAGGTCATGTTCTTGACCATGTACTCGCCTGATGGATTCAATTTTCAGAGTTACCTATCTCTGAAAATTAATTAAACCTAAGGTGGCCATTTTCTAGTCAAATACATAGTGAGAGCTAAGGATAAGTAAAACCAAGTAAAATTAAATACCTGAGGTCTTTAATTACTACACCACAGGTTGACCGGCCGGGTCAAAGGCCGAAATGTAGTCATGCGAGAACAAACAAACACGAATACCAATCGTAGTTTCTTGCCCTCTTAATTGTATGAAACCATAAGTGCTAGCCGTCCTTAATAGCACACAATCGTTCAACTACGCACGTTCCGTACAAGTGTAAATGAACCTTTTATGTGATCATCAAACCGGTAGGGGAGTATGAAGTGTTCATACTTCAGAGTTATTTGACTATTCGAGAAACATAGAAAATGTTGATAAAAGTGTAACAGGTACATAGAGTCGTTATTTCTCTATCACAACACAATAACAATTTTAAATCATTATTTTTTGACTAATCGAAACTTTTAAGGGTGGTTTAAGAGATGTACGGAGTTTTTACTAAGCAGAATGACAGTGAGTAGTTATGGACAAAATCTCCTAAGTTAATTAAAGATTAGTATAAATTACCCTATCATGGTTCATGAATTCTTACTACACTTCAACAAGTTTCTTAATCATTTTAATGAAATTTTCTGCTTAAGACACTGTTTTTTTTTCTTCATGTGACTAAACTAAACAATATCATTAAATAAATGATCTCATTACCTCTTATTTTCCTCATCACACAATCCGCAAGGTCCAGCCATTTCGCCACAATCAGATAAACCCTGACAAAGTACAGTCAGTTCCTCTGATAGTTTACCCACATTTGTGCCCGCAATCTGAGGGCCCATTGAGAGGGCGCGGGTAAACTACACGCTATCTGTCAAACTAGGGTAGGCAGGAGTGTCGCTGAGGTAATGCGGGGTGGAAGGTTAATGAAGGGTTGAGGGTAGATGCTGAAATAGGAGTGTTTGTAGTTGACGTGTGTGAATGACGGAAAGGAATGGCAGGTACGTGTAAAGCTTTCCCATTTGAAAAAAGGTGTTTGAATCAGGACACCTAGTTGCACGAAGTAACATACAGGGAAAGTTTTTATCCAGTGCGCAAACTCTAACCTCAATGAATTCAGCATTATGATTCTAGACTTCTGACTTCAAGAAATCTGCTGTTCAATACATTTTGACCTCGTAGGTATAGCACTTTTCTATGAAACAGCAATTTTTTTTTTGTATAACCGGCGAAAAATTTCTGCGCTAGGGGGTCTAGAATGATATGCTGAATTTATGGTTACAATTTGCGCACTGGGTAAAAACTTTTCCTGTATTTCATAACATCACGCCTGGTTTTCCCGACAGATTAAGCAGAGGTGTCTCTACAGGGTGTCAGGGATATCACATGGAACTTAAACAAAACTGCCAGAATGTTGGTGCATTAAAGGTTACAGTACGGTAAACCGATGGATGTTTTCGAATAAAATAAAATAAATAGAAATAAACAGTTTATTTATGAAATTTAATTTCATTGGGAACATCCATCGATTTCATACTAAACTTCGACTATATCTGACGCTCCGACGACGGTTACTTGTCTCTTTTGGTGACTGTACTCCTCCGCCGGCACGAAGTATTCATGCGGGAAGATGCCATCCGTGCAGTTCATGGCCTCGAATGGGATCTTCAGAAATGTCGAATAGCTTTAATATGATCAGTTCGTTTGTCTTACGTGGAACCAACTGAAGATTATCATGTCCATTGTATTGCATGTATAGGCTTGGGAGTCTTGGGACCGACCGAAGCTTCGTTTTAAATTTCGGCCTTAAAATCATGATTCGACCATATTTTCGGTTTCGGCCATAAACCAGTCGAAGCTTCGGCTTAGCCGAAAATCAGAAGGTCGTGAATTGTCACGCATCAGCCTACATGCACGTAACGCTCGGCAATATCAGGTGACGTTCGGCTAAATTCGGGATGAATCGAGTCCGCTCGTGGTTTCCGCGATTTGGTTGGGTCGTAAAGCGAGGTAATGTTGTATTTTTTCTTCACGCGCATACCTACTGCTACATGCTGTATGCGTAAACAGCAGAAATATTAATATTTTTTTAACGTCTAAATCATGTTTCAAATAGTTTTTGGTAGAAGTTATACTAAAGCCGAATCTAGTTATTCGTTTTCGGGTGAAAATGTTCGGTTGGACATTAGAATTGGCAAGAGGGTTTAAGCAGGCACTGTTGCTATAAACTCTTCGCATGTTAAGTGTACACCATTCTATTGTGTCTGCTAATTAGACACGCGACGGATTAATGAGAGAGTATGAGCGGGTACTTAGGGGTTTTAGTAGGTTTGATAATTAGTATTTAAATTCACAGGGAGGCTTATTAAAATCGGGACCGCGGCCTGTATGTTTGCCAAACCAAAACATTAACAAACAGATGAAATGTGTAATAATAAAATATCACGAACCCAATTTTATTAAAGCCTTTCCAAACATTAATTACAGCCACGTTAATGTAAGTACCTACAGGCCACAATATAACGAACAATAGTAGAACCCCGCCCCGGGGTCCATACATTTCAATATTTGATTAAATAACGTTACAATTATTTAGGGCAGATTTCAGGCGAGGCTTTGTGAATCACAATAGCTTATTATTATAAATGAGAAAACGGGTATGTTGGCTCAATCTTAAAGGTTCGACTGTCTCACTGATCGAAACAAAACTCGAAATTAGAGTTTCTAGCCTTCCAGTCATTAGAAATTAGATTGGTTCTTGGGAATTCGTCAAATAGGTAAGGTTTTTATCCGATATATTTAGTTCCGGAAATAAATACGTCTAAGTACATATTATCGCCGTGACAACAGGAATAGGCTGTTAATACAGTTTTAGGAATAAAAACTAAATAAATGTATCTACTGGGCAGCAACTACCTACTACATACAATCGCCAACCCACCTGCAAAGCGTGACGATTATAGCGAACCTTTGGTGGAGGCCTATGTCTAGCAGTAGACGTTTTTCGGCTGAAATGATGATGAAGTGACTTTTACCATTGATAAGTATTAAATCTCAGTTTTTCTTGGACATTACTAATATCGGCGAAGGGAAAACATAGTGAGGAAACCTCCCTGTTTGTACGTGTTTTTGAAATTTGGACAGGATAACGTCTGTCTACTCAGCTAGTAATTAATTAAAGTCTGAAATATCTTGAGCAAGCGTGGTGATCAATGCTCATGCCTTCTTTGTTTGAGAAGACGCCTTTGTTCTGCAGTACAGCAATAACAGTCTGGTATATAAACTCATGCACCTACTTAAATTCACAATAAGGTACATTTTTACTTGCACCTTACAATTTTTCCAACTACGTCGACATTTTCAATGCAAATGACAGTTCGGAAAGGCGACATATTATGCGCCAGCCATGTACGAATGGAATTTGTTTGAACTTTGAAAATGTTCTCTCCTTGACCTACCGTCACTTACGTATTCCCGGGGAAAAAATGGTTACTTGAACAGGCAAAAGCTATAAATAAAGTAATCGCTTCAAGAAATACTTATTTCTTTCATTTTTTCTTACTTGTCAGGCTAATAATATCTACCAAGATGGCGAGGCCGTGACCTGAATTGGATGTGGTTATAAATAACTTACCTGTGATTGGTCGAATGACTCTTAAAGTATTTAGTCAGTTAATTATTGTTTTGTAATGTAAATAGCAGGCTTGATTAAAAAGGAATAAGATTTATTTTTGCAAAAAGTAACGTAAAAACCAAGCAACTTTTCTTACCTACCTGAAATGATTTTGACAGCTGTCACTTACAATTTTAAATTTCGAAAGAAGAAGCTTCGATCACTTTGAACAGTCCGGAAAATGTGCTGTCAATGACATTGGCCTGTGTTACCGTCCCATCCCCGGCATAAAGTGAAAGTCATAAAATGTGGAATGGGCGTATTTCATAGCTTTACGTGCTCAGACGCGGCCCGTGATTTATACCTCAGATATTATGGCGAAAGATGCTTTAAATAAGTATGAATGTTATTCCTGTACTACATGTTGTGTCTGGCTGTACCCACATGAACTGAGCATTCCCTGGCATTTGCCTGTGCTATGGCCGGTTGCTTTTGCAAATTGGTTGTTAATTTTATACTTAATTGGTTTCGTTTTAAGGCTCCTGCAAACAGACGCGACGCGACTCACGTAGAACAATTTATATGAAAACATTATGGACATTGTTCTACGTGTGTCGCGTCGCACCTGTTTGAAGAAGCCTTTATTCTGATTTAGAATTTAATTAAAGGTTTCTGCAATCGGCAGTTAAAATTAATGTTCCCCGGCATTTCAAAGCAATTTGATAATGATAATTAAAGTTCTGTCAGCATGGACACCTAAATGCTTAATAAATTACTACGTTTATTTTCTTAAACAACCAAACGAGTGTTTTCATACGTTTTTCATTGTTTGCAGGTAATTATAAGACACCGTACTTACTGTAAGTGGCTTCCCGCGGCGTAGCATCTCACTAGACGTACCTACTTAGGTAAGTATTAAGTAAATACTTGTGTCTAAGTCCTTGAGTTTTTCAGCATTATTTTTAATTACGTCTCCGCTACGTGGCAAGCTGGCTTTAGGTGATGCAACATCTGGTAGGTTTCTTCTGAGTATTCCTCTGAATGCCTCTTTATGACATGTAAACGTAAATGGTCATACTTATATCGAATTGTGGTGGTCAATATATATTACTGATGCGCAGTCTTTGAAAACTAATATCTGCTGTGAGGGCACAATGTAAGTAGGTACCTACAAAAAAAATAAGCGCGTTAAAACAAACACACTATGTGGTGTTTTTTTGAATTCGGTTGTTTCTTTTTGTTTTAAAGTATTTTTAACGTCACTTTGTAGGTGTGGTACCCACCTCCTCCAAACAAATTCGTTCACCTTCACTTGCAAAGTTATTATACATAATAACAGGAAGTTATTATTAGAACATCATCAACATACACAAAGTGGAGAAAACACGTATTGTTGAGGCTAAATCAAAAACCACTCGTCAAAACTTGACCTTTGTATGTATGGGACCAACCCTTAAAGCATACTCATTCAAACAAAAGATTTTTTTATCGGTTTATATTATTGTATTGTATTTAAAAAATACATCCTATTTGAGAACCTCCTCCTTTTTTACTAAGTCGGTTAAAAAGCTGTAGGTATGTCAACAACAATGGGCTATTCCCGTAGGTATAAGAACGTTCGCATTCCAATCTCAGACAATCTGTCAAAAATTCCTCAAAATTTTCTACATTTATCACAAGTTGTTGACTTAGTTTGTCGCTGAGATGAAATTGCAACTATTTATAAGGTCTTCAGTACGGGAATTGGCTTCAGATTTCCGTAGAATTGAAAAACTGTCGGAATTAACTTTCAGGGCACAAATCGTGAATGGTAAAGGCCACTTTTACATAATACCTGGCTAATGGGAGTCAACATAATACTCCAACTAAAGTAGGACCAACCAGGACGGCTCTCTGTGCTTCTAAATAGCATTTTTTCTCTTGGTAACCAGACCGAGCAACATAGTTTAACTGAATGTGTTTCAAAGTATCAAAACGAGTAGTCGTTTGTTTCTTCATTATATCGATCGCGAAATGACCTCGACCTCGTTCTCTGCGGCCCTCCCTTATTTAAACAAGGACATAGTTGTTGAAATGATGAAGGCACTGAAATATTGAACAAGGCTTTATCGTCTTACGATCATTTCTTAGAGCCCAAGCAGTACCTAACTGTGTAATAATCTGCCTCGCCTTTTCTCAATTATGTTGGGGTCGGCTTCCTGTCTAACCGGATGCAGCTGAATACCAGTAATTAACATGGAGTGACTGCCTGTCTGCCGTTCACAACCCAGTTACTGGGTAATACGTTACCCATTGGTATGTGTAGTTTGTCAGAACGTAACGACTGTCAAAGATCCACGATTGACAGTCGGGACCAACAGATTAACGTGCGATCCGAGGCACGGAGGAGTCTTGATAAGTACCCACAAGACCTAAAAGAAAAAACAAGGAAATAAATAATGATGGCTTTAATGAATGGTTAAAACTTCTCATTCAAACCCAAACTCAAAGCATTTATTTCAAATAAACCAATTACAGGCACTTTTGAATTGTCAAGGTCGGTGAGTTAGAAAGATGAAGCTAGTTGCCCATTCCAAAGCGTAGGTACCTATGGAGAAGAACGGGCAAGAAACTCCATGGACACTCTTTTAAATCATGATTTTGTTACAAAAAGGTTGGTCACATCATTATGTTGAAATTATCAATGTGAGAACGATGTAAAAAGACGTACACAATAAAAGCGTCCGGAATTAAAACAAAAATAAAATAACAATTCAGAAATTTAAAAAAGCCGTGATAGGTAATTGCATCACTGATAGTGAAAGACAGGAGAAGTGTAAATGAACAGAAGCTTGCTTCTGATATTTGTAAGGATCATATTGATGACAGACATACATAATCGTAGCCACCGACTGTCAAATTAAACTTCAGATGTTGTGATTGGTTGACGAAAACAACAACAACCAATCACATTTGAGTTTATCTGAGCCTGAACACTGTTCATAATGAATAATAGCTTCTGCCCGCGGCTTCGCCTGCATGAATGACGGAATACACCCCGGGGGATACCGGGATAAACAGCTATTTTAGTTAGACAAAGTTACTCATTTAACATCAGCTATCTGCCTGTGAAGGTCCCGTCAAAATCGGTCCAGCTGTTTCGGAACAAGCAGAAAGACAGGCCTTTTTTGTTATAAGTACCTTATATCATCATCATCTGCCTAGCCTTTTCCCAACTATGTTGAGGTCGGCTTCCAGTCTAACCGGATGCAGCTGAATACCAGTATTTTACATGGAGCGACTGCCTATCTGACCTCCACAACCCAGTTACTGGGTAATACGATACCCCTTGGTAAGACTGATTGTCAGACTTTCGGGCTTCTGACGACCTGTAACGACTGTCAAAGATCCACAAATGACAGCCGGCACCAACGGCTTAATATATAAGTACCTTATATATTTTCATAATTAAATGCATTTAGCAAAAATCTGTTCTTTTTTTTGACATTACAAACAGAGAGTTCAATTTTAATTATTTTTATGTATGTTTGTAGAATGTATAGAGTTAAAGACTGAATAGGTTATTAGAAACCATTACCAAAGCGTAGACATAGGGCAACAACTCGTACTAGGTTAGAAGTATGTAACTAGGACGAGAACAGGTTCGTCCCAAATCACATGGGAGGCGACCTAATACCATTACCTGGGAATTGTAAGTCGATGTTCTACCGAACACCTTCGCCCACTTCAGGGATTGCAAGGCACGTGTCGATTTTATCTAATATGCGCGGACTCAATGGAGCTTGATGCTGCTTAAAGTTAAGTTAAAATGTTAATGATTGAACTAATATTTAGTTACAAAATGTTTTAAAAGAGTGTCCATGGAGTTCTTCTTCATAGGAAGCTACGACGCGTTTGTATAGGAAACAATTTTCGTATTTCTGGCTGAATATTTTGACAAGCACTTTTGAATTTTTAAAGAAGTCTGTCATTTGACAACTCAAAATTGTCAATAGAAAAGCTTTGATTTGCAATGATTAATGTCTGCCTATCAATACATTTTCTTTTCTCTTGCCTTGCTGGCACAATATGTCCATTGAAGTTTGGCAAACATGCGAAGAACACTGGACATGATACATACATAGCATATTCAGCCTATAATGTTCCCACTGCTGGAAACACAGGCCTACCTCTCTGTGAGAGGGACCGGAGCGCAATCCACCACACAGGCCCAGTGTCGATTGGAAGATGTCACAATGTCACAATGTCTTCGAACTTTTGGTTCTAGAACAAGCCCGTTTCCTCACGATGTTTTACTTTACCGCTTAAAGAGCAGTGGTGATTAAACATTTTGTATAAAGTGAAATCAAATCAAATCAAAATATTTTATTTCATATAAACCTGCATGGGCACTTATGAAACGTCAGAAGCTAGGTGCACGGTTCCAAATTATCGCTTCCTATGGAGCACACACAACAATTAGGTAAAACTAGCTTTTGCCAGCGGCTCCGCCCGCGCGGAACTTTCATCCCCTATTTAACTCCCTTAGGGGATGAATTTCCAAAAATCCTTCCTTATTCCTTGTCTACATTATAAAGGGAACCTCTGTGCAAAATTTCAGCTTTCTAGGTCCAAGGGTTTGGGCTGGGCGTTGATGACTCAGTCAATCAGTCAGTCAGTCAGGACTTGTCTTTTTATTTATATAGATAGATACATAGAAGATAGATAATCTACATCCCATTTGAAAGTAAAAACGCCTGTCTGGGTTCGAACCTACGATCTACAACTCTTAAGTCGCGGCAGCCACTGGTGTACACACTACATACATATAAACAAAAAGGTTTTTATGAAAACATGTGCGTACCTATTATTGTTTCGGCAGCATGTTTTCACGATGTGTTTTTGAAACAGAAACGGGAAGAAAAATACCGGAGTGCAATGTATTATTCAGTTGTATTCGGCTACGAATTTATTGGAGCTGTTAGCTGAATTTATTTTTATATGTATACAGGCGAAAGAAAATATTGATGGCCAGTGTGCCTGTGCCGTGTCGATGGTTCAGACTACCTATTGTTTTGGAACTTGAATCGATGTTTTTAGTGGTGTGTGCTTTGACCCACGAAAGAAGTCAAAACTTTCTACTGAAGTCGAGAATACGCAATTCAGCGTCACCGTTACCAACTGGCGCCGAGTATACCCGATTCAGCGTCACCGACCCGAGCGTGACGGTTCAATTTCGTTCATTGATCAGAAAGAACTCAAGAAGTTTTCACTATAAAAAAAAAAACTTATTTGCATTGCTCTTGCGGTTCAAAACCTAGCAAGTACAGAGTTCAATATAATATTTTGTGCTTAGTTTATGCACCACCGTGCGCACCCTTAATGGGAAAAATCGTGTTAATTATTGGGTTATTTCATCATCATTTCAACCGATGATGTCCACTCCTGGACATAGGCCTCCCCCAAAGAGCGCTTTTCCCATACTCGCCACGCTCGGCAGACAGGTTGGCCATCGCAGTATGGTTTTAAAAATGCGTTATATGCGTTTAAAGCTCAAGTAAAATCCATCCTTTGTTTAAAGGCTTACTATTCCATTAACGACTATTTAAATGACAAGAATAGTTGGTCGCTGTGATTAACACAAGACAATGTTTAACGTTTATGTTCTTTCTCCAGAATTAGCGTACCTAGTGACAGGTTATATGGGTTCATATAATTATTTAGTTAAATACTTTTTTTTTCTCTTCTCAATTTTATTGACCAAGTGTTTATTTTTTGTTTTTTTATTTATTTTTACTATCTATCTATTATGTCATTTGTTATTGACATGATCTAACAATAATCCAGCATTGCATATGTAAGCTTTAGAGCCCTTTATACCAGGAGACTTTTATTTTTGGTATTATGCGTTATTGTTTATTACCTTGCATATGTATGTATAGAATCAAGTCCATCCGACTAAACAGACAGCTGTGCTGCTGGGGAGTTTGTTGCGCCACTTCTTCTTCCCAGCTAAAGCACTAGGAAGTGTCGAAGGGTGGGCGTTTTTGGGGGACTGTCTTATGTATTTTGACGTTCGAAAAGTGCTGATTCTCAGCCTAATTTGAATAAATGACTTTTGATTTTGATTTCATAGAGAACGCTGCTGGCCATTCTCTAGTAAGTCACTTAAGCGCCTTTTAGGACACCCACGAGAAGAAATGGAATGGTGGTGCTATTCTTTTACTCCGGCCCCACGCGGTCCTCGTAAATTCGACAGTAGCTGTCTATATATCGCCTTTTCACGCCAAAACCACTGAACGGATTTCGATCAAATTTGGTAAAGAGATATACGGCATACTGAGGAAGGACATAACTTTTGTCCCTGTAGCTCGTTCCTGTGGGATACTTTCCGATATCTATCCGGGGGACGCCGTGGCAGCTAGTCTTGTATAAACAACGCTAAGTAAAACATCAGGATTTCAGGAGCACCATATTCTAAAATTCCGAAACAAATAAAATTACGTACCTGCTTATACCTTACCAACTCATATATGAGCACCCTTCGACACTAAACCGGTAGCATAAACAAATAATAAAATAACATTATCTATTACGAAATTTCGTCACACAAACCGTTTCACGCTGTAGCTACAAATGCGACATTAACCCTCCGCCGCCGCGCAATAATAAGGTAACGCAAAATAATAATATTTCACGTCGTCACGTCGCGGTGACGTACGGTTGTACAAATATCGTAACGATCGCGTCGCGTGTCATGTTACATTACAGCGTACGAACACGCGTGGAAAGTTGGTTTTTATGAAATTTTCAGTACATTGAGGTGAGCTACTAATTTATTTTGATAATGTACTAGTTTTGTTCAGGTTGATAGCGCGTGGCGTGAAGCCATCATTTTGGGCGTGTTTATTGTCATAGTGCGTTTCAGAAGTTTTCGTTATGTGTATAATGTACTTATACACTAAAATAGTAGTTAATAGCACTTGTTATTATTTATTACTAGCTTTTCCGGCTTCGCCCGCGTGGAGGTCAGACATTATTATTCCACGGGAACTTGCTACCGGGGTAAAAAGTATCCCATGCGCCATGTCATTTCAAGTTATATACTATCTGTGTGCTTCAAAATTTATTGGGTAACAAACATCTAAACATACAAACTTTCAGAATTCATAATACAGAACAATCTCACTAATCCGGCACTACTACAAACCGGAGGGTGCCGGATTATTGGATTATTTAGAAAAAATCATAATAAATAATTTTAAGAATTTCATAATGTGATATATTTGTATTAATGTTCATAAACTTCTTTTTGTAACTGTAACATATCTCACAAATAAATAATTACATAGTTTTAAATAATACTTTTTTTGCAACTTGCAGTCCTTGTTTGAAAACCTTTTCTCGCATTTTTCGAAGAGTTATAATATCTCTAGCAGATACTCCGTTTTCTTCAGCCCATGTTATGCAGGTACCTGGTTCCACTATTACAGTTGTAGTCATTCGTGGCTCCTAAATTTCTACAAAGCTTCTTCTTGTATTGCTTCACATATTTCTTCATCTGTCATATTTTGCTCTGTTTCTTCGGTCCCTTCAAATCAAGGATTTAAATTTTCTTCGTTGTACGTGATTAGTCTATTGAAGTGTCGGATTAGTGAGATTCTACTGTAATAGTACCTCATACTTAGAATGTGGGAAGCACAAGACCGGTCGAAGTGGAGGAGCCTGGGGGAGGCCTATGTTCAGCAGTGGACGTATTTTGGCTGAAATGATGAGTAGTTAGAATAGTATGATAAGAAGTTCATTTATAATGTCTGAATACATTAAAACTATATTAAATTGGTAATTCTTCATAACATTCTACCATACCATCTGCTATCAGTATGGAAATTATGGAATACAATTGGTTTTGTCATTTCGCTGATTTAGATCCAGATTACAACTAGTCTATTTCCGTTGTTTATACAGGAAAAGTTTTTATCCAGTGCGCAAATTTTAACCATGAATTCAGCATATTAATCTAGACCCTCTACCACAGAAATTTTTCGCCGGTTATACAAAAAAAAAAAAAAAATCAGCTGTTCCATTCATTTTGACCGCGTAGGTATTGAACTTTTCTATGAAACAGCTGTTTAAATATATTCAATAACTTATACATACCCATTCAACCAGGCTGAAAAAGGGTTTATCTACTAATAAAAATACGATTAAATTCATACCCCTGTCGGGAAATAACTCGCACTTTAATATATTCAAAACAGTAGTGGAAGTGCCACCCGACCCTCATACAGAAGGGATCAGCGGCCATTATCATCGGTTTGCCCAAAAATATGCCATATACAGACCTCCATTGAGGTTTATTATGACATTTTTGTAATATCCCGGATATGTGCGGGACGGGCAGAATTTTTATTGAAAAAAAATATATTATGGGCTTACTATTATTTATTTTCATGCCTGCATTCCCGAAGGATTAAGCAGAGGTGCTACAACAGTTCACCAACGTTTCGCCAGTTATGTTTGACCCATGTAATACGGACGAGCCTATTGCCATCAATCGGGCACAAACCCAGTCCCTTCGGGATATACAGGCCTGATGTTATGTTTATTAATATTTGTATCTACGTTTCATTTGGCAACTCATTATCTTTACAATATGTTTGAATGTAAAATTGATGCCAAATTCTTTGGCAACCTGACACTATAGCATTACGGTATAGTAGCTTATTATGTTAAGGAATGTATACACGGCTACACATAAAGCCATACATTTCCACTTTACGCTGATCTCGCACTGTACGGAAATCCTTTACAGTGCGAGATCAGCTTCCTGTAGCTATACTGGAAATGTATAGCTTGATGTGTAGCCGTGTGTACCTACCATCCTAACAATAAAGTTGCCGTATCCCGACATTGATAATAGTTCAATGATTAAAGAATAAAACATACCATCACTCCTGTATGTCTTTTCTCCGAAGGGTTATACTTGCAGGTACACACGGACCTGCAGCAGTGTGTGGATTTGGAGCTGTATCAGAAACTGCTCCTCATCTTATCTTGCCCTCTGTGCCCCGAAACATGCAGCCAAGGTGTCGTCTGCGCTGCCACCGATAACGCCGTGGACGTGGCGAAGTTTTGTGTCTACAAAATGTAATACCTGTTGTGCCAGCGGCACGAAGAAGAACAACATTCATGGCTTATTTACGTTGTTGAACAAACCATATAAAGAAATGGATTAGCAAAATCCATCAAAATGATTCAGATTTTGGTTGATATAGTGCTAAAATGTATAGACTTATGGCGGCTATTGAGAAAATCCAGATAGAAAAATTCATTATCACGTTGCCCGACCCGGTAATTTTACCCTGGACGGATGGATGCTCAGCAGTAGCGATTTCCGACCACTAAACCAATGAGGCAGTGAAACAATGATTAAACAATAACATCACAAAAGAATCCTCGAAAAAGCTTTCCCAAGTCTGAGAAAGTTAGTAACCGCGGGTAAGTATAACCAATTCAATGATCAAGTCAAGTCCTCCTGGGCACTCGAACGAGGCTTACTTCCAGCGAACCTTTCAGACTTTGACCCTCGAACTTGTGAAGTCGCTCAAGGGATCGGGTTGCCAGTTTCCGAGATTTTTTCCAATTTGAAAAAGTTCGCGAGTTTGCCAGCCTCCGAACTCATGAAACTTCGAGAATTTTAAAGTTTGATAGTAGTAAGGCTTGATGAGTGTTTCCTTTGTTGATTTTATTACTTAATGTAATAAAGCTCACAAATAATCAATTTTGCTAAAATTTCCTCTTTGTTGCTGTTATAATGAAAACGTGAAGTTTGTTTGTTATGTTTTCGTACAAAACCCATTAATTAAAGTTTCGCAAAGTTAAATTGAAATGCCTTTATTAAGTATTTAATAAGAAATATGGTTAATGTTCTCCATGCTCTGATCTACCTCCATGGTATGAACGAGCGAACGGGGGTCGTTAATTTTGTTACTTTCTAGTTAATTTTATTATAGTGGTTGTCGTTGTCCCACTTCATTTTATTTGTATTTAAAAAGAAACTTGACTATTTCTCATAATTTGACCTTTAAATAAATCATCATTTGCCTTCAAACCGGATGCGGCTGAATACCAGTATTTTACATGGAGCGACCGCCTATCTGAACGCCACAACCAAGTTACTGGGTAGGTAAAACGATAGCCCTTGGTAACACTGGTTATCAGACTTTCGGGCGTGACGACCCGTAACGACTGTCAACGGTTCACGAATGAGAGCTTAGACCAACGGTTTACGTGCTTTCAGAGGCACGGACGGCAGGGGTGTTGGTATGTATAGATGGTCAACCATCCACGGACCCAACGCGGTAAACGTAGCTTAACTTGATCCATCAACCCGTTCGGGTATTATTACTTAGCCACCAAACCGTTTTCCTCCTCACCTTTAAAAAAAAAATTGGCTATTGAAAAAATACTAACGCAACCAAAATGAACTCAGGTAGAAAACCGTTCGCACCGTTCGGTGCGCAAGACAGTATCACAAACAATGTCTCCCGCGCAGCGTAAACGTCATGTGCGTCGGTGGCGGGGGCGATGACGTCACCCACTTAGCAACTGTTGATAAAATTGGACGTATGACTTGACTCGTCGCTCAGTCCATCGGCTATACCGTTCGCTTCGTGTTACCGAGATCGTGAGTTCGATCCTCGCGGTAGGCATGACGCATAGATAGTCGACTATTTGATAGTCAACTCATCTGCAACTACATGCAAGATAGTTGGAAGCTAAATTTGATCAACCGACATCTTCGTAGGTGGGTCTGTGTACACTTCCTACATTTTTTGGAGGTTTTAATGTTTTATACTTAAATAAGAAATTTATTCTTAACGCCTTTTTTTCCAAGGTATGTACAGTAAAAAACGACTTTATTAATATACAGAGAGTAAACGCGAACTACAAAAGATGGTGTCACCCAGCATAGAGGCTATGTTGGGTGACGGTAGTGCCTGGAGTCAGAGGCCTGACTCGCACTCACCCACAGCCAGCAGGTGGGCTCGCTCCGCAGTATTGGTAAGATTATATTGCTCCAATTTGCAGAACGGCTCATCCCAATGTCTCAAACGGGTTCACGGGCCAAACTGTATCCGGGCAAGCCATTGCCGGACAAGAATGTCTGGCATTCACGGCACTTCAGAGTTAACCATGGAAGGGGCTAAAATTGTCCCGGACCACTTTCAGTACTGCGGACAAAGAACATAAACTTTTACAAAATGCAGTCAAGTCAAATCTTAGTGTTTTATTACATTGCATATAGAAATAATTTCATATGATTAATATACCTACGTGCTCTAGTACATTTGGCTTATTAAAAATGGAGCCTAGCCAACCTTTTATTTAAGAGCTTGCAAAACTTGTACAATATAGTGCATGATAAACTAATGGTTGAGAACATAACAATTTCTCCCTGCTTCGCACTCAAGATTTGTTCGTTTTATGAAGAAATGTAACATATTTTTTCTGAAACAGGGTCAGACGTCACGATTGTCAAAATATCTAAATACAATAAAACATTTTTTTTTTACAGATACAATTCTTTTTAAATCTGCAAATCTTAAAATCAAATCAAATGACTAATGAGACACAATTAGTTTTCTATTGTAATAGCCCGTATAGGGAGACCACGCGGTTCATTTAATCAATTTGAAAGACTGTTTCGTGAAAAAGTCATTCATTGGGATTAAATGAACGAGGATTGTATTAATGAGTTTAATGATTATACTTCTGCAAAGCAATATGTATTATGGTTGCGAATCATAATTTTTAATAATCATAAAAAAACTACAAAGTGAAAAATAACTTGTGATTTCGAAAGTCGGTGACTTTGGATATTTTTATGTCACCGCCTTCCGAAATTAAAGTTATTTTTCACTTTGTAGTGTTTTTCCGGAAGTAAATTAGGTGGTTTTTTTTTTTTTCTAGTTTTATTTTTCACTCTTTAGTTATAGTATCTACCTATCTACACCAATTCGAAATTTCATCACCCTTGGTGTCAAAACGATGCATATTTATGCAATAACAGCAATCGCGGTTGATTTGCTGACATTTTTTGAAGAGTTCCGTTGTTTGTCTCCGAAACGCATCATCAGATCTATATGAAATTTTAAGGGGACCATTTCGGAATAAACCCCTTTCGAACAAAAAAAGAATTTTTCAAATCTATGTATGACGGGGTTATGCCCGAACATACATCAAAAAAAAACATGTCGAATTGATAAACTCCTTCTTTTTGAAGTCGCTTAAAAACAACCTGGCACTGACCAGCCAATAACAAACTTAAGAAACCTGTAAAAACAATTATAAGAGTTAATAGTAAATAAAAAAGTAATTAAATATATAATCTCGCAAGAAAGATCATTTCACTACATATTATATAACAAAGTTCCCGCCGCGTCTGTATGTCTATGTGAGTGTTCGCGATAAACTCAAACACTACTGAACGGATTTTCGTGCAGTTTTCACCAATAGACAAGAGTGATTTATGAGGAAGGAAGGAGGTATAATTTGTTAAGGTTTCGTGTAAATTGGATAACGCAGGCGAAGCTGCTGGCAAAAGCTAGTGATAAATAAACAAACTTTTATTATAATATGGTGCCATATACAAGAAGTTTTAAAATACCATCCCAGTGTCTGGACCCAGCCGAGCGCCATCTTCATTACTTAATTACACTTTTAAGTTTAATAGTAGGCATCGCTTTAACTTGAAATTAGTTTAAATAACTTACAATCTATTGATGACCACTCCAAGATATTTTATGATTCACTGAAATTAGCCTCAAACCCGTTGAAATTCAGCCGAGAGGAATCAATTATTAAAACAATTTAGGAATATTTTATTGAAGCAATCTGAAGGGAATTTAATAAAGAGGAGTTTTATTAAATTATATAATGTAATAAACTGGACTGATCTCAAATTCCAGGTGAATAATAGGTGGCAGATGCTCATGGTAATTATTATCATATCAGATTTTCCATCTTCATTCACCACGCGGGCTCAATGCGGCGTGGTAGAAGTTACATGACATGTATTCGAATTTTTGGATCTAAGACGGTTTCTTCCCGATTTTTTTCCTTCTTTGGGAGCAGTGGTGCTGAAATAATTTACATAAAGTAAAGCGCCTGTCAGGATTCGAACCCACGACCTACAGCTCGTAAGTCGCGACCGTTACCACTGGGCCACCATTGCTCTCAATATTATGTTTACGTTACGGGAAATATTACAACTTTTTCCCCATACTGCGAACCAAAGTAATCAGAGGTTACTGGGTATTGATACGATAATGTCTATAAATACGCCTGTATTTTCTAAAGGGGTTAGCAGAACTGTATGAAGAACACCCACACTTCGCCCGTGATGTTTATACAAAGTCTTTGTTATACGCAAGTGAATTCCTCCAAATTCTGATGTTAATATACCTGGAACGAAATTACCATTTATTATTTACACGACAACCATTTTTACAATAAGGTGTTGGATTTTTGTTTCCTATACTTACATTATAATTGTCTAGGTTATTAAAATATGAAGTAACGCTGGTAGAAAAAATTAAAACCATTATTACGTATTACATTCAAACAGATATACTTATGTTCATATTTTTAACTTTCACAACCAAACAGTACCACTATCTTCAAACTTTTGTAATCCTCAAACTCAAAGCATTTCATTCAATGAAACCAATTACACAGGCACTTTTGTACTATCAAGTGGTCGGTCAGTCAGAAATATGAAGCTAGTGGCCGGTTCCAAAACGAAGGAAGGAACACAAAAGGTTCCTTTGGAGAAGAACGGGCAGGAGACTACACGGACATCCAGAAAACATGTAAGAGTTGATATCCACAGTGACGTAACGTGTGTATTTGCGACGCGCAGGGATGCACTCTATTCGATTATGAACTCTCTGCTTTAAGCAGAACGTTGAAGGTCCAGTGCGCGAAAAATTCCGTCGCGATTTTATTACGACCGTGGGAACGTGGAAGGCCAACCCATCCACTTTTAAATACGTAAAACAGCCCTCCCGTCTCAAGCCCCCCACTGCCACATCTGAAAGGTATGAGCTGAATTATTGATGCCCAGTAAAGCAGTATTGTGTCGCCGTTCAGACGCCTGTCAGAATTGATTCTGATGGTAAAAGGATTAATTGATATCTATTATTCAGTCTCGGGTGGGTTGAATACATAATATATAAATAAAGAGTTATGTGACCTTGTGGCTAAATCCATTGCTTGAATATTTATAATTGCAAATTTATGTTCTACTAGCAGCGCTCCGCAGTTTCACCCGCGTAGTTCCCGTTCCCGTAGGAATATGGGGATAAAATATAGCCTATGTCACCCGGTGATAGTGTAGGTAACAGTGAAATCATTTTTCAAATCGGTTCAGTAGTTTCGGAGCCAATTCAATGCAAACAAACAAACAATCTCAATTTATAGTCTTCTTATATATAAAATTTCCATGTCACAATGTTAGTTACCGTACTCCTCCGAAACGGCTTTACCGATTTTTACCAAATTTTATATGCGTATTCAGTAGGTCTGAGAATCGGCTACTATCTATTTTCCATACCCCTAAGTGATTAAGGGTTAAGGCAAAACAACGTTTGCCGGGTCAGCTAGTATTAGTATAGATGACTGGCTCGTTGGTCTAGTGCTCGTAAGGGGTACTGCTTAGCGTGAGGTCCTGGGTTCGATTCCCAGTTCTGGCAAAGTGTTATTGGGTGTTTTATTAGAAATTTCTCAGTTTCAGTCTGGAGTCTGGACTTCCGATTAATGGCAATCGGCTCGCCCCTATTATTTATGAGACAACATAATTCGCGAAATGTGGGTGTACTATAAGGTATACCTCTGGAATACAAGGCGAGATGTTATGTTTTTTCGGATAAAGAATTCTTAAATAAAAAGTGACTGCAGACGATATAATGAATTGGATAATAACTCGCAACGTTGAAGGGTTAAGACGACTACAAGACCTAATGTGGCCTTGAAAAACGCACGCACACATTTACATAATCGACGTGTATGCCATCTAACGACGACGGCCATAACAAGTATCACACAAAACAAATACGAAGTCTAGCACTAGCGGTAAAGGGAGATTACGTTGCCGCGCCATCTATTGGAATACTCGGGAGTATTCTAATAAATGGCGCGGCAACGGCGCGCAAGTAGTGCTTATGCCTAAGGTATAAAAGTCATAATCGGTTGAATGGACTGTAAAAATGCTTGTGTACTTAAATGTTTTATTTCAAATGGAGTATAGATACCTAACATTCATACATAATTATAATTCCTTTTTATTAAAAACAAAATCAATAAATTAAAGTCTTACACATTGGAAATAACTTCTGTGTTGATTGATATTATCAACTTTCTTGCTCCTATAAAAAACAATTACATTTTCAATGTTTTTTCTAGTTATATATAAAAGTAATTAATAAATATATCTAAATATAGTAGTTCTTTAAATAAAAAAGAAAAAAATATATCGATATGTCCTGGGATTCGAACGCGAGCACTCTTCAATGCAAGCCTAGACTTATACCTAATACGCTACTGTAACAGCTAAACACAATGTTGAAAAAACGGATCGTATGCGAACTGTCTGTACAGTCAGTTCGTAAAGATTACATTTCCAAATTCTTTATGTACCTAACATTCATACATAATTATAATTCCTATTTATTATAAACAAAATCAATAAATTAAAGTTTTACACATTGGAAATAACTTCTTTTGATATTTTCAACTTTCTTGCTCTTATAAAAAATTATTAAATTTTCAAAGTTTTTCTCGTTATCTATAAAAGTATTTATTAAATATATCTAAATATAGTAGTACTTAAGATAAAAATAAAAAGAAAAAATTGTACCGATTTGTCCTGGGGTTTGAACCCGAGCACTCTTCAATGCTAGTCTTGACTTCAACCTAATACGCTACTGTAACAGTTAAGCGCCATGTTGAAAAAACTGATGGTATGCGAACTGGCTGTGCATTTCCAAATTCTTAAATATCTTGATAAAAATTTGTAATCATAAAATGCTCTCACCTTTTAATATTGTTCATATTATGTTCGGCATTTGATTTATATGAACGTTTTTTACTTCTCGTAACGGGTTTAACTTTATTTCCCATATTTACAAATGATAATGATTAAAAACTAAGTACAAGGTTTTTTACGCTATTGAACTAAAAGTATTTTATAATAACAAGAATCTTTAAGGAAAGAATTAAGAATCAAATAATTTACAAAATAGCCTACGAAAACAGTAAACAATATCAACGGAAATAATGCGGCGAAAAGCGCGACACGTCCTACTAGCATCAGGCATCGGCCGGCACTGTCGGTACACGGGCGTTTACGCACACATGTATACGTATTATGTTCGAAAATAGGAAAATGCGATTTACGAAAAATCTATTGATCGGACTAAAAAATTGAAACACTATTATGCTAGTATTTTGCTTGTAGAATAATCTGACAAAAAATCAGAATGATTGCAATATTATTAGTATGGTTTTTAATCGTTAAAAGAAATTTTTAGAGGTAACTTCTTCGGCTTTAAAGAATGCAAATCGTTACTGATTAAGTGGATAAACAAATTATGCTACGATGAAGTAGAGAATCTTCTATTAAATATAAGGTAAAATCTGCTCCGGATAAAATAACCACACACATAAACGCACGCACACTAATGCACACACACACACACACTCACTCAAACACACACACCCACACCCACACACACATACACACACTCACACAAACACACACACACACACCAACAGACTAATTATAATAAATAAGAATTATTATCTCATTAACTTTTGTTTAGTTACATGTTGCACAAATTTGTAAGATTTAAAAGAGCGGCGCCTCCTGGCACAGGCATCTATTTGCTTAAAAGGAGACGCTACCAACTGTATGATATTCAACGTGTATTAATGAAATAAAACAATTTTGATTTTGATTTTGATTTTGAACTTCGTGATTTTTTTCTATCGTATGAAATTAATTGTATTATGTTTTCAACACACTATCTAACTAGCATATATCCTGAAGATTATCATATATTTTTCTGATTTTGTTTACTGCAGTGGATCGTAATCTTTTAGGCATTACAAAACCTGCGTTTAGCTCATCTAAGCCCCTTAACTTTCGTGGAGGCGATCGGCGGCGGCGATCTCTCGCGTCCGGCCCTGGTACAGGCTATGGTACGGAGCGAGAGGGCATGGGGAGCCGTCACCTCCTTCAGCGAAGCAGTGATGCTCGCGAAGAGGGAGGCGGCGCACGTGAGGGAGAGGCAGCATATGCGCCCTCGCGACCCCAGCCGCCGCAGGATACGGAGACGCCCTGGGCGTCGGGAATCCCAGGCCGATTTCCGGCCACCGTAGGCATGGGCTTGCGGACGGCGAGTAATGGGTAGCTCGCTGTCCGGTAAGGACCAAGCCCAAGTCGACGGCGCGTTGTGTTCCACGCGCGCCTCAAAGAGATGTCAGCACAAAAAATGATGGGGCCCGCAAGGGCCGATGCCTGCCAGGGGTGCGGGTTTGTTCGAAAGAGCCACCACAGCCCCTGGCTTAAGGGCTACTGAAGGAACACGGGTGGGTTTTAGTCAGTAAAAGTCTGACACGCCCTCCTGCTCCACCCAGAGCGGGAGAAGTTATTTGATGATTTCCCACCCCAAAAAAAAAAAAAAAAAGCCCCTTAACTTCAATGTTTAATTCTATTACTTATTTTAGTCAGCTGCAGTGGATCTGGAGCGAAAATATAATTTTGTTGTTAAATTCTCAGAAGATAATAATATAAAATTAATAGCGGTAAGATTATTATGTCAGACATAAACCTAGTTCCAAATTCTTTATTTAATTATTGTACACAAAGAATTTGGCACGAAACGCAACATTTTACGGCACATAATATTATGTGCATAAAATAAAACGCCATGGCACACGAAAAAAAACTAATTAAATTTAAAACATAATTGCAAGTTTTCGTGACATTTACTAAGTTATGAATCAACTTTACTCGTAACTTTCCGCTTAAGGAATAATAAAAATAAAAGCAGAAATTCGCAAATTTTCCTCTCGCTCCGCAAAAATACGACCGCATTTTGATAAGTTCTCCAATATTGATTACATTACAAATGTCTGTGCTTCAAGCAAAGGGAAGTCGAATTAAAAAGTAAAGTGTCCGCCATTCCGGCTGAATATTAGTTTTTACGAGGTCCTCAAATCTTTTGGTGTAGAATCGTAACAACTCTCGCCCGGGGCGGTCGCCTACAATCCTACAAAGGGAACATTTTCATATTTTTGCCAGAGCCTCCATGTTCTGACCACGCTTCTTTTGTTTAGATATTCAATTGTCTATTTGAGTGAAATATTATAGCATTTTGCTATAGTATTTTTAGTTCTATAAATACCAAATTTACAAAAGGACACAAATAGGATTTATGTCCTTTTTTAATTTTTAGATCGGGATATAGGTACTTGACAGATGGGGCTGAAGCCAAACAATAAAAAAAAATATGGCGTTTCCAAAAGTCCCCTATTCCGGTGTACCATTTAATATTTCTAAGAATTAACAGGATGTGTTAATATCATATTTTAATTTCATCGGCTTCCTCGTACGATGTGGTTTCAAATTACTTGCTGATGATTGTAAAATTAACGCTACAACTTTCGTGGGCTCATTAACTACATAGAACATGGTTATGTATGGTTGATATGTTATTAAATGACTTAAAATACTCGGATAAGGCTTAGAAATTCCTTAATGTTTTAATTATGATTTTCGCCAACTAGGACCATAATAATAATTAAGGAATTTATGGTTTCTTGGATATAAATTTATTTAATAAGAGTGACTGCAGACTATGTAACTAATCGAATAATAATACGCAGTGTGCAGTGGAGTTAAAATATAATTTACTTAATAGCTATTTCAGTGTTTTTCTTTCACTAGGTAACATGAGAATTATTTAATACATAAAACCTTAGATTTATATTGTAACTCCAGGCCCACTGTATCTGTCTAAAATAATATTAAACATGTGATGGTTGCGGTCGAGGATTTCAACCCAATTTTGTTCTACAAATAAACAAAGCAGCTAATATTTTCCCTCGGTAAAGAAAGGCAAATAAAACCTGTAGGCCATACATTACCGTGTGTGGGAATTAATCGGTACGTGCAGTAAATAAGAGTGCTGGTCTTAGCCCGATAATCCGGGGGCTAGCGGTTTCATTAGCTAAGTGCGGGGTGCGGGGAGGGTCGGTACTGTGGTAGGGCAGACCGCGAGCCGCAGTTAGAGGGTTGGATTTAACGTAGAAATGATTTTTTGCATTTGCAGGTTGCAGGGACGAAGTGAAGTACGTCTGAACTAAAAAAAAACGTTTTGAATATTCGTCCAATCAGTATGCCCAATAGCAGGTACGATAATTGTTTAGCCTGACCGATACCGCTGTACCACGCCTTAGGTAAGGGCGCGGCGCGACGGGGGAGTATGCAGGCCTCTGATTCGTCAGTGCAAGCCGCTCATTCGTCACCACTCACAACGTCCGTCCCCCGCCTCGCCGCGCATACCTAAGGCGCGGTACAGCGGTATCGGTCAGGCTATAATAATACAGGGTGGCAGTACATCGACATCGACTATACTCAATTTGAAATAAGAGCAGACATTTAAATACACCTTTTTACAGTCCGTTCAACCGATTTTGACTTCTATTCCTTAGGCATAAGAATGGCATTAAAAGCAAAAAAGCAGTTACAATACCAACTGTTCACTGCAGATGCCATGTATCATGCTACCAACACAATAGAAGTCAAAATCAGTTGAACGGACTGTAAAAAATGTTTATTTAAATGTCTAATCTTATTAAAAACGGAGTATAGTTAAAATACAAGCGTGGTCTTTATGATTGGAAAGTCTCATCTTACAATTGTAACTCCGTTGTATTATGATAAACTAGCTTCTGCCTACAACTTTTTTCTTTTTGCTCGGTTCCTTAGCGTGATGTTATATGATGATGATAGTCAGACGCCCCCTTGACTGTCATCATGCCGTCGTATAATAAAATACTTTGAAAAAACATCTATTTTCATGAAAAGATATTTTAACTAGCCGTCTAAGATGTTTATTGATTTTTTTTTACTAATTTTGATTAATCGTCTCGTCTTTGCCTTTGCGCAGTGCCCGAGTGCGGCCCCGGTACGCCAGCACTTCTGGTATTGTCTTGCATTTCTAAGTTATAATTCTGTTAGTAACACTTTGTATGGTCTTTGTCTGAAAGAATTTTTTTATAAAAAATATCCTAATTAATAATCACGACCACCAGTAACATGATTACGAGAGAGAGAATTATTTTTTATGTTGTGATTATTAATAGATAATAGGCAGACATAAAATTGGTATAATTATCTATTATGTAAAAGAGGATGTTGGTTTTTTTTTTTTTGTAATAGGGTCCGTAGTCCATAAAAGGTTGGAAACGGTCGGTGCAAATAACTAGAAACTTTTTGGTAAATAAGTGTGTACTGTGGTATATTAGTTCATCCTTTTATTTTGATGCTTGATTTTTCATGGCGTCCACTCACAGACCACAACTACTTTTGTTGTCATCTGATTGACTGACTAGCCGGCGCTTCATCGCAGCCTGGCCAATCACAGCGTTCGATTAGTGATTTCCTTTTAGTTTCCCGTAGACACCGTAGTGACGTGAAATTAGTAAAGTGATTCGGCAACAACTGCCTACCCCCATACATTGGAAAAGCGTGAGTGTAACGTTCTTACTGGATCGCTGGTGTAGCATAATGCAGCTTTTTCATTTGTTTGACTTTGGTTTTAAATAATAAACAAGAGAGATCTAAGTCTAAAAGCTTAATCAAAATATTTTTTGGCATGAAATTAAATAATATCGTAAAATATTAATGCCAGCAAAGATAAAAGCTTGACAAATTATTAATTAATTGTCTTAAAATAGAAGCCGATTCCATTAATGAACGAAGTAATTAATCATAGTGGTTTTAAAACAATTCTAATCTCAAAAAAAAAAATACAGCAAAAATACCTTGTATTTTTTTTACTTTTAAATCTGCGTTATAGAGCTGTCAGCTGTCATTGTTGTGGAATATTGACGCACAACTGCTATTGAACATGGTTTAGACGTGATAATTAGGTCAAATTCGCCCTTAGATGTACTTTATAATCGTCATAATTACAGCCCAAAGACGTCCCCTGCTGGCCATAGCCCCGACGCCATTTCAACTTGGTCTATGCTCTTCGTATCCAGCGAATTCCTGCTTCCTTCACTAGGTCGGACGGCCTTCCAACGCTACGTATTCCAGTACGCGGTCGCCACTTCAGAACCTTTCGGTCCCATCCACCATCTGTCCTGCGAGCAATGTGACCTGGCCACTGCCACTTAGATAGATGTACTAACTACATTTTAATTCATTAATTAAATTATTATTTTTCTCTTTTCAGGTAAATATTTTCCACACTTACACAGAAAACCTGAAGAGAAGTGAAAGTAAGTTGCTGTTCATTTAAAAACAATCTAGAACCAATAATAACCACTTACATGTGATAAATACTTAAACTCTCTCTTTTGATTAAAAAGGCTAGGCCTCTGTTTGGCGTTTTCATTGACCGTCCCCCGACTTGACAATGCCCTGATTAAAATATTACGTTCAAATTAAAAGGCCTATAAATGTTATTTTTTACTTTTTAGAGTTTTTGTTTGGGTCGGGGGTTTTTTAAATTTTTAATTTAATTTTTATTTCTTGCTTTTTAAACTTAATGTCTCCCTTAAATCACCATTTATCTATAATCTATTCATTGAGACCTTTTCAATGAGCCCAAACACGATACTACTGCTGTTTGTTGGTGAATAACTTGGGTTTCCTGGAAATTCCAGGTGTTGCTCCAGCATCAGTTCAAGGTTTTTTTTTTTCGTCTAATATCATTGAAGTAATAGAATCCCAAATTTTGAGTTGATCAGACCCATGGAAGAGGGTAAAATCCTTTTTTCAACCAGAAAAGAGCTGATAATCTTCAAACGGCTGAACCGATTTTGATGAAACATATCTAAGAACACTCCCGACTAATACACCTTTCAAACAAAAAAAACGAAATCAAAATCGGTTCATCCGTTCGGGAGCTACGTTGCCTCAGACAGACACACACACACACATACACACACAGACACGTCAAACTTATAACACCCCGTCGTTTTTGCGTCGGGGGTTAAAAAGTTACAGTAACTAAAAAGTAAAGTAACAAAAACTCAGTAAGGAGGTGAGGCTATCGCAAGTCATTGGTACATCAACCACAGTTTTCAGTTTGTCATCTCATCTCGCCGACATCACAAAATGCACTCTCTTACATCTGCGCTAAGCAGTGCTGGCCCAGTGGTAATGACCGCAACTTAGAATTGTAGGTCATAAGTTCGAACCCAGGTGCAACTGTGAAAGAAATCGGCATGTACTAAAACTTAAAAATTCGAAGACATGTGACATCCACTAAACCGCACTGGGCTCGCGGGGTAGATTATGGCGACGGGTCCGAGTCCTAGCAGTGATAACACGATAGGCTGATTAAACACCTGTGCTAAATGAAAAGATACTTTTTAGCAACTTTTGCTATAGCTGAGTATGTGATGAGTTTGCATGAGCTTATTAAAGTGCATTGATTGTGAGTAAATGCGAAAGCAAAGCGATTCTTCTGTACCAGTCTTTATAGTGACAGTTTGTGTACCTACCTCATTAGTAGCATAGCTATGTGAAACTCTTTTAACTGCTCTCAAATTACAATGTTAATTTTTATTATTATTTATTTTTTACAATGTCTGACATATTCTCGTCATTGACATTATACATAAATTTTAATTTCGACTATTTATTGGTGATTGTCATGGAAATCATGTCACTTGGTTCAAATAGGTTCATTTTATTTATGTAGATTCTTTTACATATATTATTGTGCATGAGAGAACGTTGTAGGCCTTACAGCATCCGACCTCTAAGTTCCTGGTACTTATTGACAGGCCTGCACTGTCCTCCCATACCTATTATTACTGTAATTTGAAAATATTGTAAAACTCAATTATTTTTCAAAAGAGTAACCGTGGAGTTTCTTGCCGGCTCTTCTCCATAGGAAGCGACATTGTGGAACCGTGCACCTAGCTTCTGTCGTTTTATAAGTGCCCATGCAGGTTTAAGTGAAATAAAATATTTTGATTTGACAAGGAGCCCTGTTGATACCTCATATGTATGTCGAGTTTATTTTATCCTAACGACTTGATATATCGACCTTAAAATAAACGTTGAGTTTATTCTTAAGGACTTGTCTGAGTTCAAGTTCAATTGCCACCGATTTTTTTTTTTTGAAGAAAGTGTACCTAATCCACCTTCTGACAAAGACCTTATATTGATCCATCTGTCAACCTAAATACCACAGCGCGGAAAATACATACAGAGCAAAGCTAGAAAATCTGGGCAGCTCCCGGCTCCCGAGTGAGATCGTAGGAATAAACTAATAAACTAATGATGAACCTTTATTGAATCAAACCAGAGCGTGATAGGCCGCAAGTCTTTTAGTTCTTCCTCTAATCAATAATGATAACACTCATCCATTCCACAAAAACGTATCACCGTAAACTCACAGTTTTCAACGACTACATAAGGTAAGGTCCCATAAAAAAGGGTGAGAACGCACACCTTTCGTAGTAAATAGCCACCATCATCTCCACGCCAACACATAATTCGCAACTTTCCCGATCTCCCTTCGATTATCAAGTCATCTTCCGCCCTGATCCGCAATACCAATATACCAATTTCCAATACATTGGCCATATACGGCGCCATATATGCGACATCCATTGCCGGGTCGCTTCGCCAATTCGCCAGAACGGCCGAACTTACGGAGCGAGCGATACAAAAGTGACGCTATAATCCGCGACCCGAGCAATAAGGGCCATGCTTGGTGCAATACCGATCGCAGTTTACTATAAGAATGACGTCACTCGGCTATCGGGAGCGAAACTGCCGCCTTTCTTTTGTCACAAGTTTGTGTTTATAGGGACATTCGGTGATCCCGTCGGAATACGTTTTTGGGAGTTTTTGTGGTCTGTTTTTGCCCTGTGGTATTTTTTGCAAGATACGTATCGGAAACTGTTGATCTGCAATATATGTAAAATTTGAAATTCGTGATGAAAACATAAAAATGTTAATATGGAAAAAGCCTCAATTTTACCCAGTCAAGAATAATATAGACATAATGTTTAATTAAAACATACACCCGTAATTAACATAATACGTTATTATAAAGTCTTGACATGTTCATCTCATCAACTCTAATGGCGGCCGTCCTAATTTTACGAGAGTACTCGCGCCATCTTGTTCACTAATACAGCCGACATTTTGTTGCTGTTTGCGCCATATTTAAATCACCTAGCCATAATAACCGAAAGGCCTTCACGTAATAGTAGCCATTTAATAAAGGCCCAAAAGTTCATAAAATCAGTAAATTGTTCACGTTTTCAGTTTAGTAGCGAAACCTTAAAATAATTATGTTCTTGGTATGTAAATTTCCGTCTCATGAAAGCCGTACCGTAAGTTTTAGAGACAGTTTATAAGGACTGAAGTCGTTCTTGGTAAAATGGCTCCACGTTTCTCGCAATTTTCATTAAGGTTGACATAAAATGAAATAATAGGCGTGCGCCGCGATTTGAGATCGAAAGGACTCAAGATTGTGTTGATTTAGGTAAGACCCCAAACAGTCTAATAAGTAACAACAAAGAAGTATTTAAATGCTTTCCACATCTACGTCTCTCTATTCTATGTATTATCTACGTCTACCAAATCATTTCGTAAATTGGGTCAAAACATTATTCATTTATTCAACTGATGGATTTTCCTTGTAACATGTTACGCATCCATTAACAGTAATATAATTCACGCACTTTCTTTTTTCAAGAGCCTCTCAATATTTCAGCGAATAAATAGTAGCGATAACAACCATAGAAATACGATTGCAATAACCACTCCGTGTGGTTGCGCGGCTGGCATTCGTGCAATAAATCAACCAATGACGTACGTGCGTTGCGTTTGTGTGGATCGCACTACACTACACGTTTTCATTCAGTCGGTAATAATTTCGTTAGTGCGGATAGTGGTGTCGTCCACAGCTTCGGATTTATGCGTTCATAGGTTGGTATTGCGTTTTAAAGTTCAATCTTGATTTGTGGATTCAATATGTACCGGGAAACGGTATCCGCTGTCAAATATGCATTTGATGATATATATAAGTTTTAAATCGTAGCAGTTGTAAAATAAAAAGCGGAATGCTGTACATTGATGAAAGCGCTATCATATTTCAATGGAATTCATGCTATATATGAACCATGGGTATGAATAGCAAAGAGTCTTACGAATCTTGATCCATATGAAAACTGAAAACAGATCCTTTAACCGAACTTCTAAAGATGACTTATTCGCACCACTCCCAGCACACGAGTGTGTACTCTAAAGAACCATCAAAAGTCTACCCCGAAGCGAGGAGTGCAATGAAAATAAGTCTCAAGTCATACTAAGGCGAGCGGTGGGTAATATTTGCACAGGTTTTCAAATAGATATCCTAGTGATACTGAGAACGATAGATAGTCAATATTGAAGGTTTTATTGCACTGATTTTCTTTTATAAATATTTGAAAAGGAAAACGGAACGGATGTCGTAAAACAAATGAATGTTTTGTGTACAATGAGCAATAGGAATCAACGATGTTTTGTTTGACATTGGGAAATGATGGGTACCTCTTTATGCTAAGTCTAATAACTTCCGCAAATTCGTACGCGTGATATTTCTTGTTTTAACACTAAATTTATTTTCCAATAATTACCACCTACATACAAACTCACAAATACCTCGTTAAATATTGGTAGAAATTTACCTACACTACACATTTTCCATTGCCCGTTTCAAACAAATTAATGAGTTATTTTGCCAGTAAATATCGTTTATTTACAACAATATTTTCACAACACGCAATATGTTTGACGCTAAATGAATCGTACAAAGTGATCAAATCAACAAACAATTATACAATAGCCTCATTTATTGAAATAACACCGGCAGATCGTAATTGGCTCTCACAGTCATTTGTTATTCTATCATTAATTATTGAAGCATTGGAAACTAATGTAATTAACAGAAACACAGGTAACTAATATCCCCCGACGTTGCCCATAATACCCCGTGCCGTTACCCATTACCGGGGAAATGTGGGCAATCTGGGTCAGTGGGCATGAACGTGCGAATTGTGAATACAATGAAATATTCAGCCGTGAATGATGAGCAATGCTTTTTTTTGTGTTCCAATTATTATTTCTTTGTGAAGATTTTTGATGGCTTTATTTATATTTGATTCGTTAAGCTGAATTTACATTGTCCATCAAAATATAGAGAACAGGTTCTTTTTTGTTATACTAACTTTGTGCTGCTGATGTAATTTGCTTGTTTACAACCTGACGTATAACATAAGATCACGCCTATATTCATCGAAGGGTTAGACAGACAGTAGTGTATCTATATTACCCCCGTAATTCCCCAGTTAAGTTGAAGTCCCATGTAACAGGGAGCCAGTCTATTGCCATCAACCTGTTACAAAATCAGACACCTGGCTGTTATTGAAAAAATCTGATGTTAAACTATAACACAACGCCGACCCAGGAATCGAACCCAGGCCAGGGCCTCATGCTTAGTAATATTTGTTATACCAACGAGGCAGTTTAAAACTTAATTGTTTTCTAATATCTTTAAACTCATTAAAGCAAACTGTACAACAGCGCTTAGCTCTTAGGGCACGACTACACAATAAAGTATCAACTAAATCGATATTCCGAGAGTTGCCTCTTACGATATAATGGCGTCTTGATGACTCTTAGCCAGACACTTGCTAAGGGCGTCGAAAACCGTTTTAAAGACCTTTCAGAGTTAGAAAAGTTTAGATATACTTATTTTATTTAGGTAGTGTTTATTTTCAGAAGATAATATACATGCTAAGTTTTTAACCAGTGTGCAAACTGTAACCAGGAATTCAGCATATCATCCTAGGTGTAGAAAACCTCGGTTATACAAAAAAAAAATCAGCTGTGCCATACATTTTGACCGCTTAGGGATTATCAATTTTCTATGAAACAGCTAATTTATTTTGTATAACCGACGAAGAATTTCTGCACTAGGGGTCCAGAACGATGTGCTGCATTTATGGTTACAGTTTGCGCACTGGTTAAAAACTTATCCTGTATATACCTACAAAAGACCAGAGTAACGATGCATGGGCTGTGTGATAGATGATAAGGTTAGAGTGAGTGAGTGACTACCGAGATCACTAATGGAGAAGTATTCAAAAGGAAGACAAACTGGTTTGACCTTAAATAAATCGAAATAAGGGAGGATACTGATGGATAAAATACCTGCTGAGCCAACTCTTCTTCTCATTTGCCTGACAGTGCTGAGCTGGACTCCCATTCGGTGCAACCTTGGGTGACACACCGCAGTTTGAATATTCGTTATTTTTATTTAAAGTATGTCATAGTGTCACTTAATTTGTTGTAAGGTTTTTGAAGTAAAAACGTCTTTAGGTGAGGGTGAACAAAAATCATGGAACTCGCGTCATCGTCACCGAACGCTTTCCATGAGCTGTATGTATACTGTGTATATATGGGTGAACGAGCACACGAATGATGCGCGCGTTGATGTCTTTTGGAAAAATCCCTTTCTGTCATTAGGAAATTCTAATTCTTTTGTCCCTTTCTTTCCCTTTGTATTTTTATCGTAAAATTATGTGCCTTGTGTTACCTTTTATGGCTGAAGTCGATCGCTCGTTTATAATTTTTTACCGAGAGCAAACAGGACCCAAGGACCCAATGTGAAATCCTGTATAGACGATTTTAATAATACACGTAATTGTTCAAGTTTTCACTTCTGACGGCACTCCCGGAGTGTTCTTTTTTTTTAAATGTTGGCAGTGTTGGCACCTTGTTTTATATGTATATTCATGTACTTTGTTATTATTTCATTGTGTCTTTTGTGTGCCCTGAATAAATGGTTTATCTATCTATCCTCAATTTGTATGCTTTTCACGGTAGTCAAATCTAAAGAAAAAGAGAGACTAACTATCCCCGAGTAAAGATTTCATGAAATAAAGCTTAGTCCGGCTCAGAGTAACCAGGACTATATCAAACCAAGTGCATAACGCTATTATCCTTTCTTCAAGAGTATTAGATGTTCGTAATCTGTTTGATATTCTGTGTGCGCCCTGGAAGATATAGTCGTCGGTGCAATAACTGGCCAGCGTGGAGTGGACTGTGCCTTTATATTGCTGGTACAATGACTTGAAAAGGGAAATAGATGTCAGTGAAAATGTCTGTAAAGTAATTTTGTTTGTGGTTCGTGAAGTTAAAAGGAAATACACAGTTCTGTAGTTACTTTCTTTGGCTTTAAATCACGTGGAGGCAAGAAAACGACGGTAAATGAAAATACTACACAAACTTGAAATCATCAAATATCTGACTATCGAAATATGTAGTAGTGATGTGTGGACTGTGGGTTTGTACAATCAGTCGACTAGCTGTAGTGAATAATTGGATAATTTTTTTTTTTTTTTTTTGTAGACAGGAACATTATTCGTTATAAATACGAGGTTAATTTACTGCCGTATTGACATTGGAAGGTAAAACAAAGATCTGATAATTAAAAAATAACATACAGAATCGTCTTTCACAAAATCCAAGATGGCAAACGAATAATGACAATGTTAACCATTTTTATTCATAAGGTGGTGAATATCCTACTGTCTTGCGTAGCTAACAGAAGCTAGATGCTACGCGTCTACGCGGTCTACGGCGTAGCACGCGCTGTGCTACGAACTTTCGTAACTACGCCTCGTCAACGTTTTCGGAAGCTTTCTTTAGCAAGCTGTCATCAGTGGCGATTCCCCCCCCCCCCCTCCTTTATTCCGACCGCGTCGAATCTCCAAAGAAAGGAAATAGGGTATTATTTTATTTTACAAAATATGGATATATTGGCATCCTAACTCGGAAATATTAGCTTTTTTGTTTGTTTTTACAAAATAAATCCTAGATTTTGACAATTGGACCGCGCTCGTTGCTTGAAGCATTAGGTAATTTTTTAACCGACTTCCAAAAAAGGAGGAGGTTATTATATTTTCATTACAGCCTGGCCACGGGGATCGGCGGTGCGTACGGCGGTGCGGCAGGCGGGGCGACAATTCGCGCGGCATCGTTTGCAGGCCACGGGGAGTCACGTTCGCCGCCGCGATCAGTAAGGAAGTCCGAGAGCGAAATGTTTTATCAAAGTTATCTCGATATTGCTTAGAAAGTAATAGTTTTTTGGTTCAATTATAATATTTGGAAGAGATTGTGAAGTATTTAAGTTGAATAGGAATCGAGGTATAGATGGAGAATTCCACAAGAAGTACGAGAAAATCTAGAAATTTTATTTTAATTTCTTCCCACAATCATTTCACTACACATTTATATTTATGCTGTGGGTGGCCAGACTTCCAAATAGGTGGCCTTGCTAGTATTTCAGCAATAAAAGTATCTGTGTTCATTATTCGCGGCGAAAACAACTAAACTCGTTTGATCGCTGCCCTAGTCGCCGCGACTGCCGCTTGACGCCGTGGCTCGCGCCGTACTGATTCATGTATTTGTTTCACTCGCCGGCCGCGCCGCCGGCCGCCCGTGCCATTCGCTTGGTACATTCCGCCGGTCGCCCCGCCGGTCGCCGCCCCGCGTGGCTTGATTAGTACATTTCTATGCGTTTGTTTCAGTCGCTAGACGCCTCGGCGCACATACGGGTATTTGGCACTAAAACATGGCCAAAAATGAGTTTGCTATTATAACAATATTATTATTTCGTAGAATAGTGAAATACATGGTGCACGTAATGGCGGCCATCGCAATGCGCCAGAGTTAGCGATTGATCAGTATCGTCAGTCGGAACGTAGCTATTGTCTAAGGTGCACGTGCTGTTCTCGGCGTCTTAAAAAAATCAAGCTTTACAAAGTGTTAAAACAAAATAATTAGGTGTTATTAACAAGTATTGATGATGGATCCTGGTGATAGAGGTATGTAGCTTATTTTATACATTGTTTTACTAATGTTTATATCTTTTGAATCTTTTCCATGGCTTAAATTAGAAACAGTCAAAATTAAAATAAATATTTCGAACTAGCTTAATAAATGAGTAACTTTATTATATTTCCGGGCTAGTCCAATTAGAAAAAGTAGTAGAATCGTAATCAGAGTTATACTGGAAAGTTAATTATGAACAAAGATGTTGCGGAATCAAAGCGTTTTTTTTTTAATGATTTTTTTCATCATGTATAACCAAAGTTTTAATAACAAACCGAATAATTAGTATAGTTTAAAATAACTTTCTTTTGGTTCCAGGTGCATCAAATAAAATATTCACAAGGAAAGAATTGTACGACATAATACTACAGTGTCATTATAAGCAAATTGACAAAAAAATTGACTATTTAGAAGACTATATTTTTGAAATAACCAAAGGTGAAAGAAGTGTTTTAAAACATAAACTATCTCATTTTAAATCGGAGTTCATACAGAAATGGACTGCAGCCCACAGAAAAAGAGACGTGTTTGAAGCAAAGAACGGAGTTTGGTTGCAGGGGACAATTACAGTACCGGTGGTGACGTCATCTTTACCTGAGACTAGTAGCGATAACAATAGAAGTACTCGCGGTCGGCCCTCAAAATCTTTCGCTGAATCGAGTGTAAGATCTAAACGAAGGAAAACAATGGAGATACGAAAAGAACTTGCTGCCAGCCAATTAACTTTTGCAACGCAAATGAGCTTGCGGGCTTCAGGAAACGTGGTTGCTTCGAATATTTTGAAGGACATCACAAAATCGCCAACAAGGGCGTTAAAGTTTCAAAAATCTGTCATTCAAGCAGAGCGCTTTAAAAATAAAAAACTCTCGCCTACAGAAGCTTTATCTGTGTTTGTAGAAGGAGATTTTACAAGAAGACAATACAATATCATTAGTACAGCAGACAAGGCCCGCTTTCCCTGTTACACAGAGATACAAAAGGCTAAAAAACAATGTTATCCGAAGATTGAACGTGTTACGTCAACATGTGCAGAGGTGAAGTTACAAGATCTTTTAGACCATACGTGTTCCCGGCTTTGTCTTTATTTGACGGAAGTAATTGAAACATGCAACCCAGAAGATTTAGATGATTTAGAACTGATTAGTAAATGGGGATGTGACGGTTCTCAGCAAAGTCAATTCAAACAGAAATTTGAAAATATATCATTCTCCGATGCAAATATATTCCAGAGCTCCCTTGTTCCAGTAAGATTGATTAACAATAAAGGCTCAGAAAAAAGAATATTATGGCAAAACCCATTGCCATCGTCTCCAAGATTTTGTAGACCGATAAGAATTCGTTTCATACACGAAACAAAAGATGTAACCCTAGATGAGATTCAGTATGTGAAAAATCAGATAAAAGACCTAAACAAATCGAAAGTAATTGTTAATGAAACCGAATACCAAATTAAAAACACTCTACTGTTCACTATGGTAGATGGAAAAATATGCAATGCTGCAACTAATACAGCATCTACTATGCGGTGCTATTTGTGTGGTGCGACATCGAAAGCTTTTAATGATTTAACTGTGAAGAAAAATGTGAACCCCGAATCATTAAATTTTGGGATTTCTGTGCTTCATGCTAAAATAAGATTGTTTGAAACTATTCTTCATTTAGCTTATAAGATTCCTATCGGAAAATGGCAAGTTAGATCTCATGAGGATAAAAACACTGTAGCAGAAACCAAGAAAATAATACAGCAGAAATTCAAAGACGTGATGGGGCTCTTGATTGACATACCGAAACCAGGATTCGGCAACACCAATGACGGTAACTCAGCTCGAAGATTTTTTGCGGATTCAAAATTATCGAGTGAGTTAACCGGAGTGGATGAAAAATTGATATATCGATTAAAGGTAATTTTGGAGGCCATTTCAAGCGGACATGAGATTGATGTCGCTAAATTTGAAAGGTTTGCTTACCAAACGGCTCAGTTATATGTCAGACTGTATAATTGGCATCCAATGACGCCAACCATGCACAAAATTTTAGTACATGGTGCAGAGATAATTTCTCATGCTTTAGTACCAATCGGGCAACTTTCCGAGGAGGCAGCAGAAGCCCGAAACAAACATTTTCGGTCCTATCGGCTAGGATTTGCACGCAAATTTTCACGGGAAGATTGCAATACAGACGTAATCAACAGATTACTTTTAAGCTCGGATCCTTATCTTTCCTGCATACGCTCATTGCCAAGAAAAAAAACTCAACCCTTTTGTAGTGAAACTATTGAACTGCTTCGCCCTCTGGGATCTGGAATAACTGGAGATGAAAGCGGAGGTATTCTGGACGGGAAAAATCCGGAAAATGAAGAATATAGTAATAGTGATTAAAAAAGATTTTGTATGTACCTATGCTTTTATTAAAATGTATAAATGTGTTATTTTGTGTTTTATTTAATGTCAATCGATTTTGATAACAATTTTTCTGAGCAAAAGTTAAATAAATTATTTTTGGCCATATTTTAGTACCAAATACCCGTATGTGCGGCGGTCGCACCGCGCGTTTTTTCGCTATGGCGTATTTCCCGTGGCCAGGCCGTTAGGTATTAATTCAGTACGGGACTCTTATCTATGACATGTTGAGGTTTAGGATAATGTTTACGTCATGTTTGTTTACACACGTAGCGGCCCCTGTAGCTTGGGGGGCCCGACTCATTGATTTGGCCGAAACGGCGGTACGGCCCTGGCTGTCATATTAATGTTTTTTTTCGCGCGAGCGAAGCCGCTGGCAAAAGCTAGTAAGCCATAAAAAGACGTAGTGATTTTCATTTACAGGCACCAAAATGCGAATGGCAATATAATACCACAATACGAAGGGGGGGGGGGGGGGCGCTTGTCATTCGACGGAGCTTTCTGAACGGTATTAATATTTGAAACAATCCCAACTAAATAATATTTGAAATGCGAAAGTAAGTTTGTTACGCTTTCACGCTAAAACATCTGAATGGATTTGGATGAAATTTGGCACATAGATAGACTATGACCATAAGGGACGGGATAAGGACAAGGGCAATTTTTCACCCTGGATCGCAGGAAAATTCGCGGGCAACAGCTAGTTTTTATATATTTTGTTGTTTTGGTCTGTATTATTTAAAGAAATGCAAGGGTTGTTGGAGTAAGCCTTTTCCGACCTATGTTGAACCAGCTATATTGAACGATGACGTGACACACATCCTATGGGCTATGGCGCTCGACAATAGTGTAGGTTATAACTTATACGTGAAAGAATTCATGGAATCGGATTGCTACGAAGTTTCGGAGATTACTCCCTAAATCTACAAACTTTACCTCGTTATAAAATTATTATATATTTAAGAGCAGTCAGAATTAGCAGCAGTATTCGCATACTTGACCGAATACTTAGCGAAACTTTTCCGTAACTAATATTCAGTAGTTTTTTTTTTGGGGTTGGAAATCATCAAATGACCTCTCCTGCTGAGTAGAGCAGGAGGGCGTGTCAGACTTTTACTGACTAAAACCCACCCGTGTTCCCTCAGTAGCCCGTATGCCAGGGGCCGTGGTATCTCTTTCGAACAAACCCGCACCCCTGGCAGGCATCGGCCCTTGCGGACCCCACCGGTGGTTGCTGACATCTTTGACGGCGCGCGTGTGGAACACAACGCGCCGTCCCGTCTACCACTTTTCGGCCGCAGGGGATAGGGAGAGCGGCTGACGCTATACCGACACTCCTCTTCCCCTGCGGCCCCACCGCGTCCGCCATCAAACGGTGGCGGCCCCGTCCAGGCCACGGAAGGGAAGAGCGCTGCACTCCTCCTATACCGCAGCCCGTAACCCTCAGCCGCGATGCCTCCCATTCGACATCGCGGCCCACCTCAGTTGCGGTGTACCTCACCGCAACCTACTTTTTGGCCGCTACGTCGTCGGCTTTGAGGCAAAAGCCCTGACGAGCGGCCCCACCTTTGGGTTCCTCTTGGCTTCACCGTGGCCGGAATCCACGGTTACTGAGCCCCCCCGCAACGACAATGCGGGAACCCACTCGGGGGGGAATATTCAGTAGTGCGGTACAACCCTAGTTATAATGACAGCTATTATATCTGTTTGTCTATCACTGTTATTACAGGACTGTCCTATAATAATCAGTGGTCGCTTTCAATCCAATAGATTTAGAGAGGTGAAGTATTTAGTCGAGATTCGTCATTGAAATCAATATCGTTGTTGAATATCAGTCGTTATTCCGCTCCGCCGAGCGACAGTAATCTACTGTTGACACTGCCCAGCTAGTCGGTACCACAGCATAGATAGGAAAAAGGCCCTCTCGCGTACAGTGAGAGGAAACAGGTACGCACGCACACATAAGTAGATGCGTCCGCACGGGGCGGTACGGTAATCTCATCATCAAACGAATGCCAGTCACTTGCTGTACGGAGCCGCGCATCTGTGTGCGTGCGCTTTCGCCCGTTGTATGGATCTGACTTTCTCTGCATATTTATTTTGTGCCTTTCGGACCCTGCCTTACTATTTTGTACACTGGCCAGCACCCTTATTGCGTAACACACTATCAATCTCAATCTGAATAATTTTGAAGGATATTTCAAATCCATTGCTTTATGTTCGTAAAATTTGTCAGCTCAACATCGTAAATAACGGAATGATTGTTGTTAAACTGCCAAAATAAAATCCATTGCTACTGATATGGTGTTACGGAATGACCCCGCAGTAGATTATAAAAGGTGCGAATAATATGAACAGATAATTTTCTTGAATTTATGTTGGAGGAAAACATATTTTAATTTTTAAATGCTTGTAAGTGGTTTCAGGAAGAAGGTACCTACTTTTTAAAGTTAAGTGTCGCAGTTGGTTATTCCGTTACTGAAATGTTTAGACAAAAGTTCGTGCCTCATCTAAGGTTTGCCATTACCGTTGACATCGTATAAAGTACGCGAAATATGCGCAGAGATTGCGAAAATACGCGCGGATACGCGCAAATTGACGTGGAGATTCGGACACCAGCCCGCATTAGTTAAGGAAAGCCATGCTGAAGCACAGACGGTAAATAAGAATCTGTTCAAAACTTATGAGGTCTTTCTGGTACAACGTCGGATATTTATGCAGTTTTTTGCCCAAATTCGCAATTAGAAAATATTTCTTACTTCCTTCTCCTATAGTTCTTCGTTTTGATGCTCAAAAAGTGCTGATGCTCAATCTAGTTTGAATAAATGACTTTGGATTTTGATTATAGACCAACTATTTAGAAACATAACTATTACATGAGACTTAAACATACCAGGCGAAATGTGGGTCTACACACTATATAATATAAAAAATACGTTTACTTTCCTGAAGCAAAAACATTCTCATGAAGCGATCACAAATTTTGACAGCCATTCCACATTTCCCTTTGAACAAATTATAATTACATTTTCATTGTGCCGTGAACATGACACATGTTACATTGTTTCCTCGAATATCTGCCGCCATTGTGGCGAATCTGTTTCCAGCAAACACGTTTAGTCTAATTACATGATTACGCTAATTACTCTGTGTTTTACACTGCGGTGGACAGATTCTGTCTCGTAATAAACCGAGGAATATGTTGACGAGTGAATAGGTGGAGATTTTATGGAAGTTTGAGTATAAATAAGGGCAATCTTAGCATGTAGTGTAAAACTTAAAAAAAAAACAACTGACTTCCGGAAAAACACAACAAAGTGAAAAATAACTTTAATTGCGGAAGGCGGTGACAAAAAATTCAAATACATATCCAAAGGCACCGCCTTCCGAAATTAAAGGAATTTTTCACTTTTTAGTTTTAGTACAATGCATATTTATGCGAGACCAGCAATCGCAGTTGATTTTCAGTCATTTTTTTAAGAGTTCCGTTGTCTGTCTCCGAAACGCATCATCAGTTCTATATGAAATTTTAATGGGACCATTTCGAAATAAACCCCTTTCGAACAAAAAAACTTATTTTTCAAGGCGGTTAAAAAAAGTTTGGGCCCATGACTGATTAAAATAATACTGTAATAGAAATAATTTATTTGCATTATACACCCGATAACCACGATAAGAAAGTGGCTGGACTTGGATGCGGAAGGCGGAGGACATGATGTTGTGGCACAACATGAGAGGGGCTTATGTCCAGCTGTGGGCTGCGATAGGCTGAGTTGATTAAACCAATCTTTAAAGATTGATTTGAGCATTAAATTTCAAAAAAAAAAAACAATTCAATAATCTTTAGGTATTACAATCCTTAATGCACACGTGGTAAGTAATAAGTAGAAACAAATATGGCCTCTGTCGGGCACTGCAACATTCTTAATAAGTGGAAGAGAGCTCTTTTATGATTTTCCATATTACAAAATAATTTAATTATTATTTCCAATTATTTTTATTTTCTCGTTCCTTATGTGGGTAATTCTTTCTAAACACCTTTATTTAATTGATTGAAGCCTTCATTATTAGTGACTAGCTTTTACCAGCGGCTTCGCCCGCGCGGAACTTTCATCTCCTATTTAACTCCCTTAGGGGTTGAATTTCGAAAAATCCTTCCTTATTCCTTGTCTACATTATAAAGGGAAGCTCTGTGCAAAATTTCAGTTTTCTAGGTCCAAGGGTTTGGGCTGGGCGTTGATGAGTCAGTCAGTCAGGATTTTTCTTTTTATTTATATAGATAAGGTGGTGGTGAGAAGGCATGTGTCCAGGGCTTGACGTTATTGGTCTTCATTATAAAACTGATACTCGATAGAAACAAATGAAACACATTGATTTGCTCTCCAAGAAAGCAAACCCGCCCACACTCTGTATAAAAACACCCAACAAGATGATAGTACTAGAAGGTTACTACTACACCCACACAAACCCACGAGTTTGATCTCAAAATACTCACAAACAAACGTAAGACAAAATTACGTTTATTATTAAGAATAAATCTTGGGATAATTTCACAAAGAGTTGCAGGGATACTTAGGTACAATTAGGACTTGCATGCATTGAGAAAAACGTGAAATAACGCGAACGTGACTACTACAATCTTGTGGACGGTCATCATGGAGCGTTATTCGTACATATAACAATTTGAAATTATTCTTATGTAATCTTTGTAAGTAAATACCGAAGCAAACCAGCAGAATCGACTTTTTAAATATATACTTAAAATAAAAGCAGAAAACCCTCTACTAAACTCGTAACACTCTCCTATTACATTAATGTATTTTAGTCTCAAGCTCTAATTATCTCGTGGGCTTCAGCAGGTAATGTAAGAAAATGAATACATGCAAGTTTCAACCAATTACCGATCTGTGAAACAAGACGAAGCACGTTATTCAATAACGTCTTTACACTGAACACTAATTGGCGCGCGTTTGTTACATTTAGATGCCGTCGTCGAGCGTCGCGTCTTGTCGCTCCATGCGCTGTGTGCCTCACGCCTAATTGCACAGAGAAGCACACCGTGAATAGATGCAGTTTGTAACTACACATTTATGTATAACTATATGTTTACCTTTTTCGCGTGAGTAACGGACAAATTAATTAAGAATATATAATGAAACCCTCAACACTATTAAGTTGGGGCAAAACATTATTTTAATTGAAGTAGTGGTTGCGTTTACAATTTAATAGTTTGAAATTTGGAGTGGTTTGTGGTAGGTTAATTTATATTGTGTTTTTGGGAAATCGTACGTTTAATTTTTCAATAGTCAGATAACTTTTACCGGAGGACATAGAGTCAGAAGGCCTCCCACAAGGTGGACCGATGACCTTGTGAAGGCCGCAGGTATCCGCTGGATGCGAGAAGCACAGAACCGGTCCAAGTGGCGCAGCTAGGGCCTATGTCCAGCAGTGGATGTCTTTCGGCTGAAATGATCATGATGATGAGATAACTTTTATCTGAAGAATAAATCTGATAGTTTGGCCACGTTTGGCATATTTTTTCTATACAAAAGCTATCAAACTGACATATTTATTCCTCAGATAAAAGTTACTTGATTATTTAAAAAATGCCCTTATAGACAGCAATGAAACGAAAAATGTATGAAAAATAACTTGATCAATTAAATAGCGTTTTCCTGTTGCTTAGTTATTTGCTTTATCAAAGTCAATCGCTTAGTGAAACAAGGCCATCGTCTGAAAACGCCACGAGACAAAGATTTTCATAAAAAAAAGAACTTGTAAAACATACTTAGCAGACTACGAGACGCCCACGTTCGTCCACAACGAGGCTTTAGATACACACCCACTACCATACATTTTTGAAATAGGTATCTTCTGAGCACGCGTGGTTGTCAATGCTCGCCTTCTCTGAATGAGAAGAAGCCTTTGCCCCGCATGAGACAATATAAGGCTGGTATTTTTTATTCACAAAAAAAAAAATCGCGAATAGACATGTAACTGGGCTTGAGCCATTCATAACTAATGCTGCGGCGGATACCGGCTCTAATTGCAGCGTATCCGTATCCGCAACGTTATCCGCGATTGATTTGTTGTCCAACCCTGTCTATGCCCGCATCCGGCATCGTTCGGGATTTCATATCGAATGTCCGATGCTATAAATAATTTTGCCTCCAGACTGGTATTGGCGGTCGCGTTTTTGCGGATAAAAATGTTCGGTGAATGACCCACGGGTATTTTAATAAAAGGAGAACAGTAATAGCGTAATGACCATAGATCACACAAAACATTTATTTGCAAAAAGTTGTGAGGGTGAAGTACCGCACTATTGTATATAGTAATATACATACTACATATGTATAGTAACCGCACTTAGGGCTAGAGCCAACGTTTGACGACTGAACGTTCGCTGGGTCACTGGCATTACCCCTGGTATTTTTTGACAAAATATTAGTTACAAAACTACAGATTTCATATTATCATCACTATTAATTAACTTATTCATGTAGGTGCACACACGAAACTGTTTATAGAGAAAATACATAAAGGTACAGCGAGTACAAAGATACCTACTGTTTATTTGAACTGAAATGTTTTCCAGCAAACCTGCAACAGGATAGTTGGGTAAGAAACGTAGACACAGTGTGTAAAAAGAAAATACAGGAAAACTTAAATTCAATCGCCCCTGCACCCTTTCAGCTGCTATTGTTTAGTATTTAATCTCAAAATGCTCACAATTGACACAGACTGTTGTTTTATCACACAGAAAGACACCGTTCTGCCGTGTACGCCTTTTCAGTACGGCTTTATTTCAAGCGAATAAGTGCTTTCATTTATTTAAAAAGCAAGAATAAAATACGTACCCTTAAATATGTATAGGAATGAAAACCGATCGTCCTGCGACCTCGCGCAGTGTCTCTAATGTATTCGACCGCATTCTGCATAGCAGCCGGCTCAGGGCCGGTCAGGCGCCGAATATCCAAGGCTTTTAAATTATGACGCAAACCGAAGGCCGAATATTTACCGCCTTAAGTTTTGCATAAGTATTCCTGCCGCATTGTTTATGCCGCGATGTTGTTAATGACGACGTAAAGCGTCATAACTCAGTTTTCATTAATGACACTAAAGCATTAATGAGAATGAGTCATTTGAGAATTGAAGCTTGCCAAAAAAATATTGAACAGGGATCCATTATATTGAAAGGCTTCGTCAATTACTATTCGATAAAATAACCTATCTTGATATATTACACTTTTGTACACACCTGAAGATTTCAGCTTTCGGATATTAAATATGTTTAACCACATCCCTGTTTGCCTGCATAATTTGTCTTTATTTATCAAAACCTAGATTCAATAAGTACATTAGTAATCGTTAGATATAATCGCATACCTTCAAGGTTACCGGCGATAGGGCTGGGCAGACGGTAGCGAGTCATAAATCACACAGGCCCCATTTATCAAATGGTTACCGACGTTGGTATTTGGTGGCGGACATTTATTATTTGATGGCGTTTTAGGCTTGTGCAGACTATGGGATGGGCATTATGGGGAATATGATTTTTGGTAGTTATTGTGTTAAATCATTGTTATTTCAGAGTTAAGATAGTAAAAACACACATGTCACATGTTGAGAAGATTTTATCCAAAAAAAAATTGAGCTCGTATCAAGCAAGAGTCTAGTTTTTCGTCCAAACGTTCTTCGGACAATCGTTCTTTCGACTACTGGTTCATCGGGCAGACGACCTTTGGGCCAAATGTTCTTCGGACAAGTGAATTTCGGGTAAACGAGACGCACTCTAAAATAACCTACATGTAATTACGTCGACACCCCACACACAACAAATTATATTTATTGGTGTTTTGTAATTGGGGGAGGAATATTTTTAGGAGTCTCTTATTTTTCATGTGGAATAGCCTAATTAAGAGTCATGGAAAATTCTCTGGTAACCCGCCACGCACATAATTATTGTTTTCTCTTTATGTACATGCAGCTTCTGAGAAAGTAAAGTTCTCCAGTTGTTACTGGTGCTTACTCAAAATAAAATATATCTTTTATCTTCTCCTATTTCTTTAGAGATTCTTTTGAAGTCTTCAAGTTGACTTAAAGCCTACAGTTTACTTGTTCGTCAAAAGGATGGGGGGAACAACACACGTGTGATATAAGAAATTCTTGGAAATAGCCCAATCGCTTCTCCAATAAATGTGACCGGTAGAAGCCGACACGTGTCGACTAAACATAAGGCTTAACTTTACTTCTTTTTTGTGTTCTGAAAGTAGTCTGAAAAGCTTATTTATTATATTCTGGTATCGGAAGGATTTTGGCATAATTATTCAATTTCGTCGTTTGGTAGGCAACCGATTTTAATCGAATGTGGCAGATTAATGATGTACTTGACTTGCAGAGGTACAAGAAATAAATATATCACTTTAGTTATTATAATTATTTAGTTAGACACAGTAATAGCTAATTATCTGTTCCGTATTATCAAAAAGCTTGGAGATATATTTAATTTGTCTATTCCATGTTTGTACATATTGGAGGTGGCAATTGTTGTAAAAACTAATATAAACTTATTTCCGTCACTGGCCAATATAAGAACACGTAATGGCCCCTTGAGATCCAAATACAAGAACTTGCTACATTCGGGTAATTACAAAAATGCACTGTTAAGGAAAAGAGTAACGACAATAGGACCTGTTATTTATAATAAAATACCTCATAGTTTTAAGAATTATTCTGTGAACTTTTTTTTTTAATGTAAGGTAACTACACTACTTTTAAGCAAATGTTACTACTCAGTGAAAGATTTTCTAAAAGATATGAATACAACCTGATTATGATTGTTCTAATTAATTGCACATTTGACCATTTATAACTTATGTACCTGACTATGATGAGGGGCTTGTGGCTAAGTTACAATAGCCGCACGGTTCGATCGATCAGGTTAAGCTACGTTTGCCGCGGTTGGTCCGTGGATGGGTGACCATCTTAACATACCAAGACCCCTCCGTGCCTCGGAAAGCATGTTAAGCCGTTGGTCCCGGCTGTCATTTGTGGATCTTTGAAAGTCGTTACGGGTTGTCAGAAGCCCGAAAGTCTGACAACCAGTCTTACCATGGGGTATCGTATTACCCAGTTACTGGGTTGTGGAGGTCCGATAGGCAGTGGCTCCATGTAAAATACTGGTATTCAGCTGCATCTGGTTAGACTGGAAGCTGACCCCAACATAATTGGGAAAAGGCTAGGCAGGGTGATGATGATGTACTTGACTATAATAATAGGTATTAATTGACTTTATTTTAATTTCTGTTTTGTTTTGCTGACATTATTTAATTTGTATGAATATTTTAATATATGTAATAATTTGCACGCCGTAAGGTAAACTGTAGCTGATCTCATTAATTTATGTACAACATCTTATACCTGTACCTACATTCATAGTAAATAAAGTTCCGATTCTGATTCTTGAAGCAGTTCAGTGTGGGAGCCGTCACAACATTTTCCGGGAGCCTATTCCATATTGTTACACCTCGTTTAATGATATCTTTGAAAGCTAATCTAAGAAATAGGTAATAGGTACTGGTGTCTCCTCGGCAAAACGCATATTTTGCGTATCTTTTGAAATATTGACCATTATGACATTATGCTTTGTAAATGGCTTTCTGTCCGTTTTCGCCCTATTACAAAGGCCTTAACTGTGACTAACGGCCAGCCAAATACAACACGCCGAAGAAAGGCCGCGTAAACAACATAAATCATTAGACGAAACTAACTTAACCCTAAAATGTTCCAGTTTCAATTACTAAGCGTTACGCGTGTAAAGTTTGTAGGAGTTGCACGCTGCGAACCAATTAGAGGGAAGGAAATTAATTCGGTGACGAGACGTGTCGACGCGTCTTGTTGACGGGAGCGTCGCTGCCGAATGAACGCGCCGCGAGAGGGCTGGCTTAGGAAATGAGAACTTTTGGAATTTCGATACTTTTTTTTAATCCGTGCAAGTTCGCTGTCAGCCATATTGTTTTTTTAATGTAACTATGCGAAGGAATAATAAATTGTACAATTGCAAAATAGGTAATGGTGAACCCCTAGGAGAAAAATGTGGAATTGAAAGCATGAACCTCTGACCTTGTTAATTCCTACCTGTTCCGTGTAACGTTACACGGCTCCCATAGGGAATGATAATGCCTCCTTAGGTTCATTTAGCAATGCCAGCATCTTTCTCCACCAATTCTCAAGAGAACTATCTGTTCGTGTCTATTCAAACAGGCTTCCGTGAACATTTCCAGAAACCTGCCTAAATCTGTTGTGATCATGACTTTTTCTAGAGAAATGTACTTAATCAAGACACATAAAACTTAACCTTCGATCGTGCCATTTGTAACTTTAGTCATCTACGATGGCTTTGTCATCCAAGTTGGGAATGAAAATAATTTGCATGTAAGATAGGCACTCGAATTTGTATGACACGTGGAATTTGGCACTAAACTGTGACACACCAATAATGAAATGATAACAGAAGGTCAACTCCAAATTGAAAACTACTTTATCGTTCAAAAGACCCATGTGCAAATATTAGACGGGATACTACATGGTATTGTAGCTGCATCTACAACGCTGCACGCGAACTGACGCATCAGACTGACGTCACGCAATCCAGCATCGCGCCAGCACAGTTAACTGCGCAACAAGCACTAATACAACGTCCTGGGGCCTAAGTCTACTAATTTATAAACGTCACAATGGTCTCTCAATGGTAAGTTTTTGACAGATTTGCCATACAAAAACTGTCAAAAACACACCATTGAGAGACCATTGTAACGTTTATAAATTAGTAGACTTAGGCCCCTGATCAATCTTCGGGCAGTTGCCCGACCACCAGACATAATACCCGTCTGGTTGGAGGATCCTCCCTTTTCTAAAGAGGACGCCTTACACAGACGCTTTTACAGCCTGTAACATCATGTTTCTAAAGTATACTTGACCGATCGCGATATGACACAAACTAAAATAAAAGACAGTGCCACTTATGTATGTGTTGCGTTTGTTTTATTAAAGCATCATTCGACAATTCCTCCTTTTAGTACTTAATTATTTTGTACTGTAGGCCACAAGGCCACAATTCCTCCTTTATTTTTGAGGCCTTCATTATTTTTGAATTACTGCAGAGATGTGACTACAGACAGATCCCCTTCCTTCTTCGCTCACTGTGTCAACTGGGTCTTTTATCTTTGAATTCTATTGTGGCGTCCTAAGAAAAACGTGGGTAGTTGAGAACGTGACTGATATATGAGGAGGGTAATTTTACAAGCTTATGTGCTGTGTCAACTGCCAACCTGACAGAACGCTGGCGGGGAACCTGATTGGGGATGATTTCTTTCGTGTTTGTGTTTGTTTTATCAAGTTAAGACACAGTTACGTAAATACTAGATGTGTCGGAAGTTGTTACTTCAAATTAGTAGGAAAAATCAATGTGGAAATTATACCTTTCTATACCTATTCCTGCCGTCAAGGACCATTGCTGTGCTCCTGTTATATCAGGTCATTCCAGAGTACAGAATAACTAGAATTTTATCTATAAAATCTTTGTTCAAGTCTTTCACACATTTCTTGCTTTCGTTCTTTATCCCTTTCGTCCTAGTGTCATAATGTTCATCGATGTCCAATTCAAAAATTTCATGCTGATGGTTTAAACTCACGGATCTCTGTGTCAAAGGTTAGGTAATAGTTATAATTAACTATGACCTTGTACAACTCTGATTCCTTCCATCCAAACGAATCATTACAGACAACATCCACAAAGACCCTCACTATTACCCGCACTCCTCGGGGACCAACACTGATTAATATAGGCTCCAGAACTAATTAGTCCAGCTTTAGGCACCGGACATAGGACGTCAATTAGTTACAGTATGAGGACGAGGCCATCTAATTCGATGGCTCGTAATTAATGGACGTTTAATCAATGTGGCGCGAGTAAGGATTTCTCAAGCGTAATGGCGCCGAATAGTGAACCGTTTTCAAATGTATGGTGTCCTTGCAAATCACGATCGCGCGTCGTTTGAGCCGTAAGTCATTATTTTAAGGTGTAAATTGTAACAACACTGAAAGAGAATTCCCGGGAAGAGAATTTCAAATAGCAAGAATAAATCTGGATTAAAAGGCTTGAGGGGTAACTGCGTGAAAATAATAATAAAAAAATACTGAATGGGCCTGCTCGCCCCGCATTGCGATTATTTTTTTTAACATTTTACTGCGGGAATTGGCCTTCTGCTATCTATACTTCTGATACATGCGTGCACTGAATGGACAGGTCCACTCAATCTGTGTGGTTCTTTCCTCAAAAGACCATTTCAGACACCAATCCACATGTTCTTCACATGATCTGACCAAGATTATGTCTGGACTTTAAAAGAGACTGTGACCTCTGAGTTTGTTTCGGCCTTTCTTCTCAGAGTAGTCAGATAGGAAACGCCGACCTCATCTAGTTTAAAAAAATATGATTGACGTGTAAAAGTGTTTGTACAAACTTACTTACAGAAATAAAATCATTTATCATGGATAAATTCACTATAATTTTTCATTCACAATAATTTATCCAAAGGCGTCAAATCTAGCTCGCATAAACCACAACAATTACAAATTTCAAACTTTTCAACACAAATCAACACTACGTCATCGCTGTCATCCTACCCTCCAAACTTGACAGTTCTGTGTTATCATACGAGTTGTAACAACAACAGTTGTAGCTTCATGTTGTTCGGCCAACCGCACGCTAGTAACACTTGAATTGCGAAAACCGCTCTTACTGCTGCGACATAAAGGCGCTGTCGTTGTCAAAATGTTACCACAGACAAACAGTTGTTCTGTTCTTTCGACTGCGGTAGACCAGAGCGAGATAACTTTACGTGTGGCTTCTGTGGTTTGACTGTGGTTGGAAGTTTTGCTTTTGGAAGATTTTATAAACCTTCTTCGGAAAAGGTGGAGGTTTGCAATTCGGCTGTGTTATTTTTGCCAGTATGAAAGGAGGTTTCAGTGGAGCAATTTTAGAAGGTAAATTCGAAATATAAATATCGTTTTTGTAAGTTTCGTGTACAATTGGTCGTATTGCCGCTAATAATAGTGATGTATGCAACCTTATTTGTAAGGAATCAGGATGTGCATGCTATGCTCACTCATACGCTTGAAATAACAATTGCTTAAAAAAATCTTTGACAGCGTACTTACAGAGAAGCGAATATAGTCGAATATTTTTTGGAGATAAGGTAGATATGTAGGTAATTGTAAGTAAGAGTACCTAATCTACTTCATTTCTAAAGTTTTCATTAATTTCTAAATAGCAGTTGATAACTTGTACCTGCCTACTTCAATATCACCATTATTTACAAAAGCTGCCTCGTTGGTCTGATGGTCGCTAACCCTACCGCTGAGCATGAGGTTCTAGTTTCGATTCCCGGGCTGGGTAGAGTGCTATTGGGTTTTTCCATCTGAATATTCTATGTAGCAGTCTGAGGTCTGGATTTGTGACCAGTTAATGACAAAAAGCCCACGTATGGGGCTGAAACATAAGTGACAAAATGTGGCTGTACACCTCTGCATTTCTCGGGGAATACAGGCGTGATGTTATGTTAATAACAACACAAAAGCCAATTATAAATTCATGCCCTTCAATATCACGAAAGAAAAACATAAATACAGTTTAAGAACTCTCATAGATTCAGCATCAGAATCCAGACGACAGGAATGAATAATGTTAGGTTCTCCAGACGGTTGTGACCTAACTAGTGACAGTTATGAGCTCGTATGACTTACGAGCACAAACAGATTCCTCGTAAAAGTTTTACGAGTTCCACGAAGGATAGATTTATGTATATCATATACAAAATAATGCGAAATCTTACCCTTCAGCGTAAAACTTTATCTGGAAGAAAACAATTTTGTTTAGGATAAGTAAGTAGGTATTATATATTTGTATTGCGTGTGACTTCTGCGTATTGTTGCTAAATGACTTGTAGTATATATTCTGTTTATTTCTGCAACTGAGCTAATTAGTAAAACATCCTTTTCCCAACTATAATTTGGTCAAAGTAATTATTTAGAATTTGGGTATATGTGTATTACAACGATTGAACTCTCATATTTCGTTTACCGGACTGCAGTTTTGTACTCGTTGCGCTATTATAATATATCATTAAATTATCATCCATTGCCGAGCTTGAAATACTTTGATTGGGATAATGTTGGGCTATACTCCACCACTGTTAGGCCATAGTCCACCACTGATGGGCTAAAGTCGTGCAAAATCCATAAGTTAATCGGTTTATCGCCAGTAAAACTTTTAATCAACAACATCATTCTTAATTTAATAATTTTAATAAATTCCGGTACAGTACAGGCACTTACTTATTCAGCAATCCCCGCGGGACTATTAAAAATGGAATTCAGGTCGCTCATTGGATATTACATTTTATTAATTTTGAGCGGTCCGCGGAGCAAATTGACGGATTTCGTACGGCCCAATGGAGCGAAGGCATCGCTTCAGGGCTGCCAGGGTTACAATTCTGTACATTAATATAAAAAATGGTTTAATCGCAAAATTATTAATGCAGATATGTCTGTACCACACCCATAAATTTAAACACTCCTTTCTGAGCCACGCTGTGGAATTGTTGGGTTGGTTCTCCTAATTACGTCTTTCGTTTCTTATATCACTTCGACAGTCTCTCAGTTTATTATATTAATAAAAGTGATATTCACTACTTTGAATAATCGAATACATTTATGCATCATAAAGTGTACAAACATTAAAATATCCCTATTAAATGGAAAACAATTGCGTCATTGGTTGTGTAAAGTTTCAATCTGGCTTGCAAATGCATTGTCATAACTTGTCTGATGTCATGATTTTATTAAGAACGTGTTGCAGCCCTAGCTAGTGTTGTGCGTCGAGTATCCGCTGCATCGGATAGTGCAGCCCAACTCGATCATCATAATCGTTTTCCGAAATACGCAGGGAACGGCTGGTTTGGTTAATTGAGGGATTTCATAGGTACATATCTATATAAATAAAAAGAAAAATCCTGGCTGACTGACTGACTCATCAACGCCCAGCCCAAACCCTTAGACCTAGAAAGCTGAATTTTTAAACAGAGGATTTTTTTTTTGAGCGTGGGAAATCATCAAATAACTTCTCCCGCTCTGGGTGGAGCAGGAGGGTGTGTCAGACTTTTACTGACTAAAACCTACCCGTGTTCCCTCAGTTGCCTGTGTGCCAGGGGCGGCGGTATCTCTTTCGAACAGCCCGCAGCCCTGGCAGGTATCGGCCCTTGCGAGCCCCATCAGTTGGTGCTGACATCTCTTTGAGGCGCGCGTGGAAGACAACGCGCCATCGACCTGGGCCTGGTCCTTACCGGACAGCGAGCTACCCAGTACTCGCCTTCCGTAAGCCCACGCCTACGGTGGCCGGCAGCCTGGGATTCCTGACGCCCAGGGCGTCTCCTGCGGGGCTGACACGAGAGATCGCCATCGCCGATCGCCTCCACGAGGACACGGCGGTGCTCCGCCCAAGCCGGGCAGACCTCCACCGTATGCTCCACCGTGTCCTCAGGGCGATCTTCGGAACGGAAACACCCGGACGTTTCCTCCCGCCTTATGCGAAACAGGAACCTCCCGAAACACCCGTGTCCGGTGAGGACCTGCGTCAGGCGGAAGGTGAGGATGCTCTTTATAATGTAGATATGGAATAAGGAAGGATTTTTCGAAATTCAACCCCTGAGGGAGTTAAATAGAGAATGAAAGATCCGCGCGGGCGAAGCAGCTGGCAAAAGCTAGTGTAAGAGAGGTAAGTGTTGTTGTTTCAATATTTGAGTTATGTCAGATCCTTATGTATTCGTGCTAGGTTTGTGTAGTACAGTGAATAAATAGAGAGATAAGTACATTGCCCATGACTTTGCAATGTAATATGTACTCACTTAAACGATTAAATCTTTTACGTTACTTAAGTAATTTAAACCAGATAATTTGTATCCAACTTCTTTATGCATGTAGAGTTTGTCTGTAAGATATTGTTACAATGTGAATATGCGAAACTTTGTATGCACACTCGAATGGTTACCTTTAGGATAAAACTTGTGTGAACAATCGTTGGTGAACCAACAAAATAAGACCGAATGAAGGCAAAAACCCATAATAAGAAATTGTTAAAAAAACGTCGTGTTTAAAACATGCATTCATGTTGTTTCGGCCATGTATATTATGTGACTTTTTTGACAAGTTTTATACAAGCGTTGTATACAACTGGTTTAAAGTGTAAACCCAACCAGTACAAAACTAATTGAATACATTTTCCATATCTTGGTGTTAACGTGAGATTTGTTTTCTTCGAAATCAAGCAAATAATACAGACTTTTGTTATCTCTACTTATTCTGAATAAAAGATGCAATCGGTACTCTCGTTACACATAAACCCAACATTCTATATCATTCAATGTTGAATATGGGCTATATAGAAGGGCCCATCCCATGGGGTAGATCCCTTGCCCCGACCAATAATGTGCGATTGTATGGATGCCTGAAATATCGTCAATGAGATCGTCACACCCTTCTACCACACTGTGACGTGGGTCAATGGGACACGTGACGAATTTTATGGGGACCATACTTTTAAGAACTGTAAGGGTTTTTTTAGGTACCCCTTGAATTATGTTAGTTAGTTCTACCCGATATGTTATCCTGCACCCTAATTGCGTAACTCACGTTTAATCATAATCTGTTTAATTTTGAAACAGATTGTTAAACCATTGCTTCATATGTTCTAAAAATGTGTCTGCTCAGCAACGTAAATAACGCAATGAATATTGTTGAACTGTCAAATTGAAACGGATTATGATTAATCGTGAGTTACGCAATTAGGGTGCTGGTCCTGGTAATTTTTTTTGTCTACTTCAGAGAAATGAATTTTCTCTGAAGTAGTCATAGCAACAGGACTTATTTATATGATAGATGACGCACAGGTTATGTGTTCAAACCCTGTTCGATCACTATTGACGTGAACGGTGAACGATTTGTATTACTCGAACCTGTTACAACGTTGAACTTCGGTTTTTGTGAAACTCTTGTCTGTGAAGGCACCCAGAAACACATTCTCCCAGCAGGATCCCTCATGGATCCCAGCAGGAAACCTTTACAGTAAAAAAACTGTTTTCGAAATATGCTTTTTCTTAAGTGAATTCAAACTGATGTTGTATAGAAAGGACCGGTGCGTGGTACTCGCAACCGCCGTGCGTGCATGTATGACCGTCTGGTCGCACGCGCACGGCGTTTGTGTATGAACGTAAAGCAAGCATAGGAGTAGGTAAGGATCGAAGCAGGTGGCGGTGGCTGGTGGTTCTGTAGTTTCTGCCTACCCTCCATGGGAAAAAGGTGCGACTTTATTTAAGTTTGTATGTATATTCAAGGTGAACAAATTACTGCTCAGCAACTAATCGCACCCTTTCTATCAAAACTCCAAAACAGCCACCACAATGTGTACCACCTCAACAAACAAGAGAAATCTTCCACCATCAGACCCGGAAACCCTTCTGGTTAACTAGCCAATCCGTAACTTAAATAAAGAGACAGCCGCAGGTTCGAGTCCCGGATGATTACCATATAAATTGTGTGCACAGGCCGCCGACGTTGTGTAAGTTACTTTATTTGGGAGTAAATAATGGCGCTACATTTTAAGGCAACAATGCCGAAGGGTTTAGAAATGCATATATGGGTACGAAGTATAGTTTGGAAGAAAACCACGTTCTTGAACTAAGAGGGTTTTCAGTCTCAAGAAACGACAGTTTTGGAAAGTTGCGCCTAAATTCAATCTTTTCATAAGCGCGTTTGTATCCCAAATCTGTGTCAGCGTGATTTTTTTTTCTTTTGGCAAATAAATCACTTGCTATGATGATAGATAATGTGAATGATATCGTCTACGTCGATTAGTTTTTCAGAATATATGGGCAGACTAACCACGTTCATCGACGACGTTATTCTAAAGCAACCAGAAGATCAATTCTACAAGATCTTCTGGTTGCTTATTAATAACTTTCAAAATCTAGTCGCAATCTCATCTCAGCGACAATCAATTTTAAAAACGGGTCAAAAATGTAAGGAAACTAAACATTATTCGCCGTCCGCAAGCCCGCGCCTACGGTGGCCAGGAATCCGCCTGGGGTTCCCGACACCCAGGGTGTCTCCTGCGGAGGCTAGGGCAGTGAGGGAGCATATACTGCCTCTCCCTCACGTGCGCCGCCTACCTCTTTGCGAACATTACTGCTTCGCAGAAGGAGGTGATGGTTACCCATGCACTCTCGCTCCGTACCATGGCCTGGACCAGGGCCGGACGCGAGAGATCGCCATGATTGGTTGCGTCATGTACAGGCCACCATTGAAATACTAGTGCTGTGGCATTCTTGCTTTACTCACCGACCATTTGGAACCCAAGTAGTTACGATAGTAACTGGTTACTTTTACACCTTCGAAAAAAAGTGCAGGTACCTTTTATTCATAACTAGCTTTTGCCAGTGAAGTATATACGGGGTATCATACATATAAACCTTCCTCTTCAATTACTCTGTCAATTGATGAAAACCGCATTAAAAGCCGTTGCGGAGCTTAAGAGATCTAAGCGAAAAGCGATTTTGTTTTATACTATGTAGGGATTAAAGGAAGATACAATATTAGGTGGTCCATTGTTCTGTTCATTTCAGTAAATAGAAAACAGATCCCTAATAACTGCAGCGCGATCCTAAGCTCTGCTATAGAAGTAATATTAGATGCTTATACTCTGAGCCACTTCCCTAATCCGCAGAGAGTGGTATTTCAATTCCCGGAATTGAGGAGCCCCCCTATCTTTGCCATACGATATTATCTGAACAAAGGAATGTAACATTCTTACAAATAATTTTCATTTAATGAATTAGGAAACAATCTGTATTGTTGTTGGAAGACCTGTATTGTTGTTTTGTATTGTTGGAGCTGCGGTGGCCCGACTTACGAGAAGTAGGTCGTGAGTCCGAACCCAGGAATGCATTTTACTTTGTGTATTTGATTTCGTCACCACTGCTCTCAAAACGGTGAAGGAAAACATCATGAGGGGACCCGGCATGTTCTAGAACCAAAAGTTCAGACTTGTCATCCATTCACCCGCACTGGGCCGGCGTGGTGGATTACGGCCCACTCCCTCTCACAGAGGAGGCCTGTGTCCCAGCAGTGGGAACATTATAGGCTGATTATGCTGTATTGTGGAGAGTTCTTTTCAACTTTTGCCGTTTTCTGGTTCGCCATTATTCTCAGTCGTTGCTTGGTTCATATAGATACTACCCTAGTTCCGTATCAATCCGTTACCGTTACAAACTGTATAACTTATTTACTTATGCCGTCTCACGAACTTCGGTTTCTCTTACTAATAGTTCGGAAGTTAAACATAAACTAAACACCGCCATCTATCGGCGACTCGGGAAACTACTCTGCAAAGAAAACAGCCGCTGTGTGGATAGGTACTTAGGACTAGTCTAGTGTGTTCTACCTTTCTCAACTTCAAGTTGGTAAGTGAGTAGTTAAGATAAACGGAACCTAGTTTTCCTTGTGATAGTGAGGCAAAAGAGTCAGAGCGAACCAGCTTTTAATAATTTATTAATATGTAAGATAATTATATAGACTGCTTGTAAGTAAACGAGGCCACAGCCTCACACAACTCCTTGTTGTATGTTGGAGATATTATACCGAAACTTAAATCACTTTGACTTGGTAGTTGTTATATATTACGGCAGCTGAGGTTTCCCTAATTAGCCAAACATTGATTTGATAGACACCAAACCCTTGTCTAACTTTTCATAAGTAAATAAAATCATAGAATCATTTTACCCTTCCAGTAGTCACTTGAGTATTAATATTTACACACAACTTTAATTTGATTTTAGTATGGTTGAAGCAGTCACAATACTTATTGACGAAACAAGCTTGGTCTCTGTATAGCTAGATTTCGCCGAAAACCGATAACCGGTATATTTCGATGTTTACCGGTAACCGCCAATTGGTAACATTAATATCCCTTTTTACCTTCCTATCAACACACTGGTTATAATCGACTTTCTTGAATCAAAAGCAAAAAACTTCGCCGAGACAACGTAACGTGTCGTAAAAATGAAATTACTTAGTGCACATTACAGGCAAGCGATAAAGCGCTTTGAAGCGATACGCGAGCGATAAAGCGCTGGAAGCGATCTCAGCTGTATCCCGTCAATGATAGCAGCGCTTTAAGTTAATGGCTTGTCTTGATTGTTTCTTCAGTGCAAATGAAGCTTTTTACTGTAATGTTCGCTTTAAACGACAGTTTGGCGCAGGGCTTTGGGAGAAGCGGTAGCGTCACGCGAATTGACGTAAGTGAAGTTGCTACAAAGGTCTTGTAGAGGTTCTTTTTAATGTGTGTAAAATCAACTTATAATGTTCCCACTGGTGGGACACAGGCTCTAGCCCTTATCTACCCCGCGGGCCCAGTGCGATTTGATGGATGGCAGATGATTTTGAATTTTCGTTTCTAGGATATGCCGATTTCTTCACGATGTTTTTCTTCACGGTGTTTGTGAAGGAAAACATCAGGCCAACTTTCAAAAAAAATAATCTGAACGATCGCACCCTGTGTTTCCATATTTGTTCATAGCCATAAAAACATGGAAATCATGACTTTCTTTGTGTATTCCAACTCAATCATAGTAGGTAATTCTGATAAAACTGTTCTCTGCGCTGCGGTCGTCCGCAATTACGTTATCAACAAAACCGCACCCTATAGCAGTTTGTTTCTCGTAGCCTTCGCTAACAGTATTTGATTGTGAAGACTATGGGGACGTTCAGAGAGTTAAAAACTCATATCCATCTTCAAATAACTTTTAAAGTTCCAATAACGCATTCATTGGAACTTTTGACTAGATATGCCAAGAACCTTTTTATTAAAGCACAATTGTTTTAGAAGCGTTGTTGTTTTTGGAAGCTGTTCTCAGTAGGAGGTGATGTCCACGGTTTGGCAAAATCATAAGTCCATGTATTGACTGGGAATGCTCGACTACTTTTAGTCTCAATCAAAGCCCAAATTCTTGAACTCTTTACCGAACTTAACAGATGATGAAATACTTCTTGTTCTTAGCGTGTTGATAGCAAAAATAACACGAAAAAATGTGTGCCAGTGTATAATTAATTTACGAAATTAGTTTGGCCCAAAATGAAATATGAAATGAAATACTTGATTCCACCTTTAATTGATCCTTAATGGGAACAACCACGAAAATGCTTATTCAATTTTCATTACGAAGTTAATTTAGAAAATTCTTCGTATTTTGTATTATTATCAAGCGTGCAAAGCCACACACTCCTTAATGAACAAATAACTTACAAAGCCAGACCACATACCTAAACAAACACATACTTTTTAAATTAACCTTAGAGCACACTGCAGTACACAATATTTAATTAACCTTAATTTGTTGCAGGTAAACAAACACATGGAAGAAAACTTCAAAGAAAACTACTTTAAGGGGAAGTGGACGAAGTAAATCTAATATCCCCAGGTCACCTGTTCACCGGAAGTGCTTTAGAAGCCTCTAATAACCCGTGAGCCGGTACTTCCGGTCATCTAATGGAGCCTCCGATGGGCTTTCGGGATCTTAATGACGTTTGTGAATATTTCCTGAAAGGAAAGCTTCTCGAGATTATTTGTGTCGGTGGCAAAATAGGACTAGGTACTAATAAATTAGAGTGATGATTGAAATATTAATGTGTGTGTTTCTAAAGGTAATTAGTGTTATTGCTGTCGCTTACGTAATTAAATTAACAATCTCGTCTACAATTTATCAATGTGACGAAACTAAAATGTTACAAAACATTATTAAACTTAGCAAACAGTCATTGGCGTAGTAAGCAAATGAAAAGAAAAAGCCAATCAGCTGAATACTTTTTGAAGAAACCTTTTACAAGTTATTGGAAATTCAATTTTAGTTATATCATCAATAGTTCGCTTCATCAACATTGAATTAAATTCTATTTTAGCAAACGAGCTTTTTAGTAAAATGGAAAATACAGTCTACCCGCATGAAACAGGTGGTGTATACAATTGAGATAGCACCTGTACATACACTGCAGACTCATTGAAAAGCATGCACACATCAAAAACACATTTAGATAAATGTTGACTGCGAAATATTCACTTTTATTGGAATACTTTTGAAAACGATGGCAATTTCATTCGCTTATTACTTGCTTAATGTCCCAAATGGTCAGATTGGAAGCTGCTTTTAGCGTGAGAAAATTCTAGAGCCATTACTACTCGTTATGTGAGTATTTAAAACACACACACAGATATCTTCTTTTGACACATCGATGTTCAAGCTAAAATTGTTAGCTGCCTCTAGCAATGATATCAAATTATGCTACAACTATAGTCGAAAAGAGAGTAGATTTAAATCTAATAAATTTATACTATTTATATAATTCAAATCAACGACTCTTCAGTAGCAAAATAAACTGGATTTAATTCAGACGTTTATGATATTTCTATTGCCCACGTTATTACTTTTGGATCAAAACAAGTCTTGGTTTTTTAAAAGACTCATATAATTTCAGAAGCGCCTAGTAATGAAACGGCCTCTTAAGAATCATCCCCTCTAAGGAGATGATTTACGAGCTTAAACACGTCCGATATAATTCGATACTGCGAAATGCCGTATAACAACGTTAAACCTATAATTTAGTGATGTAATATAATCTATTAAACTTAATTAAACTCGAACCTTCTCGAACTTTCTTGTTGGCGCCCAGCGTGGGGCTCTTCCTAAAATTGATATTTGGATGTAATCTCATCTAGATCTTAATAACTGTAATATTTTATGAGTGGGATTCTATATTTTATTGCTTGCTGAGGTTTTTATTCCCGTAACGGATTTTATTAACTTTGTATTTGATTCTTATTTTTCCTCCAAATTCGCTTCGGTAACAAACGTACCCAATTATTTGTGGTTGTCATCCGTATTTAATTCTCTTATACTCTAAATTAAATTACAGAACTATTCTTGGTTACCGTCAGTTTTCATTTATAAGTGTTCGCTAAAAACAAAGTTTGTTCATTTTTAACGCGATAACAGACAACAAACGAAAAAACTAAACTTTTCTCATTTATATTAGTAATTCCTTGAAACTTGAACGTTGCATAATGAGAACATTCTTGACTCCATTTTATCTTACAAGCTTATTATCTCTGCTATGGGTATATTATTTACTTTGGTAATGTCTTTGTTTACACGCATCGCTGGCAATGCTCCTGAAAAGCTGAAACGAGCATGTTTTAGAGCTCGTTTTAAACTTGTTTCGGGTTTGTGAACAGCTAATGAGCTGTGGCAGACACAATGCTTCAATCTGATTAAATTATTTTGATCGCATCCCGGTGCCTCACAGTTGGCTGGCGGGTATTTGCATGTATAGAGTTTGACCTGAAAATAGGATATAAATGGCAATAGAGATACTTCTCAGAAAATCTTGTCATCCATTTGGTCTTTTGCATTATACAACAGTAGATGAGTAGGTAAGTACCATTTCATCTACTACCTAGGTATATCACGCATATGGGCAACTACCTTTGGAATGGGTAACTAGCTTACCTTTCTTACTGACGTACCCCTTTTTTTTGAGTGGGAAATCGTCGAATAACTTCTCCCGCTCTGGGTGGAACAGGAGGGCGTGTCAGACTTTTACTGACTAAAACCCACCCGTGTTCCCTCAGTAGCCTGTATGCCAGGGGCGGCGGAATCTCTTTCGAATAAACCCGCACCCCTGGCAGGCATCGACTCTTGCGGGCCCCATCATTTTTGTGCTGACATCTCTTTGAGGCGCGCGTGGAACACAACGCGCCGTCGACCTGGGCTTGGTCCTTACCGGACAGCCAGCTACCCATTACTTGCTCGTCAAGAAACGACAGTTTTGGAAAGTTGCGCCTAAATTCAATCTTTTCATAACCGCGTTTGAATCCCAAATTTGTGTCAGCGTGATTATTTTTTTCTTTTGGCATTTAAATCACTTGCTATGATGATAGATAATGTGAATGATTTCGTCTACGTCGATTAGTTTTTCAGAATATATGGGCAGACTAACCACGTTCATCGACGACGTTATTCTAAAGCAACCAGAAGACCAATCTACAAGATCTTCTGGTTGCTTATTAATAACGTTCGAAATCTAGTCGCAATCTCATCTCAGCGACAATCAATTTTAAAAACTGGTCAAAAATGTAAGGAAACAAAACATTATTCGCCGTCCGCAAGCCCACGCCTACGGTGGCCGGAAATCAGCCTGGGATTCCCGACGCCCAGGGCGTCTCCTGCGGCGGTTAGGGCCGTGAGGGCGCATATGCTACCTCTCCCTCACGTGCGCCGCCTCCCTCTTCGCAAGCAATACTGCTTCGCTGAAGGAGGTGACGGCTACCCATGCACTCTCGCTCCGTACCATGGCCTGGACCAGGGCCGGACGCGAGAGATCGCCGCCGCCGATCGCCTCCACGAGGACACGGCGATGTTCCGCCCAAACCGGGCAGACCTCCACCGTGTGCTCCACCTGTCCTCAGGGCGATGTTTGCAGTGGAAACACCCGGGCGTTTCCTCCCGCCTTATCCGAAACAGGAACCTCCCGAAACAACCATATCCGGTGAAGACTTGCGTCAGGCGGAAGGTCAGGACGCCATGCCGCCTCTCAAGCCACTCCTCAAAGAGGGGACTTACCTCCGCAATCGTGGCGTGCCCAGTCCGACCCTTTGACAATTCAAAAGTGCCTGTAATTGGTTCATTCGAAATAAATGCTTCGAGTTTTGAGTTTAAACGCTAAGCAGCTAATAAAAAGTAGGGAGTTAATGTTCTCTCGGGTAAATAATATTTTCCACAACATCAGTGCACTAATCCCCGCAGCGTCGAACATAGCGTTCAATCCGAAGCTGTGATCCAGCAGAAACTCATCAACGTACACTCGCGAGACAGCGATCCATCACCGCGTCGCGTTGTAATTAGTTCATCAAGCACAATGCGCTCCGTACTGAGCTGTAATGGATGGCGTGCAAGCGAATTTAGTCGCTAGGTGCCCTTTGTTAGAGATGGAAGTCGTGTATTGAGACTTGGTAATAGTTATTGTATGTGGCATTATCTGAAGCTGGGTATATGGACATCTATAAAATGAAAGTTAAACTTCGATCATCGGTGGAAAACAATGAAGCTTCATTCATACTTACATAGTTGAATGCGTAAATAAACCTAAGGAGATAAGTAGGACTGCGAAAATAATGGAGGTGCTTTAGATAATCTGATTCGCCTTTCAGGCCGTCAGGCCTAGTTTCCAAAATCTGGTTCAATCAATACGTCATTAACTTAACCGTAACGACTACCATTTTAACCCTTCGAAGTCAAGGGTTCAACCAAATAGGCGTTGTATTAACCTTTAAGCGTTAGTGCTCGGGGGCAACATCAACACACGGCTTAGAGTATTAACATAATGGCTCTAAAGATTATGGTAATGTTCTAATAATGACAGCGCTCTTATCGCTGCGGCCCACTATTAAGTAATTTTCCCTTCAATTTTACATCTGTTGCATGTTGGCAGCTTAAGTTTTACATATTGTTTTAGATGCAAATGCATTAACAGTTAACAATAAATCGTCATATGAAAGGAAAACTGCTTTGCACTAACTTTTTACGTACAATACCAAGGATATCAAATAGTTCTACTAGACGCAGACTATATCATATTAAACCCCTTGAACCTCAACCGTTTAATAACATCAACAGACGTCCAGCTCGTTAAGCTGCCGAAAGCCGACTGACAAACACATTTCCCCCCTCTCCTATCGGTGAGTGATGGCGGCGGCGCTCGGACAAACAGGCCGACGGAGACGGATGGCCGGACCGACACTTAATATTTGCCACCATTAGTTCCATGTACTGCACGAAGATTGAATTGCGATGTAGTGTTTGTGTTGTGTGTTTGACCACTTAAATATGATATCGTTCTGTTGGTTGAAGGGCAGTTAACGGTCTTCTCTTTTGTGGTTTGGTGTTCGGATTTATTTTTTGGGCTTTCGTAGCTCAGGTGGTATACTCATACCAGAGAATAAAACGTTTGATAGTGCGCTAGTTGACAATTGTTTGAATTGGAATTTGTTGGACCGCCTCGTGCTCGTTGTTCTAGTAGTCGCAAGTGCAACTGCTGAGCTCATGCTAGTGGGTTCGATTCCTAAATCGGGCAGTGTTATTGAATTTTTCTATCTGGAATCTCTCAGTAGTAGCCCAGAGTCTGGATTTATGCCCGGTTGACGGTAATAGATTCGCCTCCTATTACATGATGGGATTTAACATAACTGGCGAAATGTGGGTGTACTGTAGGTACACCTGCCCAATCCTTCGGCGAAAAACAAGGCTTGATGTTATATATATGTTAAAAATTGGTAGTAAAGACCTATGATAAGACTTAAGTGCCCGAAAAACGCGCCATCGAGAAAAGAAATTGGTAGTTTTTTGAACGTCAATTGACACCAGTCACTCAGGTTATGCGTCTTGTGTACAAGGTGTGAAACTTTTAATGTAATTTATTTTAGTAGCGACCTTCAGCCTTCGCAAAAAGAATGCCCTTACAATTTCAGAGACGTATCAAATAGTTGCGGTCGTTCCGCCGGAAGCGCCGGCAGCCATGACGGCCCGCCATTAGCGGCGGATGACGCGCGCCACCCGACTTCCGCCCATACAGAATACCTACACCACTAACGGGTATTTTCTTGAAAATGTTAGTTGAAGATAGTCTTTTAATGATAGGTTGACAGGGTAAAAGATTGTTCATTAAATGTAAGCAACATCAAAAAATTACGTAATTCTTAATTATAATTAAAAAATATATACATTTAATAGATTTAATTTAATTTAAGTATCTCTGAATGTTTTACTTTCAACAAAAAAAAAAACCCTAAATATGTTTTGACTGTTTCCAAATTTTACCTATAATTAATATTTTTACTTTGTTAGCTTAGTTGTTAACTCTATTGTGCATGCTGTGGTCTCTTATAAGTGAAGGATTACACCTACATAATACCTGATGTTGCCCTTTATTTATGTCATGTATTGTGTACATCTTTTGTTGGAGATCCTAAATCAATAAACAAATAAAAATAAACAAATAATCCCATTGAATGACAATTTCATGAAAACGTCATTCAATGGGATTATGTCAACTTAACGGCCTGGCCACGGGAATCGGCGGTGCGAACGGCGGTGCGGCAGGCGGGGCGACAATTCGCGCGGCATAGTTTGCATGCCACGGGGAGTCACGTTCGCCGCCGCGACCAGTAAGGAAGTCCGAGAGCGAAATGTTTTTATCAAAGTTATCTCGATATTGCTTAGAAAGTAATAGTTTTTTGGTTCAAGATATAATATTTTGAAGAGATTGTGGAGTATAAAGTTGAATAGGAATCGAGGTATAGATGGGAGAATTCCATAAGAAGTACGAGAAAATCTGGAAATTTTATTTTAATTTCTATATGTTTATGTTTATGCTGTGGGTGGCCAGACTTTTATCAACGAAACTCGTTTGATCGCTGCCCTAGTCGCCGCGACTGCCGCTTGACGCCGTGGCTCGCGCTGTATTGATTCATGTATTTGTTTCACTCGCCGGCCGCGCCGCCGGTCGCGCGTGCCATTCGCTTGGTACATTTCGCCGGTCGCCCCGCTGGTCGCCGCCCCGCGTGGCTTGATAAGTACATTTCTATGCGTTTGTTTTAGTCGCTAGACGCCTCGGCGGTCGCACCGCGCGAATTTTCGCTATAGCGAATGTCCCGTGGCCAGGCCGTAATGGGTTGTATTGATGATTATAATTCGGTAAAACCATATTTGTAACGATCGCGAATCATATTTTAATCAACATATAAACTGAAATTGACTACAAATTGCAAAAAACAGAAGACAATTTGAATTACGCGGGCTACTTTAGCGCATCCTCCTTAAACTCTCTAGTAGGTACTTAGTAACTTAATGGACAACTGGGTTAAATTTTAGTAAAAAGTTTAAAAAATTTCATCACCACAACTGTACTTCGGCCTTTAGTACCAATATTGAAAAAACTTAAAACAAATCACTAAAAACCTAGAAAATTACCCAACATAGTTCCTTTTTCCCACAAGACATTAAAAACTTATTTAAAGACTTTCATAAAAAAACGCACTTTGATTTTCCCTCGCCTCCGGGAAATCGAGCGGCATTACCTTTACGACGCCATCTTGAAGTATTAACGTTGTAAAACGTCAGCTGCAAGTTTAAAACCAACGAGTTTTTAAATATTTATTGGCTATCCATTCATCGTGTTTTATGATTGAAGTGTCTGTTAAAAACTTGTGATTGAACGGGACCTTTAAACAAGTATAAAACGCAAGAAGTTTTCTGTTTAACTTATTTTTGTCCACCGCGTTTCAGTGATCCTCATTTTTTTCAAAACGCTCTTTTTTCTAGTAAAACGCTGCATTTGCTTTATCCATTTAACGAATTGGTTAACATATTGGTTATAACATAATAAGCTATACTGTGCTCTTTAAATCCTTTTCCTAGAATATTTTTTAATTAAATAGGTATTTGCTAACAGTAAGCTCTCTCCGAAAGTATTACTAGAAACTTCAGACAACTTTCTACTTCAGAAAACGATGATGCACTTTATAATAATTACTTAACTATTTAATTTTCTGGGAAATTAACTCTAGAGCTTTTTTTTCTTTGGTTGGGAAATCATCAAATAAGTTCTCCCGCTCTGGGTGGAGCAGGAGGGTGTGTCAGACTTTTACTGACTAAAACCCACCCGTGTTCCCTCAGTAGCCTGTGTGCCAGGGGCTGCGGTATCTCTTTCGAAGAAACCCGCACCCCTGGCAGAACTCTAGAGCTTAGGAACCGTAGGAGTACCTACTAGCTGCTGTATTGCAATCCATTAATTTCTGTTACCCTATAAAATTTATAAGCCTTTGAATTCTGAACCCGTTTTGGACCCGTTGTGAACTTTAAATCGTCCTCCCATCTTTTATGTCGTCTAGCCCTGTTCTTTTTGAAACATATTTTTCGTTAGTCACCATAAGTCCTATAGAGGGCGCCATATTCAATTTAATATGACATCACATAGCTTAGAACTAATGGACGATTAAGACGCTTCCGACGATATCAGATCATTAGTTAAATTATGTTAAGTTATTTAGTAGTTATAAGTGAACCGATGATCATACACACTTATCCACATACTTAAAAACCAATCAATATCATAACCCTCTTTTTTGCTTAGCCGTAGTCTGGTAAAAACAACCTCTGCTCACCCTACAAATTCCGTCCAAGCATATGTTACGTCACTACTCCCTACGGCCAAGATTAGTATTCCACCTTCATCCGCGAGGATCAAAAGTTTAACTTACGCGTACCATAAATAAATAAGGTGTTCCTTGACGGCCCCATAAAAACGAGGAGTAACACTTTGGTGAAATATTAATGTACTGAGTGCAAGACTAGTGGGTAGCGCCGGAAATTTTCACTTTATTATCACGAAATCCAAGGAATATGTTGCTAGAGATTTGAGGTAAATTGACCTCATGGCGTCTAAATAAGATTAGATTTCTTGCTGAAAATCGGTTTTGAAAATACTTTAAGCAAGTTTTCCCGAGATTTAGAAGAAAACTTTAATAAAATAGAATAGAAAGTAAATCTTTTAGTAAAAAACTCATTTGAAAGCCTTATAAAATCTACGAAAAGTGAAAAGCAGTGAAATTGAAGCTTGATTTAATATATCATCCCACGAATTTAATTTCAGATAAAATCTTTAGGATTACAATCGGCTAGCCAATTACTTACAGGCTTCTTAGAACATAATGAAGATTGAGTTGCCACACTTTTATTTAATACACACTATTCTGTTCTTCTTGAAAAACATTTTCAAACTCTGAAATCCCAAGGGGCCCAGCCGAATAAGACCCACTCAATATATCCTCAGAACAAAACACGTCAAAACTGTCGCAATAAAATATGACACCCTGTATGTTTATATGTCACTTGTCACCGTGATGTCACACGAGAAGGACGTGTAATTCGCTGTCGTAACACTTATTTTATAGCAATTTCCCGCATCTTTTCCTTTACGAGGAAGATTCTGTTGGAGTTATAAAATATTTATAACTATACATATTACGTATATATTAAAACTGCTTTTCGCGTCGATTCGTGTTATTGCCTTGATGGTTTAGTGATGGTAAGTGAAACTTCTGAGCATGAGGTCCTGAGTTCTGTCCCAGGTCGGGCTAAGTGTTATTGGGTTTTTCTATCTAGAATTTCTCAGTAGCAGCCCAGAGTTTGGATTTGTGCCCGTTGATGGCAATACTCCCCCCCCCCCCCCCCCCCCTATTTATTACTTGAGACTTAAACATAACTGGTGAAATTTGGGTGTACCATAAGTACTTACACCACGCACAACGGACCGAATGGGAGTCTACGTGTGGAAAAGGGGGTCCCATCATCAAGTAAATACACCTCTGCGCAACCCATCGGGGACGCAAGGCATGATGTTTTGTATGTCATTACATGTTTAAAAACCGTACGAAGCTTGGGCGCGTTGCTAGTTATTAATAAAACCTAGTTTCACGACTTGTTACCTAAATAAAAAGAATACTTTCGACGTGCCAATCAATCAATGTCAATATACTTCCATATTATTCAGCAAGAACATGTAAGTAAAAGGGTGGAAACCAGAGCTTAGCGATCCCTTGGAGGATTTGCAAATTCTTGGGGAAATTCTGACATTGGAACCATTTTTTTATTTCTATGTCGTTTTTGGATCCAATGCTACATTTGCATGGTAACTAAAGACTGGACGAAAACTTTGGTTGATTAAAGTAACTCCACTTCAACCCAAGATATTTAAGATACTATATGTAGAGAGCGTGTGATCCCATATCTCAGTGGGGCTATTTAGGGTACTATAGCAAAATTTCATAAAAGTCAAGTTTGACATGATACACTTCCTCTGCTTACCAACCGTCAGATTGTTTATCTTACTCAATTATCTAATTTATCTAAATACGCGGTAAATTATAAACTGTTAACAAAAATAAACTGTAGTTACGTCCAGTAATTTTATCTCTACGAGGTTTGCAATACAACAACGCAAAAATTATTTTCATCGAAAATTATTTTCTTTCGCACTCTGCGACCTGTCATATGGGGGCGTATGATACGAGACAGAACTAAACTGAGCGAGGTGTAAACCTGTAGATACCTAGTAGATTTTGATGTTGTTTGCTTGGTCCCGTCTATCGTATGTATGTTTGCCTTTAACCTTTGAACCAGAAATACGAGACGTAGCTATAACCGAACACGGTCGGTAAATAGGAAAGGCAGGTTAAGACCGGTCTGTTTCATAAGCCTGGTTTTAAACCTCTACAGTCAAGAGCAATAATATGTATACGCTTACCAACTTTGAAAAGTGTTTTTTTCCACTTTTACTAATTGTAATCTTATTTAATTATGAAAATTATATTTTGGAACCCACACTATAATGAAATACCCAAGTTGTCTCAAGGTTGCAATCGCTATTTAAAATAAAATCGCTTTTGAATTTGGCGATGTGTATACATATTAATGCTCGTGACTGTACAACGTCCCAAAATGCATCTCCTGCCGCCATTACTTTGCGTTAACAGTTCAGACGCGTCGTTACTTTTGATTCACGACTGGCCAACAAAAGGTCGGCCAGAGGGTTAAGCGGGATCGATTTTATCGCAACCTTGGTTGCTTAGAGTGGCAGTGTAGGACTGGTACTAGTGTCTTGGTGACTTGTACATTGTTAAACATAAAATGTCATTTCTAGTATTTTTCTACTCTGATCCTTCTTTCTAGCAAGATTCAGAAGAGTTTTTACAGAGCTTGTTCTAATAACAATATCATTAGGTAGACATATCGGTAGTGGTTTCATCAGCATAGTCATTTTCAAGGCCAGCTTTGGTATGTTGAACATTCTAATATGCTTCTCTTTACTCACTCACAATTGTTCTCCAACATTTGTTGGAACTGTTTGAAACTGGATCTTCCTAATAAAATTCTACCATAGTAGTTATTAGATCATTACCCAAAACACTAATTACTTTGCTATGACGGTGTTCAGTGACTCGGAAACAGAAGTAGGTTCAGCAGGGCTTGTCAAAGCGTTGGGTTCATTGTCAAACCAATGGACCGTACAGCTGTATTGTATGTAGTTCAGTTATTAGTTAGAATTAATACATTGATGCTGTGTCGATAATGTTATTTGCTGTTCAATTCTGGGATGTCGTTGACCAATACTGAAACTGTGTGAGATGAAGAAGGAGGATACACCTTTAAGATATCTTCTTCTTCATCTCTCTTAACTGTGTCCTAAGTAACGTTCGACTCGAAATGCGGATTTATATCAAAAACTCATTATGTCTCTATCAACTCTATATCGCGGTTGGTCCGTGTGTGGTGCCCATCTTTACATACCAAGACCCCTCCGTGCCTCGGAAAGCATCATAAGCCGTTAGTTTGAGCTGCCATTCGTGGATCTTAGATAGCCGTTAAGGGTCGTCAGAAGCCCGAAAGTCTGACAACTAGTCTTACCAAGGGGTATCGTATTACCCAGTAACTGTCTTTTGGAGGTCAGATAGGCAGTCACTCCATATAAAATACTCGTATTCAGCTGCATCTGCAGATGACTCTATACTATTCAAAAGCCCATCAAAGCAAAACATTGTTTCGAGAGTAAAATATCTCAGTTTGTCTACACATGTTAACACACGAAGGTTACAAAAGTTGGATCACTAGGTTACAACGTATAGCCCTGAGCGGTTGTGTTAAACAGGTCATTTGTCAATTTGGCAAAAATTCAACAGCGCGAAAAAGATCATGCTCTCTTTCATATGTAAATAAATCTTTATTTGTAATATAAGCATGATAGAAAAAGTTAACAAAATATAGTACGAATCGAGATAGAAATGCGAACGAAAACACATAAATCAGCAAGCCTAAATTATTTTAGTTCCACATTTTGCATTTAAAATCCGAATTTAATAAGCTAAAGTTGTTTATTTCGGTCGAAGTTTGTTATTTATCGCGCGGAAGCCGCGCGGGGCGGACGTGTTGCGTGCCCTGTGCTGATAAGCCGCCGGATAAATCCTGGATTATAGGAGACGAGAGGCAACTTCTTATTTATTTGTATCGCTCACTGATTCGGGATCTAGGCTTTGTTGAATTTTAACTACCCTTGAGCTAGCTCTGAGATAGGGTTATGTATGAACATACGTTTCACGCTCGTTGGCTCTGTTATACCAGAGATGTAATAATGGAATTCATTCATAGCTTTAGTTAAGATGGATTTTTTAAGAAAATTGGTACAAGTTTGGAATCAATTACATCGAAACATCTTATTTTGTGCCACAGGGCTCCCAGAACACTCCAATCTATTTTAACTTTATTCAGCATCATGTATTTTTTATAATTGAAAGAAAATACGCAGCTCTTAGGCCTTCTTTCAAAAGGTCTATGCCTGGAATACATCACAGTTAAATTTTTATTTCTTTAGGTATAATGGTGGAAGCTTTGTAAATTGAAAGAACACAGAAATCCTTTAATTTCAATAGAGTTGAGTTGATACAGCCTTAAGGATCTCCCACGGTGGATAGATGAGGTACATATTGCTTTTAACCCAAAAAGGAGATGGTGTAAAAGTCTTATGCCGGATATAGGGTCGGTTAAGTAAGGGGCTGAGGGTAGTATGGTAACCTTGAGTGAAATGTTTCGCTTCCCTTGATGCAAGATAAAAGGTTAACGTTAATCACTCGTTAGGCTTTTAAGGTATTTATTTTCGGTTTGTACGTCGAGCTCGAAACGTATTTTAACCACAACGGTTTGGGGTGCTTGGACAGGAGGGGTGCTTGGACAGGAAACCTCCCCGTGTGCCCGTGGGCTGGAGTTTCCCTTGGATACGTCTGGGGGAAAGGCCAGTCTCCGGGACGGTGCACCCTGGGATGCGGGCAATGTCACCCCATTGGGTACTTGTGCCTAAGGGGTGTCGTTGCCCGTATGCCAATATCCTGTCGGCGGGACGCTCCAACGCGTGTATCTCTGCGCTCATGCAGAGACGCACAGCGGCGGAGTAAGAGCGGGCTCGGTGTGCACTCACCCTGCCACCGGGCAGGCAAGAAGGAGTGCTCTCCTTCTGCCACCGTTAATCTCGTAGCCCCGAAGATTGTCACGGTCATGTCTCTGACTTTTGACGGGGGTCGAGGGCCTTGGCTTAACCGCCCGGGCCGCGAGGAAGAAATCCTCTATAAAAAATTACCCCAAACCTCCAAGCGGCGGCGCACCGTGAGGGAGGTTGTAAGCTTGACTAATGGGTAGCTTAATTAGTCTCGAGTGCGAACCACTATTTTTTGAGTAAATTAATCGTTTATACTCGTGGGATCTAATATGGAAAAACTTATTAAAACTAAACAAAACCAAGTAGAGGAGGAGAGTGATGCGGGGTCGGGGTCCGACTCCGCATCCAGTGCGAAGGGCTCTGAAAAGGGCCCGGAGCATGTGGCGGTGGGCGCTTCGAGGAGGACGGAGTTCCTCAAGAAGCGCCCCAAACCAAAGGACGGCCAGGGGTCGTCCTCGGATGGCGGGACGGCCTCGGCTCTAAAGCTGGGCAAGATCTGTCGGCAGGGTGGGGTTCGGTTAGGCCGAAGCCTAACCCCAAAAGAACCCGCCGAGCCGAGCGCCGGGGCGGCCCAGGCGGCTGAGGCTCAGGAAACCGAGGGGCAACTTTCTGGAGGGACCAGCAGCAGGGCCCTCTCGGAGTCGTCTGGCGGTGAGCCGGACAACGCTGGCGGCTCCAATTCGGAGCGGACGGCCAGGCTCGCGGAGGTTGTGGCTGCTGCAGTCAAGGGTGTGTCCATGAAGAGGCTACAGTCCTCGAAAGGCAAGGCCATACCCGCAGCCATAGCCTCCATTATGGCGGCAGCGGAGGACTTATACTCCCGACCTCCGTCGGACGGTATGTCGGAGATGCGGGCGGAGGTCGCCCGTTTGACGGCCGCCATGGAGCTTCTCCGAAAGGAGAACGAGGAGCTCCGAGCGGACCTGGCCGTGCTCCGAGGAGCTGGCCCCACGGTTGTGCCTCAGAAGGGGGCGCGGCATGGGCAAGGTGGAACCAAGCCAGAGGAGGAAGACCGGGTGCTGAGTCTGGTGCGGAAGGAGTTGGCAGCCTTCCAGAGCCGGTTTTCCACCCTGGAGGCCATCGTCTTGCGCCCCCCGCTAGCGGCGAATCGGCCGGTCTCGGGCCAGCAGAGGACCACTTATGCCGTCGCCACGACTGCCACAGCCAAGTCGGCATCACAGTCGAGTCGGACCCCGGCGAAACCGGTGCCGCCCAAGCCCAAGAAGGGCGGGGTGGCTGCTCAGTTGGCTACGCCCCCAGCCGTGGTGCCAGGACGGTCGGCCCCGCCTCCCCCATCTCCCGCGGCTGACGCCGAATGGGAAGTAGCCGGGGAGAAAAAGAAGGCGGGCAAGGCAGCGAGGTCTGCCAAAAGGAAGGAGAGGCGGCAGCGGCGCAAAAAGCGTAGCGCCGCGGCTAGGTTACGCGCCCCGAAGTCCGCCGCTGTAGTGATAACACTACAGCCGGAAGCGGAGAAGAAGGGCGTGTCCTACCGCGACGTGCTTTCAAAGGCACGGGCGGCGGTGAACCTCGCGGAGCTGGGTGTCTCCAACGGCATGCGGATGAGGGTGACTGCGACCGGAGCCCGCATGTTGGAGATCCCTGGTGCGGCCAGTGGCCCGACCGCTGACGCCTTGGCCGAAAGGCTCAGGGCGTCCCTAGATGCGGACGAGGTTCGAGTGTCCAGGCCCACCAAGTGCGCTGACATGCGCATCTTGGGCCTGGACGACTCCGTGACGGAGGGCGAGGTTGTGGCCGCCGTAGTCAGGACTGGGGAATGCTCTGCCGAGCAGGTGAAGGCAGGCACCATCCGTCCTGACAACACGGGGATGCGAACCGTAACGGTGAGCTGCCCCGTGTCGGCGGCCAGAAAGATAACGGAGGAGGGTCGAAGGCTCCTGGTGGGCTGGGTTTCAGCGCAGGTGAAGCTGCTGGAACCCAGACCTCTGAGGTGCTTCCGCTGCCAGGTGGGCCACCACGTGGGAGTGCAATGCACCTCGGAGGTGGACCGCAGCAGCCACTGCTTCCGCTGCGGTCAGCCCGGTCACAAGGCCGGCTCGTGCATTGCCAAGCCGCACTGTTACCTATGTGCGGCAGCTGGCAAGCCGGCCGAACACCGGGCTGGGAGCAAAGCCTGCGCTCCACCCGCTGAAGCCAGGGGCCGAGGCAGGGCCAAGCCCTCCGCCACCGCCGTCACCGCCGCAACCGCCGCCACTGCCGCCGCCGCTGCCGCCTCCACCGCCGTTGTTGCCGCCGCCGTTGCGGCTGGGCCTGCCCAGGGGGCCCCGGAGGAGGGTAATATGGAGTGTACGTAACGGCTCCATTACGCCTCCTCCAGGCGAATATCAACCACTGCGCCGCCGCTCAGGATCTGTTGATCCAGAGCATGGCGCAGTGGTCGATTAACATCGCCGTGGTCGCTGAGCCGTACTTTGTCCCGCCCAGGGATGACTGGGTGGAGGACCTGAGCGGCTCAGTGACCCTCATTTCGTCGGCCGCCGCCGGTACCCCGACCCTCGAGAGTGTCAAGAGGGGACGGGGTTGCGTTGCAGCACGGTTCGGGGAGATTGTCGTGGTAGGGGTGTACTTCTCCCCGAGCCGAACTCTCGCCGAGTTCCACAACTCCCTTGCGGAGTTGAGAGACGTCGTCGTCGGGTTTCGTTCCCTCCCCGTGCTCGTCCTCGGGGACTTCAATGCCAAGAGCTTGGCTTGGGGTTCCCGTTTGACGAATGTGCGGGGCAGGATGGTGGAGGACTGGGCTCTGGAAGCAGACCTGGTCGTCCTAAACCGGGGTTCTGTCGCCACGTGTGTGCGGATGCGGGGTGAGTCGGTGGTGGACATTTCGTTCGCCAGCCCCGCTCTGTAGCCGCGTGTCATTGACTGGCGCGTCATGGAGGGGGTGGAGACGTATTCCGACCACCGGTACATCCGGTTTGACGTCTCCGCCCAGACCTCGAGCGCGCCGGTCCGACAGGCCCCGTGTGGTCCGCGGTGGGCGTTGAAGCAGCTGGACCGGGAGCTTCTCCTGGAAGCCTCGATCGTGCAGGCCTGGGTGTCATCACCGGACAGGCCTGCCGACATCAACGACGAGGCCGAGTGGTTCCGGGAGACCATGTCCGAGGTATGTGACGTGGCAATGCCCCGGGTCCAGCCAGGTCGTGCTTCACGCCAGGTGTACTGGTGGTCGCCGCAGTTGACAACACTGCGCGAGGCGTGTGTTGCTGCGCGACACCTTTACTCCAGGCACCGCAGGCTCCGTATCCGCCCTCCGGATACGGAAGCCATTGAGGCGGAGCTGTACGAGGGGTACAGAGTGGCGAAGACCGCCCTCCGGGATGAGATCCTGCGGGCCAGAGTTGTGGCCCGCGAGGAGTCGCTGGAGACTCTGAACAGAGACCCGTGGGGACGCCCCTACAAAACGGTGCGTGATAAAATCCGCCCGTGGGCTCCCCCGCTGACGCAGAGTCTCCGGCCTCATCTCGTGCAGGACGTGGTGAGCGCTCTGTTCCCCTCACGAGGGGAGCACGCTCCCCCGCCTATGGCTCCGCCTCCTGCGGTGCCCGATGCGGACCACACCGACGACGACGACGACTCTCCAGAGGTGACCGAGGTAGACCTGAGAGTGGCGGTACGTAGGCTGAATGCCAAGAATACCGCCCCAGGACCCGACGGCTTGCCCGGCAAAGCCTGGGTCCTGGCCTTGCAGGCTCTCGGGCCTCGACTAAGAGGGCTCCTAAGCGCATGCTTGGAGGAGGGCCAGTTCCCACTTCGCTGGAAGACGGGGAAACTGGTCCTCATCAAGAAGCCGGGGCGCCCAGCGGACTCTCCGTCCGCTTACCGGCCCATTGTGCTGCTCGACGAGGTGGGCAAGCTCTTTGAGAGAGTAATTGCAGACCGCCTCGTCGGGCGGCTGGTGCGGGTGGGGCCGGATTTGGCGGAGAGCCAGTTTGGTTTCCGCAGGGGGCGCTCCACGGTGGACGCCATCATGCGCGTGCGAGCCCTCACGACGGGGGATGCTGTGGCCCGGGGTGGGGTCGTCTTGGCGGTGTCATTAGACATCGCCAATGCCTTCAACACCCTGCCCTGGAGTTGCATAAGGGAGGCACTCCGGTATCACCGGATGCCGACCTACCTCTGTCGTGTGGTCGAGGCCTATTTGACGGACAGGGCCGTCATCTACCCCGGTCACCTCGGAGAGTGGAACCGGCGAGAGATGTCGTGCGGTGTCCCACAGGGATCGGTCCTGGGGCCGTATCTGTGGGGCATCGGGTACGACTGGGTGCTGCGCGCCGACCTCCCTAGCGGCGTCAGTGTAGTCTGCTACGCTGACGACACGCTGGTCCTGGCGCAAGGGAGGTCGTACCAGGCGGCGGCCGACTTAGCGACACAAGGGGTTGCGACAATCGTGGATAGGATCCGGCAACTGGGACTCGAGGTGGCATTGCACAAGTCCGAGGCCATGTGGTTTCATGGTCCTCGGAATGCGCCACCGACGGGTTCCCAGATAACGGTGGGAGGGGTTCACATCGGCGTCGAGTCGACGATGAAGTACCTGGGACTCGTCCTCGACAGCCGGTGGAACTTCGCGGAGCATTTCCGCCGTTTGGCTCCCAGACTGGAGCGGGCCGGGGCTGCGTTGAAGCGGCTCTTGCCCAATCTAGGGGGGCCAAACGCCTCCTGCCGGAGGCTCTACGCGGGGATCGTGCGGTCCATGGCCCTATACGGGGCGCCGGTGTGGGCGCCTACATTGAGGCGCCAACCAGCTCGCAAGCTGAGGGCGTCCCATAGGGTCATGGCGATCAGGATGATCCGAGGATATCGCACGATCTCCGGCGAGGCGGCGGGCCTCCTTGCCGGATTACCGCCATGGGATCTGGAGGCAAAGGTCCTCGCGCAGATATGGGAGTGGCGCGAGGAGGCCAAACGCCGGGGCGTAACTCCGCTGCCGCGGGAAATCGCGGCACAGCGGACAGAGCTCCGGCGGGATCTCATGGTGACATGGAGAGAGCGATTGTCGCAACCCAGTGCTGGGCACGCCACGATTGCGGCGGTAAGTCCCCTCTTTGAGGAGTGGTTTGAGAGGCGGCATGGCGTCCTCACCTTCCGCCTGACGCAGGTCCTCACCGGACACGGTTGTTTCGGGAGGTTCCTGTTTCGGATAGGGCGGGAGGAAACGCCCGGGTGTTTCCACTGCGAAGATCGCCCTGAGGACACGGTGGAGCACACGGTGGCGGTCTGCCCTGCTTGGGCGGAGCACCGCCGTGTCCTCGTGGAGGCGATCGGCGGCGGCGATCTCTCGCGTCCGGCCCTGGTCCAAGCCATGGTACGGAGCGAGAGGGCATGGGGAGCCGTCACCTCCTTCAGCGAAGCAGTAATGCTCGCGAAGAGGGAGGCGGCGCACGTGAGGGAGAGGCAGCATATGCGCCCTCGCGACCCCAGCCGCCGCAGGATACGGAGACGCCCTGGGCGTCGGGAATCCCAGGCCGATTTCCGGCCACCGTAGGCATGGGCTTGCGGACGGCGAGTAATGGGTAGCTCGCTGTCCGGTAAGGACCAAGCCCAAGTCGACGGCGCGTTGTGTTCCACGCGCGCCTCAAAGAGATGTCAGCACAAAAAGTGATGGGACCCGCAAGGGTCGATGCCTGCCAGGGGTGCGGGTTTGTTCGAAAGAGACACCACAGCCCCTGGCTTAAGGGCTACTGAAGGAACACGGGTGGGTTTTAGTCAGTAAAAGTCTGACACGCCCTCCTGCTCCACCCAGAGCGGGAGAAGTTATTTGATGATTTCCCACCCAAAAAAAAAAAAAAAAAAAAACCACAACGGTTTATATTAATGTATAAATTAATGTCAGTAAATTCCAAAATTATAATCAAATATTTATTACCATTTTAGAAGAAAAAGTTATGAACTGCTTGTAATCATTCATAAATACATGAGTTTTAAACTAAACCCTAAACTTTGTTCTTTAAAATAGTAATGTAAATGCTCTCTGGCCACCGATTTAAGATTTCCTGTTTGTTAAAGTGGGAGGAACATACAAATTGTTTTGTTTTATTCCCTTCCCATAAAACGGACTTATCACACCATTATTTCGAAAGTGCACTTGCAGCGCCCACCTCAACAGCCCCAGCGTCGATTTGTCCAGATAAAGTATGAAAGCCGTCACGAAGGACAAAACGTTTGGAATAAAGAAATATAAACCCCATTGTCCGCGTTTTACGGCCGCTTCCTAATGGGCCTACGGAAAATACGATATATCGGCAACTTTTGTTTCTCGAACCTTGCTTTGTTTGCCGATACACGTTGACCGTCATAAAAATCGGATAAGATGAATTCCGATGGTCAGATTCAGTTATGAAGTAGTCCCACGCCGGGCGCCAATAAATTTTATGTTCATGATTCATTCATAGGTGTCACCTGGGACTCCCAAAGGGTTAGAGCATAAAACATATTTACCTAGGTAGGTATGTATTGTGGTACAATATCGCGTATACGGTTATGAACTCACGTTAAAAGAAAAATATTATACACTAGCTTTTGCCAGCGACTTCGCCCGCGCAGAACTTTCATCCCCTATTTAACTCCCTTAGGGTCGAAAACTCCTTCCTTATTCCTTGTCTACATTATAAAGGGAAACTTTGTGCAAAATTTCAGCTTTCCAGGCCCAAGGGTTTGGCCTGGGCGTTGATGAGTCAGTCAGTCAGGACTTTTCTTTTTATTTATATAGATATGCTAAAAGATTAATTTCTGTTTCTTTTTATCAGCCTCTAGACATATCATAAGGAATTTATTTCTAGGGCTTTGTTATCAAATAATACTCAATTCCATCTCGTGTAATAACTAATATAGGTACAACCAGCATTTACTTATTCAGGGCAAGCAATATACACAATATATAAAAAAGTTGTAAGCACAATAAGAAAACAGTCGCGAAAGTTATTCTGTCATATTTCTGATAAAGGCTCGGTTTTCCCGAGTAAAGCCAAACGAATTGACCTGTCAATCAAACCGCCTTCTTTCACAACAATAATTCAGTATTTCTGTACATAAATAATTGTAAGAAAATTGGATCTTATTCATTTTGTGTAGCAAAAAGACAATTGGGAAATAGGTTAATGTGAATATAATCCGATACAAAAAGTATACTCATTTTGTTTCATATATGAAATTATACGTTATTGTAGGTTTTTTACAAAATCCTTTGTTAGTATGAAAAGGTTGATGATATATTTTCTCAAGTTTCTGATATACGTGTAAAAATAAACAGTACTTTACCCCATAATTTAACAAAAGAATGACGTAATCGCATAATATTTCATTAAACAATCGGACTTCTGTTATCCCACATAAGCCTCAGGCAAAGCCTCACAAAAACATGCTCCACATAAATAAATTAACCTCTTAGGTAACTGTCGCACTCAAATACCGGAACGCGTCAACATTTTAAATCCTACCCGCAAAAACTGGAAGCCGACCAGATTCGGTACGTCGCGTGGTCTACGAACGGGTTAGCAGTGAGCAGACCACTCAAACTCGCCGGATTATCCGTGTAAGTGGCCGGATTAAGGCTGACAGTCACGCCAGAAGACGGCTCCTCAAACTCTTATCTCGCTATTTCAATTAATTCTGTGTTCAATCCCTCGCTGCCCTTCCGACGGTGCAACTGGATCTCGGCTTAAACCCTCTTCTTCAAACTTCCAACTTGTCTGAACATGTAGGAACTTCACCGAGATATGAGGGTATTTAGAATTCTTCGCGTATTTGGATGGAGGAAAGTAATTAAAACTGAGGAGTGTGCACATATCTTCAAGTTTGATTTAGTAGTTGAAGTGGGTTTCGGCAAATATGTTTAAATATGATTCTTGTCTGTAATTACTTTCGCTGCGGTGGCATAATGGGATACGTTTATAACATATTAAACCACTACTTGTTAAGAAACTAATGTAGTTAACAAACACGTTTAAATTATGGAACTTTGTTAATTAGAAGTCGTCACACAGTTTATACAACACACTGAGTTTTATTTTATTAATAAAACAATCTGTAGCGTTAACAGCATCAGTTCCAAATGTTATTCTCTCATCCGTTATAATTGAAAAGAGTCCCTCGTGGGCGCCAACTAAGCGGGAACCGACAAAAAATATTTTATTGTTTTTGAACATGTTGAAATGTTACTGTACAGCAGCGATATGTTGTTATACACCTGTATATTGTATAAGTATATTTAATACATGTGTGACGTGTGTGTAGCTATGAAATTTTACGGCAGCAATAATTTCACGTGAAATGGTCTGTTCTTGAGGAGCACGACGTCTCGTTCAAACAAACTTAACGTAGGTTTAATAACTTGGGTAAATGGCGTGTGTTTATATTTTTATTGTGTTTGCTCAGCGCTTTTCCGCTCCAAGAAATTTGAAAGGATAATTAAATTGGCAGAGACATGACAAAGAAATAATGATGGCTACGAGTTATGTTTATAGATGGAAAATAATATTCAACCTCGGTCTTTTATTGTAGTGCCTTTGTATATCAAGGAGACATAAAAAATACCGCAGCACTAACTACTGGGTCAAGAATAACGAAAAATATTCGTATTTCAAAGAAATAACTTTCTTATTCCTTGAGCTTTATAAGAATGATTTACTGTGTTATCAGCTAAGATTTTTACGAAACAATGAAGAAAACTTTGGGGAAACTGTTGCCATATTAAGATTTCGAATACTTGGAACCAAAAGTAACTTACTATTTGATTGTAAGTAAGTATAACAATAGTTCTATTTTTCCTGGAAATGCCCAATAAACAATATCGTCAAACAATAAGATTGGACGATTGGGCAATGAAATATTTTTTAGGGATTCTATTTTATTATGTTTTGGATCTTTGTTTCAGGATTTTCTTATAGTTTTGAATGCTTTAATTGGATTACTTACATTTTAGTTTGTAAATATCGTACAATTTCGGGAAAATGACTGTATATATTGAAAAGACACGACAGAATTCCATTTTTAATGAACTGCAAATAACTAATGCAAGATAAGAAAACAATAGTAAGCTATTCCATTTTGCATGAAAGAAATAAACATTGTTTATTCGGCACAAATAAGGCGCACATCACAAACTCTATTAAAAAGTAGAAAAAAACCATTAAATAGTTATATTCCAAATAATAAAAACAATTAACTAACATCCCCAGAAACAAAATAACACAAACTTCATCCGCCATCTTGTTCACTTGACACACGTCACACATACGATCGGTTATTTGTCCGCCATGTTGCGTCGCCCACTTTGCGGCGTCTAGCTGTGTTTGACTATCGTTTCCGTAAAAGCCATGTATTGTCTCATCCTCTGTCACTTGCAAGGATTTCCGGGTAACGTCTTTTTGTTTACGTAAGAAAATCGAATTGAACGGATACAACATTTAGAGAAACAGTATTAGAAAATGTTTGGGTTATTTATTAACTCTTATATAAAACACTTTCCATTATGTGATAGTAAAACGCGTTTAGGTACTGCCAAGACATTCATATTTTCTTGCTTCATACTTTTTAGAATGTGATTTTTCAGTTGTCCGGTTTTAGTTTTTAAACGTACCTTTCAAACAAATAATTTTGGGGTTAACTAACAAAATATATATTTTTGAAATGTGCTAATTAATTCCTTTCATTAAGTACCCACATAGCATAATAAAAAATAAAAAAATGACTTTTTGTCCTTCCTCTAGATAGAGGGTGCCATATTCATGTGATGTCACCAGAAGAAGAGTAAGACGCTTCTAACGATAGGTACATCATTTTTAAAATTATAATCAGCAGTTATGATGAAACAGATGAACATAGTAAATAACCAAATACAAGCCACGATTGCGGCGGTAAGTGCCCCTCTTTGAGGAGTGGCTTGAGAGGCGGCACAGCGTCCTCACCTTCCTCCTGAACGCAGGTCCTCACCGGACACGGTTGTTTCGGGAGGTTCCTGTTTCGGATAAGGCGGGAGAAAACGCCCGGGTGTTTCCACTGCGAAGATCGCCCTGAGGAGACGGTGAAGCATAAGGTGGACGTCTGCCCGGCTTGGGCGGAGCACCACTGTGTACTCGTGGCGGCGAACGGCGGCGGCGATCTCTCGCATCCGGCCCTGGTCCAGGCCATGGTACGGAGCGAGAGTGCATGGGTAGCCGTCGCCTCCTTCTACGAATAAGTAATGCTCGCGAAGAGGAAGGAGGCGCACGTGTGTGAAAGGCAGTATATGCGCCCTCACGGCCCCAGCCTCCACAGGAGACGCCCTGGGCGTCGGGAATCCTAGGTTGATTCCCGGCCACCGTAGGCGCGTGCTTGCGGACAGCGAGTAATGGGTAGCTCGCTGTCCGGTAAGGACCAAGCCCGGGTAGACGGCGCGTTGTGTTCCACGCGCGCCTCAAAGAGATGTCAGCACCAACTGATGGGGCCCGCAAGGGCCTGTGCCTGCCAGGGGTGTAGGTGGTTAGAAAGAGATACCGTGGCCCCTGGCACTTAGGCAACTGAGGGAACACGGGTGGGTTTTAGTCAGTAAAAGTCTGACACGCCCTCCTGCTCTCTACCCAGAGCGGGAGAAGTCATTTGATGATTTCCAAGCCTCTAAAAAAAACAAAAAAAAGCACCCTTAAAATGTGGTTTTGGCCGCTATGTCATCGGCTTGAAGGCAAAAGCCCTGACGAGCGGCCCCACGTTTGGGTTCCTCTTCGCTTCACCGTGGCTGGGAGACCACGGTTACTGAGCCCCCCCGCAATGAAAATGCCGGAACCCACTCGAGGGGGATTTTAAGGAGATCTGTAATACAGGTCCCGAACCCAGAATAGACTCCAGCTCTTACAAAGGTTTGAATCTGCCTGTAACCTAAATACCATATACCAAATTTGTACCTTTTTGAGAGAAATAAATAGTAATAGTAAAATGTAGGCACCTAATTAATATTAACCAAGCAAGACTAAATTTTATTATGATTATGGTGTGTATGACTAATGAGATCACATTGAAGTAATTTCATGATATTATTATGCATGTACTAGAAATATTTGCGCGACTGATAAGTCGAATATAGTGAGACAAAAAATATATTACCATGTTACCATGTATGTATTCTGGCAAATTAATAAATTTCAATTTCAATAGCCCTTCTTTTTGCTCGGGTAAACAAAACGCGTAGCATGATCGTTGGTTCTAGACGGTACCTACGGGTAAAACTGGCAGAAGGTCTTTGCCCAGCAGTGGGACAGCAAAGGCTAAAAAAAATCATGATGATTATTATTTTATAGTTTTTTTTTTTTTTATCATTGTTCCTCTCAACCAAAGCACCTGCTATATAATCTCTTCACCACCCTTGGTTGACTGGTAGAGAATGCCTAAGGCATTAAGTCTGTCTTTGTACCTTTATTTGTGTGCGAGAAGTTTAAATAAAATACCTAAATAAATAAATAAAGGATGTTTAGTAGAAGACAGTCATTTGCCTTGCATAGAAAGTGATGCGGTTACAAAATTCAATATTTCCACAAGGCAGTAATACAAATGATTGATTACCCGCCCATTGGAAACCCAGGGAAACTTTCCCGTAGTAATATTTCAAGATTTACAAAGATAAGAAACTGACACATTGTTTTCCTCGCTCTCCGAAATCAGGAATATTTACTTTTATTCTCATTCCTTTTCCGTTACACGGAAAGTAAAATATAGTCACGATAAGTGCCGAGTCCGGCGCAGGCGCCGTAAACGTCTGTATGCCGGCTGTGATTACAAGGGCATCTTAACGACCTGCAATTTGTATGGCAACATTATCACGATTCGAAGCTAGACGTGCCCAGTATTTATTGTTTAGGATTATGGTATTCTGAATAATATCGAGAATTGGTTTCGTATTGTATCGAGGAAGGAATTGCTTATTGCCAATTGTAGTTTTGTTTCAAACAACAATATCTGACCTATTTCAAGTAGTGATTGTGTTTTGCGTTGAGGAGACTTTTGGTCAAAACTTTTGCTATCGACTTCGATTTCGAATATCTCGATTTTATTGTAAATAGAGGTTCAAAACGAAATTGTGTCCTTATTCTCTGACCCAAATCCAAACCACATCCCTGTTCCCCCGCTTTTAATTCCCGCCAATAAAATCCCAATTTGGCAAACTTCAAAGAGTGTGTTGACAAAGACTATGCGCCCGTATTGTCGCCGAACTTTCTCGAAGTTAACCGAACTTGGCCGGAGTTGCTCCGTCAACACTGCCCCTGCCGCGGCCGCCGCGACCACAAACCCAATTACCTGACTCGTATACAAACAATGGGTCAAAGTGACCCGTGACAAATTATTATCCCGGTTTACGTTCGGCGCAAGTGACGGACTTGGCAAGTTCCCGCCATTGCCGTAATTGACTTGCCCAAACCTTGTAAGAGTTAATAACGTTAAATAAGCCGGCAAGTTTGATTGGACTTTATTGAATACACACGAACCCTGGAACTTGGTGCTGCGAACTTTACAAATAGCGTTTATAGGAGGCAATTTGCTTCCATGAAATATTAGACTCGTTATTGCAAAAGACTTTAAGTTCTTTAAGGCTCCGGCATACACGCTCAGTGCAGGTTGGTGGATGTCACATGTCTTCGAATTTTTGGTTCTAGTACATGCCGGTTTCCTCACGATGTTTTCCTTCACCGTTTTGAAAGAAGTGGTGATGATTTACAGAAAGTAAAGCGCCTCAGATGTCGCGGCTGTTAGCACTGAGCCAACTCTGCTCACATACATTCATAATTGATGGCTGAATAAAAACTGTTCCAAATCAGTATGATGAGAAGACTCATTCAAAATAAAATAGGCTCATAAAACTACTCACGCAAATGAAACAACACCGTTGTTTGTACATTTTACTTCTCAATTTCAACCCTTTTACATGGCCGTCGTAACTTGGAAATAAACTTTGAGTTAGACAATGTGAGGTAAACAATGTTAGGTTCAATTTAGCTGAAACATCTATTCACCTTTAATATTCTATTGAAATTGTCTGTAAAATAAACTGAATAATTATTCAGTTTATTTTATATGGAAAGACTCGCACTATGATTCGTAAAGCCGGGTCGAGGGTTTATTTTTGTTTTATTTCGCTAATGCCGACTGCGTACCCTTCGTTAAATACTACAGAATTTATCTATACTATAATAATCTACATCTAATATCTATACTTATTATAAAGAGGAAAGATTTGATTGTTTGTTTGTTTGCATAGGCTCCGAAACTACTGAATCGATTTGAAAAATTCTTTCATTGTTGGGAAGCTACACTATCCCCGGGTGACATAGGTTTCTTAATATGTATTAGTTTGTCATTATTATTTAAGATTATTTGTGTATTTTATCTATGGGCCTTAGTAGCCTGACAATAAAATGATTATTATTATTAGTATAGGCTATATTTTATCCTCGTTTTCCCACGGGAACTGGAACTAAGTACGCGGGTGAAACCGCAAGCGCTGCTAGTTCTTAATATCACGCTTGTATTCTTCGAAGGGTTAGGCAGAGTTGTAGGTACTTATAGTTCACCCACATTTCGCCAGTTATGTTTAAGAGTCATATAGGAGGCGAGCTTATTGCCATCAGCTGGGCACAAATCAGGATTCCTGGCTGTCACTGAGAAATTTCAGTTGGATAAATCCAAAAACACTTTTCCTGACCTGGGAATCGAACTCATGCTCAGTAGCAGTAGATAAGATAAGATAAGATAAGATAAGATAATTTTTTATCTGTCCAAAACATGAGTATACACACATAGCATGCAAGATGTTACGTCAAATTATGTTTAAGACAGTCATGTTTTTAGTAGCGCTTGAGACCCCTAGACATTGCCAAAATCTAATTGGAAAACCAATTAATTGTCTTCTGCATATTCATTGCTAAAGCATTTTTTTATTTTATTTTATTAATTTGGTATTCCTATTTAGTTCTATCACATTTACATTAACTTATATTATTTTTTCTATAAGTTCGGGAGACGTCTTAACGTCAAAGCCGGCTGTCGCTGAAAACTAGCGCTGGGGCTCTGTCTTGCATAGGGTCGCAGTAAAATGCTGAGCGATAGCCGTTTTGCGTGGATATGACGCATGTTCCCCTCAACTTTTTCCTATTTTGTATATTTACTTGTTTCTTTTTGTGTCATGTTTACCGCAAATAAACGTTTTTTCTTTCTTTCTATATGTTCTGTGTACCTGTTCTTGAATCATAAGCACCAAGTATAACCTTTTATATTTCCGAGTGAGAGCCACTGAACGCCACTGGGGATTTGATATAATATATTTGACAGCTGACCTTCGCACGTTATTGCTATATCCACACGGAGCTTACGAATAGGATACGGTAAAAGGGGTTGATTTGCGACACGGAGTAAGAAATAATAGAGCATTCATATGGGAAACTAAGGGCCGATTTAAAAAAATCTTACTATACAGAGTGTTTGGCATAACGTTGAACATACGAAAATGGTGGATAGGTCTGCTACTTACTCAGCCCTAATTTATTTGGCCCTGGCCCTATAACTTTTTTCCAGCTAATATCTGAATAAAGCAATAATTTTATAAGAATCTGCCAACATTGAAGATTAAAAAATAAAATGCCTGTTTTACCCATTTTTAATAAAAAATGCACTTTAAAGTTAAGAAAGTAGTGAAACTAGAAGAAAGCAAAAAAATATTTATATCCAGCGGGCCAGGGCCTGTATAACAAAGCGGCCAAGCGACTGCACACGGAGGACACACAAAAAAAATACTTTAGTAAAATAACATGATTCTTGTATCTGTATTGTTATTTCTTTTTATTAAGTGTCTACCTATTACGGTACAAAATATACAGCCCTGTGACAGACGAACTAACGGACGCACAGCGGAGCGTCCCGTTAGCACTCTTGGATACGGATCCCTAAAAAAAAGGAAATACTATAATCAAAGATCGTATTAGATATTGACCCGAATGATTACTATGATTAAGGACAATATAAATATTTTACTTAACGTGAAATAGTGGAACGTCTCAAATTGGAAGAAAGCTTATTCTTATAGATTGAGATTTTTGATCCTTATTGCGCGTCTCGAAACACAAAAGATAATATTTTTTTTGAAAAGATCATCACTCAATCATACCATTCATCTTACTCCATAACATAAAAACATATTTATTTTTATACCATTGACACCACTTCTTAGAAATTTAAATCTAAATATCAATAAAAGTAATAACTTAAGGCGCAGTCGTAATCATTTCACATCAAAGGTGTTTAAGGCGCCGTTGCCCCTGGAGTCGGGTCTGACAGTAAATGTGGCAATATCGCCGAGGCCCGTTTGATGTGTGTTTCATTACAACCTGGCGGTATTACCTCTCGTATGATTATTAAACATGGTTTATTGGCGCGATAGGGTCTCGAGTCTCGAATCAAAGGTAAAATTGTGCTCGGTTGAACTTTGATATATATCTGAAGTGGTGTAGTTTATTGTCTAATTGTAATATGTTATTGTGGGGGTTATGAGGTTTCCAGCTTTCAGAGAAACGATCACATGGTTGTATTGTTACCATTTTCTGTTTTGGATATTTTCATTTAAGATGTGTTTCGCCTCCGTTTATTGTTAACTTGCTGTGTTATATAGTCCTTATTATAGGCTTTTTCTTAAACTTCCACTAGTTTATTATAAAATATAACGCTAACAGTCCTTTATCATTTGTTCCAGGTACACAACTGCTTCTCGCTACTCCACCGGACAGTAATATCTGAAGTACATTTTAATAAATAATATGAAGGTAGCACATGATATGGTTCTCGTGGGAAAACTGAACATCTCTCGTTCCTAACGGAACTGTAGGTGGATAATGCGTATATGTGTGGCTAATAAGGTGTATTTACCCATCCTCCTACTCACTGGGTTGCTAGACATAATGTTAATCTCTGGAAGATATGGAAAACAGCTGGCGGATAACGGACTAATCCACTGTATCCTATAATATATTAGTAAGTACAGTAATAATTTACTTGTGTACCAACTACAACATATAATTTACATAACAACAAGGTTTAGGTGAACGTAAAAGGTACCTTTTGAGTCAAGCACATATTACCACAAAGAAATTGGCCAAACCCCGAAAGGGAAAAGCGCAAAATATCAGGAAAACCTGACCACTGTTGTATTGCATATGAAGCACCTTGGAAGTTCAAAATTGCCGCCACGTGTGACCTAATTTCATTACAATTTACTTGAACACAATAGATCATTAGAACCGATATACTTTACCCATTTACATATTTAACTTTGTAGTTTCGACCTTCGGAAAACCTTGGTCCTTTCGCCCGAAAAGGTTGTTCACGAGACATGTCCGTCACACGTGGACATTAGCTCAGCTCTCACTAATGAGAACAACTTTCAACGACTACCCACAAAAAGTTGGCAATACAGCCAGACTACCGTTTTCGACAACTATCTGTAATTAGGGACTGAAGCAGCCGGTTTTTTGGCAGTTTTACCTGGGATGGGACATTCTAATTTGAGCCTTGTTTAGTTTTATTTAAATTAGGGACTAGGTTTCGCTAGAGTCGCTTGCGAACTATTTAGTTCCTGGGATCAGAAATGTTTCTAAATTTAGCTGACACAAATTACCAATTCATTCAACCCTTCGTCACTTTTAAATTTAGATCCAAAAGATATACAGGGTGATTTTGAAAACAATCGACAATATGTAAGGGGGTGTTCTACTCATCAGCATAAACAACTTTTACTAAGAGACCAATTTAGAATTCTTAAAAAAAATGGACCTTGTAGAAAATAGCCAAATCGGGTATTATTTTATTTGCTAATTCTAAAGTGGTCCTATTGTAAAAGTGTTTTCTGAGTCACCCGTACATAGAGATTTATTTTTATACTTTAAGCTTTCCGCAAAATCTAGTTCTCCGCCATTCGCATCCTGTCTGCCCTAAAGTTGTTGATCATTTAACAAAATTAGGCGACCTAAGACTATCAATTAGCGTTACAGAAAAACGGATATGGAAATTGATTCTCTATCAAGTTAAATAATTCTCGAATTAAACAAATTACATTGCTCTTATACGAATTTTGTAGTAACCAACACAATATAATAATTCTCTGTTAACTTCATAATATATTTGCCTGATGTTTGAAATACCACACATGTCTGTGCGAGGAATAGCGAACTGGCAACAAAGTGAAACTGAGCCAACAGTCGAAACTTGTGTATTGTGCCGTCATATAATATGAGTGACATATTACCAGCAGTACAGGTCATGTTTATTAGAACTTCATAATTTTGATATGGAATGTTATTTGAGCAAAAAAAGAATAAAACAGGTCTTTGACCATAGGAAACGAAATAATTCTTATAATGCGGGTATCAGAAAGGTTTGGTCATATCTAAGGATGTGGTTACCATCACACTGCGGAAAATAATCTGCTGTACCAAACATTTGTGTGTAGTACGAGTAGGTATTGAAGTTTTGTATGAGGCGGCTGATTACTTTTTCGTGATTGCGATGTTGGTCTAATGAAGGAAATGTCTCTACCACACCCTAATTTTTGACTTCACTTGCCTGATACATCATGATGTAGGTATTTATTGCTGTAAATCACGTTCCAGCTTGAATCGTAATAACCATGGAAACTAGAAACTTTAGCCAAAATTAAAACCTAGTAACCCCGAGCAAGTACTCAGTGTAACCGAACTAAAATCAAATCTAAGCCGTCGAAAATTATGACATCACCGCCGCTCCAAATTCAAAACTTACGTCTGGTGACGTCACTTAGTACCTCATTACTATCAGCGCGAGCTCTCCGCATATTAATTATGTGAAAGTTCAGTATAGTTGATAGTAGTTCGTAGTCAGAGCGGCGATGTAGTCATTATGGGCGAGGTGGCTTTCAGGCGAATAGTGTTAGTGAGTTAGTGTTTCATTGGCTAGTTCAGTTTACAGAAGTTTGGTTAGGCAAGAGAAGTTAATTACTTTGGCTACTGGCAAAATTGAAAAAAATATACTGCAACTGAATTGTATGCTCTTATTGAAACCTTATTTTAGCAGCAGTAGGAACACTAGTACGCGTAGCGTTAGCTTAGGAAAGTGGCTGGGACAAACTTGATGTGTAAGGTGAAGGATAGGGTTTTGTGGCGCAGCCTGAGAGACGCCTATTTCCAACACATAGGATGAGAAAAACGAAGACTTTTCTAATTTCGGCTAAAATTTCAGTCTACCAATAGACGCATTGAAAATATTACCCAAATAGCTAACAGAAAGATAGATGATATCAGGCTGAGAACAAATGTATACATGACATTCCACCGTCCATAAAAGCCATAGATTTTCCCTCTTATTTCAAATATCTTCCTAGCCGCCCGCACTCAATCTTCTCGTAACACATTGCCACTCCGAATCAATTCCTCGCGACAGATAACAGTTTTTGCTTAATTTTCCCTTTCTACCCTCCGCTACGGATTCTCAGTCACCATGTGAAACACTTGTACCACGTTTGTTCCAAATTAACGAGCTGAGGCTCTCAGTCTCACTCTCCCTTAGTATTCCATGCAAGGCTTTCATGAAAATTGTTATGAATAAGAGTTTTTATTCGAGGAAAAGTAAACGTACAAGGTTGCGTAAGATTTTCTTTTGCCGCAATCTGGGCGACTGGGTATACAAGTTTTTGTTGAAAGCTGTAGGGTACAATAAAAGCTAGATGACAACATGTTTTACTTAGTGACTTGAATACTAAAGTAGACCACGAAACCTCAGATGGTAAATATTATTTTGTTACGAGACCTTGTGTTGATGTTCCAATTTCACTTAAATTATAGTTTGAAGCCGCTCGTTGGTCGATACTTAGAAAGATTAAAAGGAATTTGAAACACTTCGATCTTGGCGCCCAACGTGGGACTGATTTAAATACAAGCAATTCACGTACCTAATTGTACGTTTTGCCCTGAGAAACTTAAGTCAACCATTACGAGTCAAAGTGGAGAAGGCAACCGCGCGTGCTATTAGACTAAATCGAGTAAAATGTAATTCGGCATCAAAATGGCGACGCTGGGGCCATAATGGTAGCTTAATGGCACATGTAATAGTGTTGTAAATAATTTCTGATGTGGGCCCTTTAGCGCAGCCCGAGGAGAAAATATTTACACCGATTTTGTGCGGCGGTACTACGTCCTGCGGATTTTAATCGAGGGAGCCGAGTAGAGGTAATTAGTTTAATCATCGTGCGAAGTGCAAAAGCTGGCGGACGCGGCAGTTACACGTGCTCATATGCGGCGTTATTACTTGGTGAAGTGCCGCTTAGCACGTGTTATTAACTTTCCGATTATGATTATGGGATCTTATGGAATCACTAAACAGTCGAGAGCGTCAATTAATACATTATCTTTTCTGACAGTTATGTAGGTTTCAACCCATTGAATACAATTCCCAATAATCGTCCTAAGGATTTATAAACAAACAACATTCGGATGAACACCCTTTGTAAGTGACAGTTCGTAAACAAAGCGGTAAGCGAACAAGGGATTGCTCTTAACCGCCACCTCCCTACATTTGGTTCGTCGTCGGCCGAACCTCTATCCTACCCACATAACGCACTCCCACTAGCAACGCTGGCAGCCCGGTTACCCGATAATAACCGTAAAAAACTTACCTACACTACTTAGTGGCAAATTTACGGAATTCGGAAAATTAACTTGCGACGTCAAAACCGCACTGGTGAAATTTTCCACCGAAATAAAGTAACTTTATTGGATGAAAATTTATTCGTGGAAAAATCCCGGGAAAATGACCTGGGTTTTTTTCCCTTTTTACTAATAAAGTGTTCATGTAGTTCTGTCATCAATAACGTCAATGTACCCAATATTTTTTGAGCTTCTCATCATTTCATTCAGCATTAAAAAGAAACTTACTTTTTTCGTAAGATATTCTGGCAAGCCTGATTATGATACTAAGATAGTCCAAAACATCGATGACCACATTAAGTCAAATTCTTGTCCAACGTAAACCGATGCCCTACAATATTTATATTTAATGACAAAAGTGCCTGTGTACCACTTTCCCTTCACCTGGAGCTCACGTCCATTCTCACTTGTAACCGCAGCACCACTGAGGTTTCCGTGACTAGAATATTCATAAAACGCGTTGGAGATCCGATGTCAGTTTTACAACATGCCTACCCTCTTTCTTTTAAAAATAAATTGGTGTACGCACATACGAGGGTAGGGTGACGTTCGACAAATACTTTTAGGGGGTTCTAAAACCTTTGGAGCGGTAGATGGAGTAGGGGCAGGCATTGTTAGTTTTGAGGCTAAATATATGTGATGTAGGGATGCATCTCATTGTATTAAAAAGTATATAGTAAGTACCTAGGTTCTATGTGACATAGATTTGCTTTTTGTATTTAAAATATTTTCTACAATGCGAACTTAAAATAAATTAGATTCAAAAGAATATATACGATGTAAACTTAAAATCAATTCTGTGGATCCGGACTCGACCCGGGATCTATTACATTACTAGGTCCCGTCGGACGTTGACCTGTCTTAATTTCACTACAAAAATCCCATAGAAAATGGCAGTTCAGTTTTTACCGAATCTATTCCTATTTTTTAACCCTTTTCTCAAAAAAAACCTTAATCGGACTATTGCAAACATTTTAGAAAAAAAAATGTACTTTCGGTCCAGCCATTTTCAAGCACTAGATTTTAAACAGCATTTATTTTTATTTTAACATGTGGATTAAATGAATTCATTCTTATCACCAAAAGATTAGACCACTGTTACCCTCCCAATCATTTAGCGAAGAACATCGTTTAGCGGAGTATTTATTTAGTTTTAGTGTTAGCAATAAAGTGTTGGATAGTGTGAAGTGGTCGCCTATTTGCTTTTATTGCCACTACTACTACATGTACCCACATTTTTATGTACTCTTGGTCAATGAACTCCTGTACTTTGTTCCCGTAAGCTCTCCGTCTATATTCCCTCGAGTTGTTTGCTATAATATCACGCCCGTGTTCGTAGAAGAGTTATTTGAGTAATTCTTCACGCCAGTTCCCATGAGGAGCAGGCAGAGTGCTGTATAGCAGTTAGTAATTTTGGCCCTAATTGAAAGTGATAAGGGTTATCTACAATAAATGGACGAGATAAAGGCCCGAATCAATGTTGTGACCTACATAATAAAAAGTGTACAACCCTAGTTTTAGTATTATATGTGAAACCCGAAACACGTGTCTAGTATTTTTATGTAAAGAATCTATGTACAAAATTTTATAAATCACTAAGTTATAAGCTTGTTATGTTATGTCAGTTACTTATTCTAAACAAACTATTTTCAGGTTTCGCATATATTAAAAATAATGTTTTTTTATGGAGCTCAGGTTAAGGTGTATAGAGATTTAATCCGTTTTGTTTCCATGTTAACTTTCGACATTTTTGATCGACGCGCCGTCTATCATACATGCCCTGAATCCTGAAAGACCTTTCAGTACTGAAAAACTACGTTATAAAATCAAGAAATGGTTTTGCAAAAAAAAAATGGCTTTGTAAACGCTAAATTTTAATAGTTAAATAATTAGTAGATGTCGATCAAATAGTTTAATTAATTGAGCGAGTCTCGCATTACAAAGTAATTTCCAAATTGTATTAATTTGTTTTCAAACATCTGTGGTATGAACGTCATAAATTGAATTATTACCAATTATGTGAATAGGTTTTGTTTAAAAAGGTTTTGATATAATTACAGTTTTTGTTTATTCTTATTTGATGTTAAGTGGCAGTCTCAGATGATCTTTTGGCATCGCCTTATGACTTCCATCGCACCTATCACGGTTTCGTTGAAATATTAAATGCATAAACTTCCAGATCCCGAATAGATGAAGAATGAATGAAATCGGTGCATTTCATTCATTCATCTATTCCCCATCTGGAAGTTTATAGCCCAGCGTGGTTTGACCAGACTCGATTAATCGACTGAACCCCAAGATTTGCACTACCTAGCCCCTGAGGCCTCATGCTTCATGGTGCTACAGAGACCATTTCATATCAAGGAGTAGACCGGGGGGCGCTGTAATGGTTGGGAAGGCGTACCCTTAGGATAGGAAAGGATTGCGAGCCTACCGCTACCGGGTATGCATCCTGGAATAGGCGTTGGACTAGTGGCAAAGAGAGCATCTTCTGCGACATCGCCGCCATGTTGATTCAGCGGGTAGTTGTGTAACACACTAGCAGTAGGAATAGATTTCATTTTGACAGTTCAAAAACATTAATTGTGTTATCTACAGCAGTTGTTGCTGAGCAGACAAACTTTTCGAACATGTGAAGCAATAGTCTTCAAATTTTTATTTATTTGCCGATAGGAAATTTTCAAATAACTTCTCCGGCTCTGGACAGAGCGGGAGGGCCGGGCGTGTCAGACTTCTACTGACAAAAACCCACCCGTGTTCCTTCAGTTGCCTGTGTGCCAGGGGCCATGGTATCTATTTCGCACAACCCGCACCCCTGGCAGGCATCGGCCCTTGCGGACCCCACTAGTTCGTGCTGACATCTGTTTGACCCGGGCTTGGTCCTTACCGGACAGCGAGCTACCCATTACTCGCCGTCCGCAAGCCCACGCCTAATCCGGAATAGGTCATAACAATATTTGATCTGACCGTGGATATATATCATTTCACAGAAAACCCATTGCGTCATACAACCTACGCACAAGTTACCTCAAACATTATAATCCATTTAAAAGTCCACAAAACTAAAAGTTAACATCCACCATCAACATAGCTAAACCAACCATAGTTCCGAGACATTTTTAAGAAAATATGTAAAATAACTTTCCCAAAAATGTAGTCGAGTCGCGAATCTTGTACCGAGGCGACATGTCAAGCGCAGAGGATGCTAAGCTGCCAAGTTTCTAACTAGCGTGCACCGAAACTTGGCAACTTGCAGAGTTTGCCAAGTTTTTCCTGTTGCAGGCACTCGCGTCATAACTTTATGACGCCAATGGCCAAGTTGGGCTAACTTTAAATTTGTTGCCAGTTAGGGTTTCAATGGAATGTGTTGTGTACGAGGTTTAGCGTATTAAAAATGCATGTACCTCCCTACTGGAAAGGATTTGTTTCTGATAGATAAGCGCGATAGAATACACGGTTAGACAAGGGTGTAACTATGTATACCACACCCATATTTCGCCAGTATGTGAAGTCTCATAGAACCTAGACTCCTGGCTGTTACTGAAAACACCCACTACTACTGGTTGACAACTTCTTGTAAACATCTACACTTAAGGCCCATTTTAATGGCATTTAAATAATGTTACGATTTCAAATCGTGAAACGAGCTTCAATCGGGAAGTGTAGGTAGGTATTATTCATCCTACTAATATTATAAATTGAAAGTTTGTGAGGATGGATTGATGGATATAATTATGTTTGTTAGTTACTCTTTACACTACACGTAGGATACTTTTATCCCGGTTGTACGTGCTCGTGGGATAATTTCCAACCTCTATGCGGGCGAAGCCGCTGGCAAAGGCTAGTAATAGAAATATTGGAGATTTTTTTTTGGGTCCCTTTTTTCAAAGTTACAAAACCTTTATTTTATAAAAATCTCTTACGAAACCTAATTACCTGAAGCAACTTCAAATATTTACCTTTGCTTTTCAAACTGATTTACAAAATTCATAAAATTTTAATGTACGAGTACAAGATTTTAACTTTATTGTTCTAAACATTAGTCCGCCAGGTCGTATCGTAGCCCGGGGCACAGACGTGATCCATTTTTGTGGCTAACTGTAACGACCCCCGCGGGGATACCATCCTCACTAAGACTGGTTCTAACGTTTGATAGTGTTATATTTTAGCTTTAAAACGAAGTACTATTACTTTGAAAAGTCATAGAACATCGGTAACATATTTAACCCTAAGGTATTCTGTCCACAAATTAGTGAATTGCCTCCTTTATTTTTGATACCAATCTTTTTCATTGTCAATTTAGTTAAAAGTACCTATGTTAAAAGCTTGGCTTTATCGTAGCTTTATACCCGACTACGGCCAAACCAAAGGAGGGTTATGATTTTTGAATTTAATGGAAACTACCTACTTGTATCTAGGGGTTAGTCACCAACTTGACTAACCCGTATTTAGAGATAGGGAGATAAATAGAACACTTAATTATGTAAGTACACCAGATAAATTATAGATATACCACATGTAAATGATACATTACATAAGTTGACACAATGGGCGGTCGCATTGCTATAAGCGATCGATGTCTTCTTTACCATAATTAATATTCTATCGAAGAACTACTAGGCATGCTTATATAGTTTTAGGGCCGACGAGGAACTTGTTCACAGAGTCTGAAGAACAACTTGTTCAGAGTTCCGTAGTATTTATTTCAATAAATCTTTAAAATAACCCTAAACGTCAGACTGTAAACGTCGTCGTCGTCTGAATGTCATAAAAATGAATTTAGACATCCGATCAGTTTTAAACCACCAAGCCAGTTTTGGAATTAAGAACTAACTTGTATAAAAATGCAGTTCTTTTTACAAAACTGACAAAACTAAAGATAGATCGCGTTTTGTAATAAGACGAAATAAGTCAGAAATCGCCATCCCGTCTTGAGCACGCGTGGTGTTCTATGCTGCACTTGCGGTAGCATAAAAATAGGTTGGTACGTTGTACGTACTGTAATAAACCTTTAACCCATTATTCATATCTGGTTATAACCGTTAAACATGTAGGTACCTATTAAGAGGAACGCCATAATTAATGTTGTTTCTGAAACCCTGGTAATATCAAATATCCCTTGGAAACTCGCTCATAAATTATGATAATGAAAGCCCAGTCCACTATTTGGATCTCGCACAAAGCGTGTCCATTAAGCCTAAACACAGAACTGGACTCCACCAAAAACAGACCTTACAGACCTGCAGTGCACGCAATACATTAGTTATTTCCCTGTATTCTAGCCTGGCTCGTCCTGCATCTATTTTACGAGATATAAATGGTATAAGTTCATCAATGCCACAGAATAGTTAAATCCAGAAGGAACACTCAGGATTTGATGTATACAGGAATCGATAGGAAAGGGTTCAATCATCTTCAACTGCTTATTTCTCATTTCCAAAAATAAACCTTATTACAATGACTGTAACTTTAACCCGTCCTTGTTTTAATCCTGACGCTACCAAAGGACAAATTCTCTTTTGAAGCTGAACTACTTTTGATCAAACCTCGGGGTAATTGCCTAACACACAAGGACTGCTTTTCATTTTGGCAGTTCAACAACATTCATTCCGTTGTTGAACGGGCGATTTTTTTCCAAACAAATTACGCAACGAATTATGGATCTTTTTCAAAATTAAATCGGCTTGTTATTGAAATGTGTTGCGATTAGTGTGCTGCTTAGCAATGCACCAAACTTATTGTAGAATATAGGGCATGGAAGCTTGTCGAAAGGTTGAGAATTGAATTACCTTTGCATATCGGTTTATGATCCACACTCGTTGATGTAATCTCAGTTGTGATACGCAACTGTTTCATAATCAACAGTAGGCCTTCTGTATATTCTCCCTCCGTGGTGCTGCGTCCATTTCGCTAGATATTAGTGCTTATCTGAGCTGCCGGTGCACGGAAGGGTATTTAACCCAAAAAGCTGGCCAAAAGTAAAAAAGACAAAATACAGAATTCCTAGAAAAACATATGAATAATCATTAGCTAATGACCCTGACGCACATTACTCAGATAGTTTGTTTACGGTACACTTATCACGTAATTACCAGTTAGTCGTCATTTGTGAGCTTTGCTGAAAGTACGTGCATTACGAAAGAGTGATAGTAAAAAATATCATTTTTGTGAACGTTAATAAAATACGAAAACAAAGTTTTATTTAGTGATGGCTGCCAAGGATGATAGTCAACCAGGTATGTATAATTGTTTTCTTTCATTCAATTCGATTTCTAATGTCAGGTACTCTCAATCTGTTTAGTTTTGTCAACTACCTTAAAAATGCTGATGTTTTTTTATTTTTATTACAAATACTGGTAAAAAAGTTATACTTCCGGACCATGCCCGATTGTTTTTTCTACTTTATCTGATAGAACATTTTGTATTGTTTTTAATAATATAAAAATTAGGTGCCGAAAGCTGCCGAACGTATTTTTTATTGATTTTTCAATGAATTAGGGATTGTACCAAACAAACTTTGTATTGCAGCCATGGTACTGAACTTTGCATTTTGTTGCCAACAGGTACTTCTGGCGTGAACATTTTAAGTCGAGAAGCCATATTTCTCACGACTGAGGACTTCAATGAGTGTAACTTTTCAAAGAAGTTGGATTCAGTTGGGCACAAAAAAATAAAAAAAGTGAACGCAGTAAACGTCGCAAAACGGAGGATTTAAGGCAAGATCATGAAGCTGCTGAGCTCCTCTATGCCAGCCAGATGATACTTCGTGAAACTGGAAAATCGAGTGGTTCAAATGTGGTTAAGGATATACTGACATCGCCCACAAGAGGAGAGAGATACCGAAAAGCGTTTAAAAAAAGTGATACTCCTAATTATTCATCACAAATAAGCTCTACAGAAGCCATCTCTATGTTTGTAGAAGCTTCTTTGACCCGAAAACAGTATGAAGTTATACGTACAAGCCAAAAAAAGCTATATCCCTGTTACAGCATTTTACAGAAAACAAAGAAAAAATGTTATCCTGCTCAAGAAGCGTTTAGAGTTACAACAACTTGTGCAGAAGTGGGTTTACAGGCTTTGTTGAATCATACAGTTGAACGACTTAAATTGTATTTGGATGAAGTTTTGGACTCATTAACTGTGGAAGAGCTAGGTTCCCTAAACCTGGTGGTAAAATGGGGCTGCGATGGATCGCAACAAGTGCAATACAAACAAAAATGTGAAAATTCGAGTGATTCGATAAAAAAAATGGCAAAAAAGACTGACACAAGATGAGAAAAATATTATCAAAACCAGAAAACAAAACATTCAGACACAGTTCAAGGAGGAGCTAGGTCTGGTAGTCGACTTTCCTAAGCAGGGTTTTGGTACCAGCAATGATGGGAACACAAGTAGAAGGTTCTTTGCAAATGCTGAAGTATCGGCCCGGATAACGGAAATAGACCTCAGCTTAATCAAAAGGTTTGCCACAGTTTTGGAAGTCATATCAAGCGGTCAAAAAATTGATTTGAATAAGTTTGAAACATATTGCGATGAAACAGCAAGACTTTACGTAGAACTTTATTCCTGGTGCCCAATGACCCCTACTGTGCACAAAATATTGACTCATGGCCCTATTGTAATAAAGCATGCTTTATTGCCAATAGGATGTTTGTCAGAAGAGGCATCAGAGGCCCGAAACAAACATTTCCGGCAATATAGGCAGAACTTCTCCAGGAAATGTTCTAGGGAACAATGCAATTTGGACATTCTAAATCGATTGCTCCTAACTTCTGACCCATACATTAGTAGTATCAGACCTAGGCCACGCAAAGCAGCTAAGAACTTCAGTCACGAAGCTAGAAAACTAATGGTTCCTCCTGAAGTAGCCATTCACAGTGACGACGACAACGACAACGAAGAAACTTCTGATACAAACGATGATTCTTCAGAGGAAGAATGGTTGCCATCAGAGCGATTTTTGTACATATTTTTAGTTTTTTTGTAACTTAGATTTTTTTAAATAAAATTTCATGAAATGGCCCATATTGTTTCTAAAATACCCCAAAATAACGTGTTTTGTTCAAATCGATACATCCAAGTGATAATAATACCAAAAATGATCAAAATTAGTTTTGGCCAGGTTTTTGGGTCAAATACCCCTCCGTGCGGTGGTCGCCCGCGCGGATGCAAATGTGCTCAAATTGCGAGCATTGCACAAAGGAAAATACTGGCTCATTTTGTTATGTTTTTAAATGGAAATATGATAGCGTGAGCGGTGAAAGGTTGAATTTAATTAAGTAGAAAATCCTGAAGTAAATATGTAGTAATTGGCTTCGAACTTATTATTGTTACAGAACCATTTTCCACCATGTATGTAATGCTCATAGTTTCTAGATTCCTCCATAAGCTCGTATTGTCACCATATTTACTTCAAAATATTGACTTCAATAACAACAATACACTCAGAGGACTGTCATATCAAAATGCGTTTACAATCGTATAATATGACTAATGTAGACATTATAATAGCTAGTATATAAGTATCTATTATACAGTATATATTAATATTTCTATGTATCTTTATTTTGCACCAATTTCAACCCCATTTTTATGTCCACGCAATCACTCTTCATTCCAAGGTTACCTGGAAGAGATCTCAGAAAGCGATAACGCCGCCCATTGTATGTTTTTCGTGTTTAATGTTTTATTTTTGTTATGTATTTTCTGGTGTACAATAAAGAGTATATAAATAAATAAATATAATCACTTAACGATAGGTAGTTCCGCCAGGGGTGCTGGTTGTTCGAAAGAGATACCGTGGCCCCTGGCACACAGGCAACTGAAGGAACTCGGGTGGGTTTTAGTCAGTAAAAGTCTGACACGCCCTCCTTCTCCACCCAGAGTGAGAAGTTATTTGAGGATATCCTACTCTCAAAAAAAAAAAAAAGAAAACGGTAGTCATTAAGTCTCACAATCAGTACGCCGCAGTTCAAAGCTATTCACTGGTCGCTACTGGGGCTGGTTGTAATGGGCTGAATGGTGGAAGACAATAGTAGGCAATGCGTAATGTACGATGTCTAAAGAGAATAATCGATTTAGTGACATGGAGTAGTAACAATAATGGAGTGCTCATGTGTAAAACTAAACAAACGTCACCTCACTCAAAGATCACCGATGTCTTAAGATATCGGCGATATTTCATCTAGTATAGATATAAAAGGAAATGCAAATACTAAAGTGGGTGAAAGATCTTCAAAACGAGTATGCTTGAAATCGTTGATTGCGAAGATCGGCCGCAAATGTATTGTTTTATCTTTAGGAGTCTTGCCGACTGAAAATTAAGAACCAAAGACGTAACGGCCACGTACGATAGGAGAAGATTATCATTTATGTGCTCAAATATGTGTTCAATACTAACACAGCATGCAAGAGAAATGAACCATCACGTATACAATGCCACACTTTTCATTGCAGTTATCATAGTTTTTCTTTTGCACACTATGCCTAGTACCGTGATTTATCGATTGGTGAATTTCGCGGCCCAAAACATTAAGTGCGGTTGGCCAGCTTGGTATTCATCCATTCCGTCCAAACTCCGTGGCACACACGTACGGCTAGTAATGAGTGCCTTGCCAATTATACACTAATTTGTCAAACGTGGTATAGAGCTGAACTCGAGCACAATGCGTAGTCCCGCGCGCCTTTGTTTGTGGCCAGGCGCAGTTATAGGTGCGGAATTAATATAGATTTAATTAAAGATGGCGTTATGTGTCGTTAGTTGTGGTCTATGGGTACTAGCAAGAGTTATGTAGTTAGCTATATAGTTTATACATATAAATAAAAAGGCGTGGTGATAAATATATTCCCGTGCGGTTAAAAAAATACAGTCCTAAATATTGAAAAAGGAAAATATATTCTAGACTTCTTTCTCAGTTTAACAAGTTTTTCTTGCGATAGGATTTTTATGTAAATTGTTATGATTAAGTTATAAATACAAAGCTAGTTCGGTCTTGGAATCCCTATATGGCAGCTTATTAGCAAAACCAAAGTGTGGTTTGAAAACCATTCTACAAATATTTGTAAAAGCAATTCAGCTTCGAGAAATGAGAGTTTTCTAAAGAAACGCCCTAATTAGGTACCCTCTCCCGAACCCGAGCATCTCATTCAAGAAGAAACTGTTCCTAGTTTCCTACAATTAGGGAAAACTATGAGAAAAACAACGGAATAAAACTATTCTGCTGAGTCTGCAGGAAGTTTGTCTAACGAAAGGGCTAATGCATTCTCTTTCTAAACGATATCACAATGGAAATAACGGGAGCTCTTTATACAGACCGTTTCTTAGATACGTTTCTAGTGCTTTCACCGTGCTCAAAACACTAAATGCAATTTCCTACCATTCGAATTTATGATAAAGTTCTTACACACGTTTTCTGTCTACTCTACGTCTGGAAGACATTTCTTTACAAATAATCATTACCTTTGTATGTATTTAACCGACTCCAAAAAAAGGAGGAGGTTATACATATGTTCGACTGTATGTATTTTTTTTATGTATGTTCACCGATTTCTCCCTCATTTGTGGACCAATTCTCAAAATTATTTTTTTAGTTGAAAGCTTATACTCCTGAGGTGGTCCCATTGGCACCAAGTTAGGATCTGATGATGGAATACCAGGGAAATCGAGGGCAACCCTCAAATATTATATTTATTAACAATGTTTTTTATATATTTTCTAAAGCTATTGAGACATTTGCGTATGCTCATCATCATCATCTCATGACACTGAGCTGATGAAGGAAGGTACAACTCTTTAACGGTTCGGAGTGACTCTTTAAAGGTGGAGGTTCGGATTTACAAAATTCTTTTTTGTTCGAAAGGGGTTTATTTCGAAATGGTCCCATTTAAACTTATATAGATCTGATGATGCGTTTCGGAGACAGACAACGGAACTCTTCAAAAAATGACAGCAAATCAACCGCGATAACTGCTATCGCAAAAATATGCATTGTTTTGACCCCAAGGATGATGAAATTTCTAATTGGTGTGGGGTAGGTACTATAACTAAAAAGTAAAAAATAAAAACATTTTCCACAAAAAAACAACCGACTTCAAGAAAAACACTACAAAGTGAAAAATAAGTTTAATTTCGCAAGGCGGTGACAAGAAATTATTAAAATACATATCCAAAGTCACCGACTTCCAAAATTAAACTTATTTTTCACTTTGTAGTGTTTTTCCGGAAGTCAGTTTATTTTTATTTTTATGAAAGTGTTTTTGTTGTTCTTTTCTGTTTATAAGTGCTAAGTGAAGCAACCCTAACAGGCACACTGGGAGCATACACTTGAGGCACAAGGAACCGTAGCACCCTCAAAATCCGCGCAAACAAGTGATTGAAGATCAGACGTGCAGACAAGCACCAGTTTATCAGAAGCTATAGGTTTGCGGCGCTGTGTACACATTTCACGCGGCCAGATACCCGATATCTTTAATGTTTGATCACCCAACGTGCACGGAGTTGGAGCCTCGAGAACGTGCCGACGCTCTTACTGTGCCAACCTGGGTTATTTATGTAGCCTTGGGCGAATTTCGTTAATTTTATGAAGTTTGCATTTGAGATGGGTTTTCTGTGAAATATTCATTTATTTTGAGCGTGTATATATAAATATATTGTTTTGCTAGCTCTGTGTTTTATGTTAATTGTTCTTTTTATTATAAATTAACCCTTTCCTGGGTTTTATAAAACAGTGTGTAATTTATTTCAATTCTAAGTACCTATTCAAAATTATGCTTTTTATCTCTATTGTTTTTCTTAAAATGTATGTGCATAAGTAAAGAAAAACAACCTTCGTTTCGCTAAATTTGCAAAAACGAGATAATAGATTGGACGGCGATGTATGTATAATTTAAATATGACTTGAGAGTCTTGGTTGCTAGTCGTGTACTCATCTGTGCATTAATATTAAATGATATTAGCTTCTCGTAAATTGTCTCAATATTCTGTCCGTCAATGTACACAGCCACGTCAGATGAAATTTTTAATGCTAGGGCTGGCTCAGTTGTTGAAATACAAATAACTTTTAGTGGAATTTGTCTCTTGATTAGATAAACTAATTTCCTAAATGATTATAGCTCTATAGGTATTTAGATCACCAACTAGGAATGGAAATCAGTTTTTACTTTTAACAATATAATAACTTCAAACTATATAATAAAGATACAATGTGGTTTCAATTAATAGTTGGTGATCTAAATACCTATAGAGCTATTATCAGAAGTGGGATTCCAACCCACGCCCCCATATATTAGATCAAAATATTAAAATGCTGTCGAATTTTATCTTATACGAGGCGTGATCAAAAAGTAAGGTGACTTTTCAAATTTCGCGGGCTGAGTCCGTTCGATCTTGGTTTTTTTTTATTGTTATGTTGGTACACTTGTCTTGAACATCTGTCAAAAGTTTCAAGTGTATAGCATTTTTTGTTTATTTGTGAGAGCCACTATGGTTAGAAGTGTTTTGCATGCTCGGCGATTTTCTACTGTCGAGAAACATGGATCAAAGAGTTTGTATTAGAGCACTTGATTTCAGTTTTTACACAAAATTTATTTTGTGTAAAAACTGAAATCAAGTGCTCTAAAACTCATGAAATATTGTCAGTGGCATACATACGGTGAGTCTACTTTAAGTAAAAAAATGTTTACAAGTGGTAAAAACTCTTCCAAGAATGTCGAGAAGACAACAATGAAGAAACCTCGTTCTGGATGCCCCAGCATGTCATCAACTGATGAGAACGTTGAAGAAGTGAAGAAAATAGTGTTGAGGAATTGTCGAATTACCTTAAGAGAAGTTGCTGATAATATTGGCATTTGATTTGGTTCGTGTCAAGCAATTTTATCGGATGTTTTGGGCATGAGACGTGTGTCAGCGAAGTTTGTTCCAAAATTGATAAATTTTGACCACTAGAACCGTCGCATGAGCATCGCTCAAGAGCTGTTGAATGACGTCAACGACGACCAAGATTTACTCTAAAGGGTTCTTTTAGCTCGCTGTCCGGTAAGGACCAAGCCCAAGTCGACGGCGCGTTGTGTTCCACGCGCGCCTCAAAGAGATGTCAGCACAAAAAATGATGGGACCCGCAAGGGTCGATGCCTGCCAGGGGTGCGGGTTTGTTCGAAAGAGACACCACAGTCCCTGGCTTAAGGGCTACTGAAGGAACACGGGTGGGTTTTAGTCAGTAAAAGTCTGACACGCCCTCCTGCTCCAACCAGAGCGGGAGAAGTTATTTGATGATTTCCCACCCAAAAAAAAAAAAAAAAAAAAATGGTTCTTTTTATTCGAATTTAGCCCCTGTGACTTTTTCCTGTTCCCGAAACTCAAGAAACCCATGAAAGGACGGCGTTTTGCAACGATTGAGGACATAAAGACCTCATCACTGGATGAGCTGAAGGCTATACCAAAAAGTGCTTACTAGAAGTGCTTTGAGGATTCAAAAAAGCGTTGGCAAAAGTGTATTGTATCTGAGGGGGGTTACTTTGTAGGGGACAAAATAAATATTGATGATTAAATAAATATTTTTTGATAAAAATAAAAAGTCACTTTACTTTTTGATCACACAGCGTATATAATTTTAAAGGTTATAAACAAAGAAACAGGACCAGCGTAAAATCTCCACAAGATGTAGTAACCAGAAATGCATAAACGAGTGTGAATTTTTTTTTTTACTTAAACTGGAAGTAAAACAAATATCTTTTTTTTCATTGTTGCGAATCCTGAAGAGCGAAGAGAACAAGGCTGAAATATAGCCATCCTAGTAAAAAGTAATTAGGTAAAAACTCTCACGCACAGTGCTTCACTTTTAATTGAGATGTTAATGTCGGCTCATATTTATTTGATCTGAAGAGATGTAGGGTTTCAAGTTATCTTACTAATATTATAAATGTGCAAGTTTGTTTGGATGTTTGTTACTCAATCACGCAAAAACTGCTGGATGGGCTTAGGTAACATTTGGCGGACAAATAGGGACATATAGGATACTTTTTACCCCGGTAGTATGCTCCTGCAGGCTAAGCACGGGGCTTTCAATTACTACGAAGAATAGACAGTGCTTTTTAACTGACGAAAAAAACGGAGGAGGTTCTCAAGTCGACGCGTATTTTTATATATGACCACGCACAACTTTTTACAGAGTAGTCTGATTTTGATAACATTTTTTTTTTTCATGTATTCCTCGAAGTTGGTTCCATATAAATTTGAAAAAAAATATCCTACCCTAAGGGTGATTTATTGTTCACTCACAGATTTTAATGCTGAGTTGTGTATTACAATAATAATTAGTGGATAATAGCCACAAAAAATAATAAATTAAAAACGTTTTAGCAAAAAAAAAAGTAACCTCCGAAAAAACTGAAAAGCAAAAAAATAAAAACCTTTTCTTTTTAACCTTAAAAACTAAGTTCTTAAACGAATGTAAGTATTCCTAAGTAATTTTGAGTCGGTGCCAAACAAACAGTCAATGATAAATTACCTTAAATTTAAAGAAATAACCAAATCAAATTAACAATGCAACATGAAATCTTCAGCGATAAGCCGCGCATCACGCTTTACGTAGTTAATTCATTCTCTCTCAAAATTACTTAGGTATACTTAAATTAGTAAGGACTTAGTTATTAAGGTTTAACAGAAAAGTTTTTTTTTGCGTTTCAGTTTTTTCGGCGGTTTTATTTTTTTCAATACAAAGTGACATTTCGTTCTCCCTTTTTGACATCGCACCGGAGATATTCTTCTACAATCTGTCATTTTGTCTTTCGTTTGTAACGATCTTTGTCTAGGTCCATAGAAATGTAGACTATTTCAGAAGAATATATCTTGCCAAACTGTCAAAATCACACTGACAACAAATTTTCTACTCGACGGCTACAAAGTACATTATACGATTAACTACAAAATCATGATTTGTTTAGAACGCATCACTATAATTAATAGAAAAACATAGCTATCTACATCATTTAGTAAAATCATGTCTATTCTTCCGTCGACAAATCGGTACTCGTGTGCTAAGCCTGCTGTAGGATAATTTCCGACCTTCACGGGCGAAATAGCTGCCAAACGCTAGTGTAAAGCTCTGTAGATGTATGGACCTAGTATTTACTGATAAAAATATTGAAAAAATATATGTTCCATTAGTAGTTAACCTATAATGTTCCCACTACTGGGGCACAGTCCTCTTCTGTGCCAATCCCTCTGGATTGGGCTGGTAGATTACGTGGGCCCAATGCGGGTTGGTAGATTACGTGGGCCCAATGCGGGTTGGTAGATGTTATAATTATGTCATTTTTTGGTTCTAAGTAGGAAATGCCTCTTTCCTTGTAAATGGGAAGGTGGCTTTCCAGATAAATTGCGGATAGTGACAACTATTAGACTAGATTATACACTTAGCCTCAGATGAAGAGAAAACCATACATTTTGGCACTACGGTAAACATTGCTTAATACAAGCATATTTCCATTTAGGTAGGCATGGCATAAGTCATTTCAATGAAGAACTTGATGAATCATCTTTTTCTTCACTTCTAGCTTACACTAAGTTTACATTAAATACATCACAATTTCTATTAAACTTTTAAAATTTATATTGTTCATTTAATAATCATTTTATTGCACTAACTTTATGTCCCAAATAATCCTTGATACTATAACTTATAGACAATATGTACTATAGACATGGTTCAATCAGCCTCGTGGCTAGGGTTACTAACGGAATCACTTCAACGTTAACTAGATAGAAACTTGGACAGTTGCCTCCACGCTGGTTACCTGAATCGATTGCTACGACTGCGATGCACTCAGACTTGTGGATTGATCAGGCAGGTTTAGTTGATTAGACACATGAGTTTCTAATTTTGCTGTTGGTTTCAAAACTATATTATTCTTCATTACTTCTCGCTTTCTTTGATATTTTATTGTTTATGTCTACTTTGTCATATAACTAAAAAAATACTTCTATGGGGCTCTTGCCTTTTGTATTTTTTGCGTTTGTACTCTTTCCTTGATTTTGCCCGCGTAAAATCCTCATGATGAGTTTGTAGCGACATCTACATCGCCATCTGCAAACTACGCATCATTCAGACGTCATGCAAAATCCTACATCGCGCGAGCACAGTTTACCGCGCAACTAGCATTATACAACGTCCTGACATCAATCGTCGGGCCCACCAGACAACAATCGTCTGGTCGGAGGATCCTTTCTTTTCTATGGAGTTTGAGTGAACTTAACACCCTGTTCTTCACACTTCTATAAATTTGTTCTTTGTTTTTTCCCCAAGGTTCTTCTATTTTACCATAACTTAAAAAATAATCTTCTGACTTCAAGGAAACAGCACTGATTGCATCACAGTTATGCCTGCCTATAGCTATTCGCCTAGTCCACGCACATGTTACGTCTACATAACGACCTACCACAGGTTATCTCTAACACTAAGTTACTACGAAACTACAATTTGTATTGTACGGTTATATCACTTATAGGAAGTTGGACAGTTGTAGCGACTGATACCTAGATAACTAATTAGAAACATACCTTGATTATGCTGTTCTATAGTTAATGGTAGCGATTTGATCTTAATTATCGCGAATCTTCTAAACAAAGGCAAGATAGGGTGGTCAATTACAGCATTTCCTGCATCTTGGTCTATGCTATGTATATCTACGTTATCTGCATTATCCTTTATAGTATTCTGTATATATCATGCACTCACACATTTTAGACCCCGTCGTCTGATCACTGCTGTACATATTAACTCTGTTTATGTCAAGTACTGTTTTTCTTCATTTACTTACTTCTTTTGATTATTTACAGATTTTAGAAATTATTAACTATTTTCTTTGAAAACAAACCTTTGAAGTAACTGTTATTATTGAGCGAAAGCTTGAATAGGTAAATTTCCCCAATTAGTACTACATTTCAAGGGTTTGAAGAGAAAAGTTGACGTGTTTGTTTACAATTTTGGAAGGTCATTTTCTAGTAACGACCATTTCTGAAAGCAAATCATGTTTACTCATTTATTGCGGTGGTAGTTGGTAATTTGGCATTGTAGTCCGTTTTGTTCTTGTGTATTGACCTTTACTAGATTTAGTAAACAAACTAAGCATCTTAATTTTGCAAACCAACATCATTGTTCATCAAGAAAATTGTCAGGTTTTATTAGACGTGTTTATGAGAAAACCGAAATTACATTACACCTTACAAGGAAAATCTCGCACACGCTCCCGAAAGAACAGTCGAACACATACGCACATGTGATAGGGAAAACATTTCTCCCAAACACATTACGAGTGTCTACAGACTTTGAACAAAACTTGGAATATGAATTATTACTGAAAGTAATCCGAAGCGTCTCGACATCGAGATGTAGGCGTTATGTGGGTAGGCGCAACTCCGGCCATTTGCCAAATGAGACTCTCTTAACGCCGTGTTCACACGACGACAGTGCGCTAATATTTGTTGAGGTGAGTGGTCAAATATCACTGAATCAGTTGTGTGTATTGCTGTGTCGTTGGCAAACGTTAGGGTGCCATGATATTGGCAAATACTCGGGTTCATGTATATTTGATGGTTTATAAATCCGCAGGCTGTAAATAAGTTAAGTGCGTCATAAACATTCTCGTTTCTTAACCATATATATATTTTGGTATCAGTTTACGGTGTATGATAGCCAAGTAAAAACTGTTCATGTAAAGACTAGAAGGTTTCCATTTTAGGAAGAACAAATCTTAATACTCATACGATCCGTAAAACTGATTAGAACGTTGTGGTCCTAAAAAGAAGTGCAGAAAATATCGCACTCACAGCACTAATGTAAAAAATAACTGTACCTAAACTAGACACTAACCGACCTCATAATGCACTACCCTACTAAACCAGGCCACTACAGCCAGTACCACTGATCTACTCGCTGCAACCACTAGTCACGTCTGAACCCGCTTGCTCGTCAAGCGGAGCACGTCTCTCCCGTTATCCCACTGCATTATCGCGGCGATAAAATCACACTGTCCGTCAGAGCGACACCTTTATGGCTTCTACGGGAACCTTTTTACACAGCGACGTGACGGCTTTTGTAGGTAAAGGGGCCTTGTAGACAGGAGCCCTTGATACACTACTTACCTACTCTAGAACTATTCGCCCAAGGATTTAAATCGTGAGATGTGCCCTCACCTTACGAGAAGTGCCGATACTGAGTTGAGTTAGATAACAAATCCCGAATCATCCGTTTATAGAAATCATTGCGTGACAAACGACAGAGATACTCCATTGTTTTTAGTAAAAACAACTCAAACCGCTGTTAAAATGTTCTCTTATGCTTGCAGGAACTGTTCTTAACACTAACGAAATTTAACAAAAGGCAAATGTGTCACTTTTCTGTGTTCGTCTATTGTGTCGATTTAAATCTTTGATATCGCTCCACTAGACACGTATAAGCAATAGGCCCTAGATTTTAGTGTAAGGACCGACAGAATTACTAGCATCGTTAAGTTAATCGCTTGTAATTAGGTCTCGTACGTCTGGGTCCTTAGGACCAGATGAGTTTACGACGTCGTCTATAGAAATTAGGATAGAAGTTTTAGATTCATTTTACTTGTACTGTGTGAGCTAACCTTTAAGTAAAAAGTAATATAAGTTTGTGGAGGGATGAGGTAATCTGCGGTTCTATGAAGATATATGTATAAGTTTGTCTTCTCTTGCAGCATGAGTTTTCGTTGAGTTTTCTACTGCCTATTTGTCTTTTTTCATTTATATTCCTAAAATATAAGATTAAATAACCTCAAATCTTTTGGAAGTATGCAAATGGTTATGGCTGATACAATCTAGGCCAGTATAATGTATTCATTTTTGCTTAACATTTTTTTCCGTTTTTTGATTCAACAATTTTCTAATCCGGCTAGTATGAAGCTTTATTTATTGTTATAGGTGCTTCGTGTTTAATAAACCCTCCGGTTTCACGATATCTTACACATACAGTCCACACAATAAACTATAAGACTTATACGAGCGTGTTATAACCAACACAACAATTCGAGATCTTGCGCTAAAAATCTCGAAATACACTCCAATTGAAACGGAACTCCACGCCAAAGGCTTTAGAGGGGAAAATTCTTTGTGTACAGCAATTCAGCCTCCGGCTATGCTATTTCAAATGCCGTGTGAGCTCAGTCATTTTAAAAATTCACTGGGAAGAGAACTGAAGGTGAAGTGAATTGGTCCTTAGTACGTCCGACGTTATTGAGTTCTGTGTTGGTAGCTCCCAACACAGAACTCACTGCTGCCGTGTTACCTCGGCGAGCTAAGGACCAATCACTATCTTGCTCAGAATTGTTTGTCACTACAAGTTCTGTGCTATACGCCTGTCCTGCTACTTTTAAGCGTCTTAGAAATGTATTTTCCAGTAATCCGATTTCGTGAATTGGCTGTTTCTAGTTGCGAAGGATAATAGGTCTATTTAGCTCTAGTTAAAGCACCTCAAAACTGTTTTTTTTTTTAAAGAAATCCATGCTTATGCTTCTATCCCTACTAATGTTATAAATGCGAAAGTAACTCTGTCTGTCTGTCCCGCTTTCACGCCTAAATCGCTGAACCGATCATCATGAAATTTGGCAGAGCCTGGAATATGGAGAAGGACATAGGCTACCTTTTTACGCGAAAACTGACACCCCCGCGGGCGGAGCCGCTGGAAAAAGCTAGTACTTAATATTACAAATGCAAAAGTAACTCCGTATGTTATCTTTTCATGCCTTAAAGGCTGAACGGCTTTTGATGGCACTTATCACACAGGTAGACCATGACCATATAAGAAGAAGAGATGTTTTTTTTTAATTAGACAATTTTTGGTAAATAAAATCTCGATTAAAGAATATTTAAGTGATAGACTTATAAAGTTATAACTTAAATACTCGCAACTTTAAATTTTATTTGACCTATTAATTTATTATTACATCTCTCATTAGCATCTATCTGCTATTCTATATTTCATATATTTTATTTTATAATGATGAATTATATTTTAGATTATCAATTATTATTGGATTATCTCAGTTAAATACCTACATGAATTTTATAATATAGTAGTTTTGCTAAATGTTTAATAATTAACAAATGCTTCCTCTCTAACTTACTTATTTTGCTGTGCCCGACGGGTCCATTTGATCTAGTTATAAGTTTACCACCTAAGAATGTGAACCTACATGTGGAATGCAATAAAGTACCTATTGAGTATTGAGTTTTGACCTGGGTTCAGACAGGATACTCTTTATCCCGGTAGTACGTTCCCGTATCATAAACTCCGACCACCACGCAAACAAAGCCGCGGGTAAAAGCCAGTGCACTATAAGTTACTCACCTGAGAGAATTAGGAACCAATTACTAATAATAATTATGTATTTGAAACAAATGTCACCTGTCAAGGACAAAGATATCAGCCATTTCATATTGAAATGTGTTTACGTTAAGTGACAAGCTCCCATGTCAAGAACATCGAGAATTCAATGTGTAACGTTATCTCAATCATCTTCAATTAATTAAGATAATAGCTAACACACAACTCAATGATATAGGGATAGCTAACGTGTAGACGTTTCAGAAAGATTCAATCTATTCTAAAATGCTAATTGAATTAGTACTAAACTTCTAAGCGAGTTCTTCGTCTTAGCGTATCGAAGACAAAAAGTTGAAACATCTTCGGCTCAAAATTCAGCTGCGCTAACTCCGCTCACTGACGCAGTCATAAGATCATCAAATGCACAAGTTAGGACATGTGACGCACGGTGGTAGTTGGTATAAGGAAGTTGGTCAAATGCCTTAACTGGGACGTTACTGTATTTTTTAGTTAGGATTTTTTTGTTGTGATGATAATGAAATAAATAGTGGGTACGTACTATCTTCAGCATGACAGTTTAAGCAGTTACTAAACTAACTCATGCGCCGTTAACTTTGAAGATGTCAACAATAACGGTTATGTATCTCTCAACTTCTACATACCAAACAGTTCACTTCCGAAGTTTTCTTCCGGGAGTGTAAGATTTATGAAGTAATATATCCCATATATCTTCGAAAGAATCTTGGAGGAATTCCCACCAACCAGCAATTGATTCACTGGCATTCACTGGAAATAAAGTGTAAGGAGAAAGCGGTCCAGTATCCTACAGTCAACTTATCGGACACAGAAACTTAGCCAAATCGAAGTCTTTCCTTTTCGGAAATCCTAAACAAATAACAAAGAAGATTCAGCGTTCAGATTTCATCAAAACGTATTTAAGTAGCTATCTACTCACTCGATTAACTTCAAAGTGACGCAAAATACTTGAACTCCCAATGACAGTGCTGTTACACAGTAATTCCGGCGTAACCAGCCTTTCTTTCTGCCGTTTCATGGAACCTTCGCACGGGCTCTTTGCCTTAATCCTGTCTTCGTCACTCCTGCCAAAAGTTAAGGCGTTAGAGTGAGACAGGTGGAGGTTTAGTGATGCTTGCTTCAGGACTGGAATCAATACAACATGGCGTAGAACGAAGAACACGCAGCTTACATCCATGCATAATGTATGTCACGAGCATTACGGGTGTAGTGTAGAAGTTAGCTGATTTTGATTTAAACTGTTACAGCGTTTTGGGCTGACTTTACGTGCAAAGTTTTTTTTTCTTTTGGTTAAATGGTTTTGTGTGTTTAAACTAAGTTCGGTTTTGCAGCAGCGTTCGGATGTAAATAATGTCAGAATTATAATGCTTCACTTTGTTTACACAACTGTAAAATATAAAGTTCTGAATGAAGCCCCAAGCTCAGTGCAAAGCCATTTTCAGTATATTAAAAGAACATTATCTCGGGACTGGTATCTTTTCAGAAATACATTTGTCACATGCCGTTACTTGTGGGTAGATAATAGTCCTCTTTCTCTTTGACAGTCTAACGGTCTTCAAACTAAATCGGAATCGTAGCGTGGGTTGAAACTATTTACATAAATACCTAAATATGTTACCCACCCAGTCTGCCTATTTGTGACCTTTGCTTAATAGGTAAATCAATCAATAGTAGTAATGGCCATTTTTTTTCGATTAAGCGACTACGCATTTATTCAATTTAAAGTTTGTTTTTTGCAATCAGTCAAGTTGCAAAGTAATCAGGAAATAAAGCAGAATAATTTATCCTAGACTAATTCAAATGTCTTGCCTTCTTCTGCCTTCTGTTTCCCTCCTATAAAATACCTATAAATTACCATTTTTCGTAATCTAACAAAGGACATCAGTTGCGCCACCAGCAGGGATCATAGTTTATAATCCTCCAAATCCCACAGCTCAAAACTTTAGGGTCTCTGTAACAAACTTAAGTGAAAATGATGAGTCCTGCCATGTCGAGACACCATAAAATACGCAACTTTTGTAGGTAACTTCGGCGCAGTTTTGCCAAATGACCGGTTAGTGTCGTAAACCCATTGTCTCGAAGGGTTCACCATGTTTGCCTTATCTTTGGGGGTTAGGTTGTAAAAAGTTCAATGGTGACCTTCGTTCTGTAGCTGTGTTATGATGATGGTAGTATAGAAAGGTTATGGTGTACCCTTTACATTCGTTTTGGGTTAGTATTAATAGTAAAAAGGTTAAACCTTGTTAAACCTGCAGGATGAAAAAAGTAACCTTAAAATCTTAAAAGAGAATACAAAACGTGTTTGATGTTTCAACTTGCGGCAAAATTATATCATAATTTAAAGTCTATAAAATTTAACAGTGAGGCGTAACAATAAAAAGCTTTACCACTTCACCGCAAATTTCTAAACCGACAAAACCGCCGAGCACCCATACGAGCATCGTACTACCCACTTTTCAGCCTTTTAAATAATTTAGCGCCGATTTTATCGCCCTTTGCGGCGTATCTGCATTTATGACCAATTCTCGTAGGATCGGATCCTTGGAGTTCTTACGGGGAACGCTTCGAGGCTCTACAGCGTTGTTATTCAAATCCAGATGCCGTAATTGTCACATTATGTGCGCTTTCTGACTGACATATGGCGCTAAGATTAATGGTTGTGGGTTTCCGATCGCAGGCTACGCCAAAAAGGGTTTTTTATGCTCCCTTCACGTGAAAGAGTAATTGAAATAAATGATCGGCTTACTCGTCTGTTAGGGTGTTGTTGGAAGTCAACGTTTGTGATAAATTGTTCGTGTGATTCGAATTTCTTTTCAATAACCTTTTTATATTTTACTTTGAAAATTGTATTTACATTCAGGATCTTTTTTTGACATTCTGGATTGAGTACCGAGACTTTTTGTATAGAACGAATGTTTTTCTTATTATATCAAAAGGCCAATTTTCGTACTTAATGTTTTTTTTCATATTCAAGTCGCAATCTCATCTCAGTGACTGTTAAAATAAAGACAGAAATAAAAACTCAGCAACAGTTTTTTTTTAAATCAAAAATGTTGATAAATTGATTGTATTTGGGACTGAGATAAGAATAAAAATACGAGGTTTGTCCCTTAGAGCACTGTCCACATAACAAAGTGCATCTACATTCACTAGCTATAATTGGCGCCCACCGTGGGACAAACATATCGAAAAGTCCACCACACGCAATACTAGATGTCATCGTTTGGAGGCCGTTTGATTTCATGCGTCACCTACCATTCGTCCATGTAGCTATTATTCCCCAAAAAGCCACCAGTATTTAGCGAGTCCATTTGGTGCGAAAACTTTGACGTGATGAAGATCGAATGGTGTTTAAATTACACCGACAACCGCAACAGTAAAACTGCATAAGTTATTGTAAATTAGCTTCATTGTCTACTAATGGCGCCCCAACATGGGACTAAAACTATCCAAATTAGCATGCTAGTCGTCATTTCTACAGAGGGTAGGCCTATACTTTACTTTAACCACTGTACTTATTCGACTAGGTACTGTTTATTTATATCACTCTAATGTGAGCCGTATTTAAACACCGCCATATATCACGTATACTCGTAGTCTTAAAATAAAATGTTAAAAACTACGCCAACACAGATACAGAAAGTGTTAACATTTTCACAAAACCCGCACTGTTCACTATTGGCGCCCAGCGTGGGACCGACAAATCTAAACTTTTTGTCCGGACCACCACGCTACATGTCATTGGTACAAAGGCCGTTCGTTTCCAGGTGCCGACTACCCTCCCAGAATGTATGTCACTTCAGTATTTAGTGAGTCCATTTGACGCGAAAACTACACGTACCATTTCTTTTTACGACAAGCCCTATTGTAAGCAGTATACTCACAGGCATATGTCAGAATGTAAGTTATTTTTATATGTATTACTTATTGTTATTATAAATGGTTTGTTTGCCGTCATAAATGTTAATTTTGGCATTGGAAATGGTTTTTGTTTTCTTTTTCTGGAATCAACAAAGCAGTTAATAATGTTAAATGTATATAATATAATCCAGTAGGTATTTACCCAAATAAAGCGAAATTCCAACTGGCAGTAAAGTTTGTACAACTATGTATTTCGTTGTGAAAGGTCGCAATCGTTTATACTCGTAGCTATGTTTAACTGTGTTCCTAACCTGGTTTTCTTAACATATAGCCGAGGTCAGGTGACTGCTGGAAAATGTCACGATAAATTGCCTAGAACTGTTTCCAATGAACAAAGAACTTATAAAAACTAGACGAGAGAGATCTATCCGGATGGAATAACAAAATACAGGATTATCCGGCTACACTTTATTAACAAGGTTATGTATGATAAAATTACATAAATTAGGCTTATGTACCAAAGTTATGATCCGGAGATAACACAAACCAAATACAAGAGAATATTTACAATGATTTACACTCAAAAAGTTGAAACAAATACCTTAACTTGATCGTAATAATTCACCTACTGGGTGTAAGTAAGACCACGTTCACACGAAGGCGAGACCGCAGCGACACCGCTTGTGAATACTAAATAAGGCCCGTAGTATGACGGACTACCCTCAAAGGCGAAATAAAAAAAAAAAAAATTTCAACCCTTTGCGAGCGAAATTACCTCTCGTTTCGCGTAATGACCTCTTTTTAATTAATGTAGTAAAACATTTTAAGCATTTTTTGTGTTCGAAGCGCGCAGTTTACATGCTAAGTACCCACTGTCGATTTCGAATGAGTTTCAGTATTCTAGAAGCGGATTGTGAAATAAAACCTTTCGTCTTTTCGTTTTCCCAGCAAGTGTTGATTCCGGTAGTAATTTAAAAGTGTTGTGTGAGGAAAAATACGAGTATTATTTTAGTACGAGCAAAGTTGAATGCTAATCTCGGTTCTAGGAAAAATCTAGAACATGAAAATTTCTATCTTGCTGCGCAGTTGTAAGTAAGCCTGAGTGGGTGCTATGTACAGAATTTATGTTTTGCAGCAACACTACACCGTGCGTTGCAGGAAATCTTACTTTTTTGTGGTTAACTTACAACTGTTCTTAAACAATATGAAACGAAACTTCTTCGTATTCTTAATAAAAACTGTTAATCAATATGGAAAGTTCTAATATAATCCAATATTAGAACTTTCCAATACAGATAGGTACAATTTTCATATCGTCGGGTAAAGCACGAACCAATATAATTTATAAAAAAACAATCAAAAGTAAAGGACCCAAAAGGGATCGTTGTAGTATTACCGAGGGTTGTGAGTTTTTAAGATTTTCATGTAATTTTTACACGATTTCACTACACAAGAAGGTATTCTTTTTTTATTTGTAAAATACCTGTCACTGGCGCTGCTCCACGGTGCGTAATGGCGGCGGCTGTCGGCCCTAGTGTATCGGTGTGTGTGAAGGTACAACAAACGAAATTGTAGGACCTTGCATGCTTCACATCTGTTTAGTGTAGGTACATTACGTCCGTCTTTTTTTGGGTCCATGAAAATGAGAAAATTAATTGTCTTCAAAAGGAAACGGGTTTCCATAAACATATGTAGAATTACTAAACATGAGAGAATTCTAACAGATATTATAGACATTCTCAAAAACACAAAATTCACGGTTTGTATTACTTACAAGATAAACCCTCATTAAAATTAAAGAAGCTATTTTTCGCTCTCAGAAGGGTCTCATTAATACTCATTAATGAATTCTAATACTCTAATTAAGTAGCCCTTAAAGCCTTACAAATATTTCATCATTATAATGACGGTACTTGAGTTTTTTCATTAAATACGTAGTTTAATATTGTTGCGGGGTCAAGCAGGTCAAGCCTGTTTTGGCACAAGCTGTGTGTGATTCCGATACAATGTCTTGCTGTACCCGATATTTTGTTGATGTAAGCAGATTTTATGCCAAAAGATTTTGGGATACAACATAAATCCAATTCTATATAAAACTTGTCTTGTTTGCAGTGGTTCTGTATAATACATAGATTTGTGTGTTTCGCAGAACCAGATTGTAACGTTTCTTTGTTTACTCAACTTTCGTTCGGATTACAAACAGAGCTGCCCTAAATACCTGATCTTTCGAAAGTCACAAACGAATCACGACCGTCGGACCCGCATTTTTGCTTACCGAGCACATATTTGCACAGAAACCCGAATTTGAGTCACATTTCTGTAACACAAACAATTGCCACCGTTTCAACCCTTCGGGCCGTAAAACCGAGAAAAATTTCCATTATTCAAACAGAACGCAGGAATAACAGGAAAAGTCGAGGCTTTCGCGTTTGATCGTCGGCTTACGCGACCAGCGTGGCACAAATTGCGTGCCGCGGACGAATCTAACGCGCCCTTAACGAGAGACTGAGAGGTCCGGGCTATGTTTGTCCTACGAGATTGTAAACAAACGCGGGCGATCCTGGCCGATCCTGTGCGATCCGGGCGGGATTAAATGCAAGCTGGTGCGGGCACCCAGTCGTAAACGCAGCGTAGTGTTGGAGACCGGGTCATCGTTTTACGAGCGTATTTTTTATGTCTACCTACTGTACCATGGTACTGTACGAGTGTAGGTGCGCATCTGATGGAACGGTTGTATCTATTCGATTTATTTTGTAAATATAATAAGATATTGAAAGGCTGAGAAATTAAACCGTATTGTCTGAAAAGAAGGCAATGTATTGAAGCAAGATTGAGTTCGCAGATGACATGAAAATGAAACCGATCTTTATCAGAAAATGCTTCCAACATTTCTAATTTAAAACCCCAACCTTACATTTATCATCAAAATAAATTCAACACAAAAGAATCCCATAACGCTTCTGATTCGCCCCATGGATTCGAATCACCCCCCATCCTTATCACAAGCGGACATTACACAAGATCGTCCCAAAAATGGGCCTTCAGTGTCCCCAGAATGGGCCCTTACACTGCATCGGATTGTAAGGCAAAGGCTATTTCATTAAAATCTGCGGATAGCCCTCTCCGCCGGAGAGGCTAATAGCCTCTTTAACGGTTATGGCCTGTTCCGGAGCTAGAGACCCTGGTCCTTCGAGCAAATTATTAAATTTTATTACTGAATATTTAATGGCGGCGCCCTCTTGATTATAATGAAATGAGTTTTGCGTTAGAAAGTTTTTACATGTCACGGCATTTACAAAAATGCAATCTGAGGTCGAACAAACTATTTATTAATCATGATGTCTATTTATTGTTAGTAAAAATAGTCTTGAAGTGTTTTAAATGATTACCTGAACATCCAGGCTTAGGTGTGGTAGACCCTTGACCATCAGTCCATCACGAATCTTTACGCAGTCTTATCTTTCTTGCAAAAATAGTCCCTTGCAAAAGACCGTGATCACTAGCCCTCAAGAAGATCTTGGTCTCTTCTAGGTTCTTGATCTTCTTGAGATCTGAAGGCCAATTCTCGTAATTAAAACCGTTCAAAATCTAGTCGCAGTGTCATCTCAGCGACAAGCAAGTGTCAAAAATGTATGAAAAATCTAGGTATTTTTGACAGATTGACAGAGATCAGACTGTGAACGTTCTTAAAATTAGTAAAATTGCCCCTCTGGTGAGCCTTGACTCGATCTGCATTTAAACCTTGCTGGATCTAAGATCTTTTCTATTTTCAGTCAAAACACACTTTAGTAATCCATTATTTACCAAACTCTTTTCTTTTTTCCAGACATTCCATACCTGGAGCTGGCAGAGCCGGAGGAGGGGTACCACGGCTTGATCAAAGAGAACGAGACCCTGGTGGAAGTGACGCCGGCCATCCGCGCGAGAGGACCGCTCTGCTCCTTCCTCATCCTCAACAACAAACACCATGGGGAGGCTCCATTTGAGGTATTTAATTAGTCTTGAACCAATCAACATAAGTTTAGCATATAAACTTACAATGTTGCCACTCTGGGGGCTATCTCTTTCGCTCCGCGGACCCGAACTCGTTGCTCTTGTAGCGACATCTACACCGTTATCCGTGAACTACGCAGCATACTGACATCACCCAAAATCTTGCATCACGCAAGCAGAGTTTACTGTGCAACTAGCTTGTACCTTGTAACGTACGTCCCGACGGCAATTGTCTCGTCGGGCAGTAGCCCACCAGACACGACATCCGTCTGGTCGCAGGGTCCTTCCTTTTCTATGGAGATTGAGTGAACTTTACACCCTGTTCCTTATACCTCTATAATTTATTTCGAATGTCCTTGCCTTTTTATATTTTGTTGAATCGATGCACAGCTAAAATGGGAAGATAAGAAACATGTGGTTTCTTGATACAATACGTGGTAGAATTATTTGAAGTGACGTTCCCTCAGCTTTCACCGCTCTTTCTAGTCCCTCATTACAGCAACATTCATCGAACCAGGCTTACAGCAACAGAAATCAGTGTTTTAAAATCCTTCCTGATCCTCAACAAAACCGCCATGGGGAGGCTCCGTTTGCGATTGGTACTTTGAAACCAGCACATCATCAAAATCTGATAAAGAGAAAAATGAATACAGGTTTTCACAGGCTTAGATAAAGCTAAGTATCGGTAGAAGAATGAGTTTCAAAGCTCTTGTAAAGAAAATCGTCCCACCTTCCAAAAATATCCACAACAACAAATACACATTATCCGAAGTTATTTGGACATCGTCTGCGATACATTTTCATCGCTGTAATCTTGTTAGTCTGAACTAGGAATGGTCGCCAGGGAATCTGTATAATTGTGAGCGGTAAGTTGCAAGCTGTGTCGTCCAATTCCAAATATACAGGTACACAGCAGTGTTGAAGTGTAAAATAGTTCAGTAAGATAGGAATAGGATTCATGAATACCTACATGTACTTAGAAGTTACAAGAATTTAATGCATCTAGCCTTTTGGAAATATTTAATTTGACGGAATTTGTACAAACGACAGAAATGTCAGGTTTTTACGTTGGCAGGTTTTTTTTTTTTTTTTTTTTTTTTGGGTGGGAAATCATCAAATGACTTCTCCTGCTGAGTAGAGCAGGAGGGCGTGTCAGACTTTTACTGACTAAAACCCACCCGTGTTCCGTCAGTAGCCCGTATGCCCCTGGCATGGCCGTGGTATCTCTTTCGAACAAACCCGCACCCCTGGCAGGCATCGGCCCTTGCGGACCCCACCTGTGGTTGCTGACATCTTTGACGGCGCGCGTGTGGAACACAACGCGCCGTCCCGTCTACCACTTTTCGGCCGCAGAGGATAGGGAGAGCGGCCAACGCTATACCGACACTCCTCTTCCCCTGCGGCCCCACCGCGTCCGCCATCAAACGGTGGCGGCCCCGTCCAGGCCACGGAAGGGAAGAGCGCTGCTCAGAAGCACCGGCACTCCTCCTCTACCGCAGCCCGTAACCCTCAGCCGCGATGCCTCCCATTCGACATCGCGGCCCACCTCAGTTGCGGTGCACCTCACCGCAACCTACTTTTTGGCCGCTACGTCAATGGCTTGAACGCAAAAGCCCTGACGAGCGGCCCCACCGTTGGGTTCCTCTTGGCTTCACCGTGGATGGGAGACCACGGTTACTAAGCCCCCCCGCAACGACAATGCGGGAACCCACTCGGGGGGGTACGTTGGCAGGTTAGGTTTGTTTCGCAATCTTGCCGATGAATAAGCTCATTTAATTTTAATCCCAAAACTAGGCAAGCCTTAATTTGTGGTCTAGGTTTGTTTCTGTCGCTTATAACTTGCATTTCCATAAAGGTTGCTTCAAATAAAAGCAATTCCTCATTGACATACACAATCGTTTGAGTATGTCTTCTACTCGAGATATGTATACGTCTATCACTACTGTGAGGACGTACTAAAACTAGTGTGGTACCGGGTTACTCTATCCAGGATAATAGCATAAACAAAGGTACCGAGTAACAAACCAACCATATGCATTAACCTTTGTACCACGATACGCCGTAAACTCATTAACGCATCCCAATGAAGGATAACCTCGAACTACGCGCCGAGCCGCCCTCTACCCGGTACTAAATCAACAGGAACATTGCGCGTTCTGCTCGTAAACAAGCCCCATTTGCAACGAACCCGCGCAGCAATGTAACTCACACAACGCGATATAAACTCTCCGTGATAATAAACGTCGCACGTTGTATGGTGTGCCGTAGTTTTATTGTTCTGTGCAGACGATAACTACAAATGGAAAAAGTTGGAATTGCAAGCGATAAAGTGCATCAATGCAGGTAGTTTGCAATTGCAATCGCAAACAGTTTAAAGGATTGTTTTTGAGAGGTGCGATAGCAGCGATTTGTCGAAGTGTACTTTTTGATACGAACAAGTTTTTCAATAGATTTCAAGTGGTTTTTAAATATTGGTGTTTAATACCTAAGAGCAGACGTCAACAAAAAGGTCCTCTTTCAGCAGCAGACATAAACAAATGTCTCTCATGCCTGTATTTTAGTTACACGAAATCTTGTTGTTGCCTAACCTAAAATCCACGATTTTAAAATTTCAGTTCACCAGATAACATCGGCTGGCAGCTGTCAACCTGCCACTCATAACAATACAATTTCCACCCAACATTATGTTTCTAGTCTTCTTTTAACCTCTCCCCTAGAAAAGTAGTTAAATATTTATAAAATCTCATTTTTCATCCGCCATGTCTAAATAAAGGATTGGATGTTTTGTGAAATGCTCGTATGTGGATAGTTATTGTTGTTTCGAGGTGCAGTTCTGGCGTTAGTCTTTGTAAAAGTAAAACGGTGGTATTGTATTTCTACATTTTTTGCGTTTATTTTTCTCTGTGTATGACAGGAACTGAAAACTGATAGCACCTGCATATGAAATCCTAATTAGACAAAAACTAATGTGTTGGCTGTACGTGTATACAGACTGCCTTAAAGTTAAATTTTTGTCAGATATTGTCCTATTTCTCTGACTGGTAAGCGGTAGCTTTTTAAGAAAGATACTAGCAGCGCTCCGTGGTTTCACCCGCGTAGTTCCCGTTCCCGTGGGAATACGGAGATAAAATAGCCTATAGTCACTCAGGGATAGTGTAGCTTCCCAACAGTGAAAGATTTTTTCAAATCGGTTCAGTAGTTTCTGAGCCTATTCAATGCAAACAAACAGACTATCAAATCTTTCCTCTTTATTATTAGTATAGACTAGCACTTCGCCCGCGACTTCGTGCGCAAACTCATGTTACTACGGAATAATATAGCTTTCCATAGGTGAAAGGAATTTTTAAATCGGTTGAGTGATTTTGAGTTTCCATTACAAGCAATTTTATAAGCAATCAATTCTTTCCTCTTAATAATATTAGTGTAGAAGATAAGATAATCAGTTGTCCTGTGTTGTCCTGGTGGGTTCCGTAGCGAAGGACTAACTTTTTAACGACATAGGAAGAAACTGTCACAAGCTGAAACGTATAGTCCACCTCGTCATGGCTTAACATGACAAACTCCAAGTAAATTGAACTTCACTAATAAAAACTGCCGCTCAAACCTAGCCATGATAAAGCAATTTTAAAGCCGACTATACATGAAAATAAAAGAATATAACCATCCCATTTCTTCCTGTGGGTGTCGTAGAATGCGACTAAGGGACTTACTAGAGAATGGGCAGCAGCGTTCTCTATGCATTTTACCACCATACTGCGATCGCCAACCCACCTGCCAAGCGTGGCGATTATGGCAAACCCCCCCAAAAATGACAAGCACCAGAAGCACAGAACCGGTCGAAGTGGCGGAGCTTGGGGGAGGCCTATGTCCAGCAGAAAATGAATAGGTAAGTCTAGCAAGACAACCGAGAACAAAAAAACTATCTCACATATTCCAAGACACTTCTAAGCTACAGAGAGTAGCAAGTTTGTTCAGATTGCACCGCGGAGCACCGGCTGCAAAGTTTCACGACGCTGCGATTGCCGCGGGTCGGCAGCGATGCAGGTGGCAACTTTGAAGAGCCAATAACTAGAACTTTACATTGTTGGCTTTATTTCCTTGTTGTAGCTTGAGGCTGGGTTGTAAAATACTTACATAGTCTGCGTTGTGCTGGAATTTGTAGCAATCTTCTAGTAATGGCACAGACATGGTAGGAAGTACATAGGTAGTGATTCAATATGTAACTTGGTAGGTATGACAAACACTAGATAATATTTGTTCCGTGTAATTGTGAAAGTATAAAAATTAGCAAGGTACTGTAAAGGCAGAGGCATTGGCCGACCATACAATAATAAATAGTTTGCCATTTCTTCCTAGCTAGTCGAATCCTGCTCCTTCTAGTCTTAAGCTACATATTTTCTCCCTCATCCTCTATTCTTCTTTATCATCTTATATTGATCTGCCTTCATAACTATAACAACCAGACTTACCAAGGGGTATCGTGTTAACCCGCTGTGGTGACTGGGTTTAGAAAAACAGATGGCTGTCAATGATTAACAAACCCCACTTTCTCTGATAACAGCTGGCAACTGGCGACTGAAAGCTAAGATGCGCTTGCCGAGGTCGGTTCGTGGACGGGTGACGATCTATCACATATAGAGATCCCGCCATGCCTCGGCAAGCACGACAAGCCGTTGGTTTCGGCTGTTATTCGTAGATCTTTGACAATCACAACCAAATTCATAATTTTTTTTTTTTCGTATAACCCAATAAACGGGTTTTGGAAATTAGATGGCATTCGCTCCATGTAAAATACTGGTATTCAGCTGCATCTGGTTAGACTGGAAGCTGACCCCAACGTAGTACACAAAAACAGCAGACTATAGCGTTATGTTTCATGTTAGAAACGGTGAACCCCCACAAATGTGCCAGTCTACAAATAGTGGACCAGTGTGCAGTGTCAACACGACGCAAGATATGTCAACATTGTCGTGTACGGCAGGAATATAACCTTATTGTATTGAACTACTGTGTTTGAGCAGGCTGTGTGGTTGAGTTTACGATTCGAAACCGGAGTTATGTGTTTTGTCTTTAGTGTAATGGATATGAAGTGGATATGTATACGCATAATAACATAGGCTGACCATGACGCTATTTAACGCGTGCTTTGTCCGGTTGTAAAGTAACTGTTTGATTTTAAGGTATTGGTTATTTGATCTTTTGGTCAAATAACATCCTTAGAAAATCTATGATACATATCCTACTTATATGTATTATAAATGTGAAAGTTTGGATGTTTGTTAGTCAATCACGCAAAAATGACTGAGCGGATCTGGATAAAATTTGGCACATAGAGTTTATTCGTAGTAGGTGCCCGTGGAAAAATTTCCGACCACAGTACGGGCGAAGCAGCTGGCAAAAGGTAGTCTTACATAAATTCTAAGTCACTTTTTGTTCTTCTAAACTACTCAACAGATTGTGATGCACTTTTATTTGGCATAAAACATTAATTATAAAACTTACATTTACATATAATAAAGAAATGTCGATGTTTTGGAATGCCGCAATAACCGTGCGAAACTGGGGCGGGTCGGGAGTCGGGACTATCTTTATATCAGAACCTAGGAGTCCAAGACACACTCAATAAACCCACTCAGCTTATATCACCAATAACTCTAAAATAAAACACATCAATCTGGGCATTACCGAATGTATTTTAAAGCCGAACTTCGCAACTTGTTCGAACTTCAGTGATTTACTGGTAGTTGTCAAGTTGGAGCGGCCACAAGCCACGGATAGCCACGCGAAGCCAGCACAGAACCTGACAGGTAATCGATGGCGGACACTGGATTAGAACTTATCTTGCTCCTACATGCCATGTAGCAAGGTAAAGATGAATTGCGTAGGAAATTCTACGTGGAAATAAGTATGGAAATATGTTATTATCTTTCCAAGATCCGTATGATCAGCATGATCAGCCTTTAATGTTCCTACTGTTGGAACATAGGCCTCCTCTCGGTGAGAGGGAGTGGGTCGTAATCCACCACGCAGGCCCAGTGTGGGTTGATAGATGTCACATATCTTCAAATTTTTGCCTCACAATGTTTTCCTTCGCCGTTTTGGGGGCTGAGGTGATAATTAATTTACACAAAGTAAAATGCCTGTCTGGACTAGAACCTGAGTACGGACGGTAACACTCATTCTAGAAAGTGCACGCACTGCACTGCAGACGTCACTCGATCATGGATTTAGAAGAAAACTTTCTTCTTCTTGTAATGCAATAGCCAACTAACCAATATTACGTCGACTTCAACCAATTTCAAAAATGAGAACACGTCAACAGAAACGGATATGTTCGCTCACGTATGGAGCCGATCGTATGCGTCGACATCCTGCCGGACGTCATCGGCTGTCGCTGCATCCATTCGTATCCTTTCCGATCCGATGCACTACGAGCCGTTTGGTGGAAACTATCCTTAAGTCGCGGTTGTTATCACTGGGCCACCAATGCTCCTGATGATTAAACTGCTATTATTTAAGAGCTCCTATGAGAATCAATTCGATGTCCAATCTACCAAAGAAGCTTAGCTTACCTACTCCCCACTCCATCAAGCTCTAGACCTTTTTCAATCCACTTAGAGGTTGGCTTTCAGCCTCAATAAATGTAGCTGAATATCCACATTGATTGAATGATTAATAGTATTAACTTTCTTTTGCCTTAGTTCCAGTTTGTCCAATTTAGTTCTACTTAACCTTTGATAAGGGTGTCAGGATCTCAGCAGCTGGCGTTCTGTAGTTTCTGCCTACTCCCATGGGAACTTGGCGTTGGTTTTTGTAACTTTGATACATCCCGAAATATCACCATGCTCTGCCTTTATTTCAATGTGTCTGTGATCAGCAAAGCACGTCTTATTCCATGCTTCTCTATCAAACTTCATCTCTGTCATCATCTGCCTAGCCTTTTTCCCAACTATGTTGGGGTCGGCTTCCAGTCTCACCGGATGCAGCTGAATACCAGTGTTTTACATGGAGCGACTGCCTATCTGTTAAAGCATCAGCTCCACTACCGTTGACTCAAGTTAACTGAGCAATTTGTATATAGTCAAAATTTAACTCAATGTATTTTATCAGGCGTTTAACTTACTGTCCTTGTTCAATGTCAAAATGGAAGGTTAAAAAATATAAGTACAAGTCATTCACTGCGTGCTACATCCTGAGTTTTTTAATTCCCAAAATCCCTAAGAAGTTCCTCCAGTTTTGTACATGGTCCATACGAACCGGATAATTTAATATCTACATACTAGCAAAGTGGAATGAGCTGGAATTGGATATTCTGGAAATTGAAAATAATGAGTACCTGAGTGAAGAGGTGACGAACACGTTTTTGGAAGAAAAGTGGATCGGACATTAAGTGAAATAAAACAGGAAGTGTTTTTAAGCATTTTACGTAATATTTACTAAATTCACCCAGCACTCATTAATATTAAATCAGGTAAAATTAAATATAGGAATTAATTATTGGTATAAGAACTTAAAGAAGGTTAGTAACATATTTTTTTACAAAGTCATTTACTTATTTTTATTTTTGGTTTGTGTATAAATATTTACAAGAAATTATTTACAGAGCATTAGGTTAAATCATATTTGTAAAATGTAGTTAACGTGTACTTAAAATACAGTACAGTAGTGTTATTGTTAACCTGCATTAGTCAGCTATTTATTTTTCAATATACAAATATTATTTTTTAATTTAAACCTTTACAATTAATTTTTGCTTTGTTAACGATTAAATAGGTAGATAAATAATTTATTTGTTACATTATTTCTTTAGAATAATAAGCCTTACATACTTTCCTACAGTAGTTATTATAATATTTGCAGTGATTCAACTCAAAAGTCAAACTTGTACAATTAAACTTTGGTTAATTTTATTTAGTCTTATTAGTTACTACGTTAGGTATTTTTGTTATAAAGAGTTTCGTTATATTACATTATAATTGTATAATTACAGGTCTACGACACTCTCCTTTCAAAATGACTGAGATTAAAGAACTTAAAAAGAAGCGAAGCAGTTATAAAGGAAGGTTAACAGTATTTGGAACCTATTTAAGTAATCTGAAGGATGCTGAGATAACCCCCTATCAGGTAGTGGAGTTGCAGTTGCGAGTCACAAAATTAGACGATATTTACAATGAATTTAACGAGGTTCAATTGAAATTAGAATGCATGTGTGATAACATTGATGCTGAGACACTCGAAAGAACTACAATTGAATCTCAATATTATGGGTTAGTAGCTCAAGCTAAAGTTATGTTAGGTAACTTTTCAAAATCTGAGCAAGACGAAGTAAAATCGAATTGCAGTAGTGGTAAACGTCAGTTCGTCAAGTTGCCTACAATTCAATTACCCAAATTCACAGGATCATATGATAACTGGCTTGAATTTCGCGATACCTTCGCAAGTCTCATTCATGGCAGTGACGACATAGACGAGATAAATAAATTCCATTACCTGAGGTCATCATTAGCAGAATCTGCTGCTGTTGTGATCCAGTCAATTGAGTTTTCTGCTCAAAACTACAATGTGGCATGGGAGCTTCTTTGTGAGCGATTCGATAATGAAAGATTATTAATTGAAAATCACGTTACGGCATTGTTCAATGTCGAGTCAATCACTAAGGAGTCCTCAACTGCATTAAAAGGTATTGTAGACAATGTAAACAAAAATATCAGAGCGTTGAAAACATTAGGCGAACCTGTTCATAGTTGGGACACATTACTTATCCATATTATTCGACAAAAACTTGATACTACAACATTCCGAGAATGGGAAGAATACAAAGGGCGTATCGATAAGTCTAAAAGAATCATTTTTAATCAGTTCATTGAATTTCTGCGTAATCGCGCTGATTTAATAGAAACACTGGAAAAATCACGTCATTCTACAACCAACATAAAACAGAACACTAAAATAAAAGCCTTTGTTACAACAAAAACCACTAGTAGTTCTTCATCACATAGTTGTCCGAAATGTAAAAGCGATCACAACCTCAATTCATGTCCACAGTTTTTATCATTAAGCGTCAACGATAGAATGTCTTTAATACCTAGCTTTAAGGTATGTTATAATTGTTTACGTCACGGTCACTATCCCAACAATTGCAAGAAACCAGGGTGTAAAATATGTAAACGCAAGCACCACACGCTTATCCATAACGCAGATTTCAAATCACAACCTGTTTCAAGCAAATCAGCTGACGGTACGACCGATAAGGCCAAGGTTGAGTCATCCTCCACTGCCGACGTAAACAATGGTCACGTTGCACTCTCAGCTAATATCTCTGCGCATTCGCATACGAGCAGTACAGGCGACATCCTGTTGTCAACTGCGTTAATAAGATGCTACGATGTCAACAATAAAGAACACATCGCTCGAGCTCTTCTCGATTCTGGTAGTTCAGCGTGTTTAATGACCGAGAATTTATTTAATAAGTTAAATCTACCCCATTTAAACACAGACAAATCTATACAAGGCATAAATAAGTCACTTTCGCATGTGGAGAAAATGTGTCGTGTGCACATTAAATCGTTGCATGAATCGTACGATAATGAATTAATGTGTTTTGTCTTGCCCACTATAACTGATAACGTTCCCGCTAGACAGGTACATGTGAATATACCGTCAAATATTCACTTAGCTGATCCGTTTTTCCACACACCCGCTTCTATTGATATTATTATAGGAGCAGACGTATTCTGGGGTTTATTAGGATCTGATAAGATTTTACTAGGTGATGGGAAACCAACACTTTATCAAACTAGACTTGGTTGGCTAGTTTGCGGCCCAATAAACGGCGGCTGTAGTAATCATTCACCTCAAAATTCATCAATTAAATGTAATTTTAGTAATGTTAACGATTACTATGAAGGTTCTTCCATTTCGATTGAGTTAGATGACATCCGAAATCAACTATCGCGTTTCTGGCAGCTTGAGGAAGTTTGTCATGAGTCATCGACTTATTCAGATGAGGAGAAGAAGTGCGAAGAACACTTTATAAAAAACACAACGCGCTTGGCAGATGGCCGCTTTAGCGTTAAAATACCGTTAAAGGAATCTTCAAATAGTTTAGGCGACTCATATCATCGTGCAAAACGATGTTTTCTGTCATTGGAGCGCAGAAATCTCAGCCAACCCTCACTCGATAAAATGTACAAAGATTTTATGACTGAGTACATTTCTTTAGGCCATATGTTCGAGTGTACTATTAATGAAAATCAGCGGTCATATTTTATTCCTCATCACGGAGTACTGCGCGAGAGTAGTAGTACAACTAAATTACGAGTAGTTTTTAATGCTAGTGCAACTACCACCTCTGGGAAATCTTTAAATGCAATACAGATGGTGGGGCCTACCGTTCAGGACGATCTGACTGCAATCCTTCTTCGATTTAGAATGCATAAATACGTCCTCTCTGCTGACGTAGAGAAAATGTACAGGCAGGTGTCTGTACATCCATCAGATTGGCACCTGCAGCAAATTGTTTGGCGTGATAATGCTGCTAGCCCTCTTAAAGCCTACCAATTGCATACAGTGACTTACGGCACGGCTAGTGCACCGTTTCTCGCTACTAGGTGCCTCAAACAGGTTGGTCTTGAATGTCAGGATCAAAATGTCGCTGAAGTTATTGTTCATGATTTTTACGTGGATGACCTTTTGACTGGTGCAGACGTGTTTGAGGAGGCTCGAATGTTGCGTCATAAGGTTACAGATGCTCTTGCTTCTGCTTGCATGCCTTTGAGGAAGTGGAAATCTAACGAACCCAGTTTAATTTCAGAACCATCTGGTGACTCTCACATTGATTTCCACAAGGAAAGCGATGTTGTCAATAAAACGCTTGGTCTTAGTTGGCAAACTGACACAGATAATCTACGTTTTCCTATAAATGTTCCTGAACGTATAGAAAATACTAAGCGTGGCATGTTAGCAGTAATCGCGCGAATATTTGATCCTCTAGGATTGTTAGCACCGTGTGTCGTAACTATGAAGATGTTGCTTCAAAAACTTTGGCTGGACGGGTTAAAATGGGATGACCAGTTATCACCTGAGGTTGTAACAATATGGGCGAACATAATTAAAGCCTTGCCTTGCCTTCATAACTTACGCATTTCACGTCGTGTGGTCTGTGACGAATACAAACACGTTGAGTTCCATATTTTTACTGACGCTTCAGAGCGAGCTTACGGCGCTTGTTTGTATATTCGCAGTATCAATGAGCAGGGTGACGTCGATGTGCGATTATTAATGGCTAAAAGTCGCGTCACTCCTATTAAACCATTAACAATACCGCGACTTGAGCTGTGTGCTGCTGTGATTGGTGCACGTTTATATCAAAAGGTTGCTAGTGCCCTTCGTACCAAACCAAACAGTGTAATCTTTTGGACTGATTCTATGATAGTGCTGGGTTGGTTAAAAATGTTACCTATTAAATTAAATACTTTTGTTCGCAACCGTGTAGCCGAAGTCTTAGAACTATCCGGTGCAGGCACCTGGAAACATGTGTCGACGCACGACAATCCAGCTGACCTAATAACCCGCGGAGCAGAACCTAGCGCTATGCAATCACTGGATTTGTGGTGGTTAGGTCCATATTTCTTAAAGCATGACAGTACTACATGGCCATCTTCTGCTATGAATCCAGGTATTTTACCAGACATTAAGTCGAGTATTTTAATTAATTTAGCCCAAGATCATGCTAACGATTTATTTAAAGCATTGATCGAGTTCAATCGTTTTTCTAATTTTATTAGATTACAGCGTTCTATTTGTTACGTTTTTCGTTTTATTAATGCATGCAAAGGGCGTTCAGCATGGGCACGCCACGATTGCGGCGGTAAGTCCCCTCTTTGAGGAGTGGTTTGAGAGGCGGCATGGCGTCCTCACCTTCCGCCTGACGCAGGTCCTCACCGGACACGGTTGTTTCGGGAGGTTCCTGTTTCGGATAGGGCGGGAGGAAACGCCCGGGTGTTTCCACTGCGAAGATCGCCCTGAGGACACGGTGGAGCACACGGTGGCGGTCTGCCCTGCTTGGGCGGAGCACCGCCGTGTCCTCGTGGAGGCGATCGGCGGCGGCGATCTCTCGCGTCCGGCCCTGGTCCAGGCCATGGTACGGAGCGAGAGGGCATGGGGAGCCGTCACCTCCTTCAGCGAAGCAGTGATGCTCGCGAAGAGGGAGGCGGCGCACGTGAGGGAGAGGCAGCATATGCGCCCTCGCGACCCCAGCCGCCGCAGGATACGGAGACGCCCTGGGCGTCGGGAATCCCAGGCCGATTTCCGGCCACCGTAGGCATGGGCTTGCGGACGGCGAGTAATGGGTAGCTCGCTGTCCGGTAAGGACCAAGCCCAAGTCGACGGCGCGTTGTGTTCCACGCGCGCCTCAAAGAGATGTCAGCACAAAAATGATGGGGCCCGCAAGGGCCGATGCCTGTCAGGGGTGCGGGTTCGTTCGAAAGAGACACCACAGCCCCTGGCTTAAGGGCTACTGAAGGAACACGGGTGGGTTTTAGTCAGTAAAAGTCTGACACGCCCTCCTGCTCCACCCAGAGCGGGAGAAGTTATTTGATGATTTCCCACCCAAAAAAAAAAAAAAAAAAAAAAAAAAAAAAAAAGGGCGTTCAGCAAATACGTCCTATTTAAATGATGAAGAATTACAAAATTCGTTAAATTTTATTATTATTCAGTCTCAAAAAGAGTCTTTTCCTGAATATAACTTAATATTAAATAATAAAAAATTACCTCATAAAAATCGATTACTAAGCTTAAATGTGTTTCTTGATAAAAATAAGATTATTCGTATAGGTGGTAGATTACACAATTCTGAATATTCATTTGAAAAGAAACACCCAATTTTAATACAGTCCACTCATCACATATCGAAACTTTTATTTAGATTTGAGCATATCAGACTAATGCACGCAGGTCCTCAATTATTACTAAGTACAATTAGAGAGACTTACTGGCCACTTGGTGGTCGCAATTTAGCCAGAGCATGTTATCGTCAGTGCGTTCGCTGTCGTCGTCTAAAGCCACAGGCAGTTATCCCTCAGATGGGCAATCTCCCATTGAGCAGACTCTCACCAGCCGACTTTCCTTTTCAAAGCGTAGGAGTTGACTACGCAGGCCCTATGACCTCGTCTAGTCGTCAAGGTCGTGGATGTAGACTGGTTAAGGTATACATTGTTATTTTCGTGTGCTTCACTACAAAAGCCATTCATTTAGAGTTGGTGGGTGACTTGACGAGCAGTAATTATTTACAGGCTTTACGTCGGTTTATGTCTCGAAGAGGAAAACCTCTCAACATATACTCCGATAACGGAACTTCGTTTGTAGGAGCCTACAATGAGATAGCTGATTTCTTGAAACACAATTGTGACTCTTTGACTGATAGTGCGGCTCAAGATGGAATTAAATTCCACTTTATTCCTGCTTACGCTCCTCATTTTGGTGGTCTTTGGGAGGCGGGTGTCAAATCGACCAAATTTCATTTGTCTCGAGTGTTGGGCAATTGTAATCTGACATACGAAGAGCTTAATTCTGTTTTGGTACAAATTGAAGGCATTTTAAATTCACGGCCGCTCACACCGTTGTCATCAAACCCAGAAGACCTGTTACCTCTCACTCCAGGTCATTTTTTAATTGGACGACCTCTCACGTCTCTTCCTGTAAAGGATATCCGGGACTACTCCACTCATCACTTGACGCGCCATCAACGTATCGAGCAGCTGCGGCAGCATTTCTGGTCGAGATGGAGCAAGGAATATGTCTCCGAGCTTCAGCAGCGAGTAAAGTGGCGTACCGGCAACGACAGCCTGCACCTGGACTCCCTCGTTGTCATAAAGGAGGACAACCAGCCTCCGATGAAGTGGAAGTTGGGGCGCGTTGTTGGTCTTCATCCTGGCACAGATGGCATAAGCAGAGTAGCCGACATCAGGACTCAAACTGGGACCATCAGACGAGCATTCTCCAAGATTTGCCCGTTATTAGAAGACTGTTGAAAGGCGAGCTTCCAACGGCCGGGGGCATGTTAAAGCATCAGCTCCACTACCGTTGACTCAAGTTAACTGAGCAATTTGTATATAGTCAAAATTTAACTCAATGTATTTTATCAGGCGTTTAACTTACTGTCCTTGTTCAATGTCAAAATGGAAGGTTAAAAAATATAAGTACAAGTCATTCACTGCGTGCTACATCCTGAGTTTTTTAATTCCCAAAATCCCTAAGAAGTTCCTCCAGTTTTGTTGTTTTGTTTTGACCTCCACAACCCAGTGGCTGGGTAATACGATACCCCTTGGTAAGACTGGTTGTCAGACTTTTCGGGCTTCTGACGACCCGTAACGACTGTCAAAGATCCACAAATGACAGCCGGGACCAACGGCTTAACGTGCTTTCCGAGGCACGGAGGGATCTTGGTATGTAAAGATGGTCACCCATCCAAGGACCAACCGCGGCAAGCGTAGCTTAACCTGGTCGATCGACCCGTGCAGCTATTGTTATTTAGCCACAAGCCCTTCATCTCTGTTTTCAATAAATTTCAAACGAAATCATCTGTCACACCTTTTATAGTTTCTTTGGTCTTCCCCTAATCATATACCTAGCCATTTACTGTCCCAACAACATGTCCTTCCCAAAATATCGTTATAAATAACCTCAAGTATATTATTTCATTAGGTAGGTACTGTAACCATTTTCTAACGGGTTAAGGCCCCACACCGTAAACCCACTAAACAAAACGTATAATTTATGTCCCACATTAATCACAAAACCATAGAGACTCCTGGTCCCTGGCCCCGTTGCCATGGCAACTAAACAATACCATTGTACATTACTGACCGGAATCATTTTCATTAAAGGACCTACAAATATTTTAGGGGAATTATGGTCGTTCGGATAAGTTTTCTATTTTCTTCGCTCGACTGGAAATGATGGGTCGGGTCCAATAGACCGGATGGGATGGGAATATGGGATAGATTCGTGTTTTGATAATAGTCCTGTTATTGTATTGTAGTACTTTTTATGGGGCAGCTTCATTTGTTTAGTGTATAATCGGGCGTAAATGATTTTTGTTGATCCTCCGGTATGTCGAAAGCGTTTCGATTGTTTTCGTTTTTTTCTTCAGAAAGTGTTTTATAGACCGCGGAACGTAAGTAAAATCAAAATCAGAACAAACAATCAAAGGTAGGAGCGCGTGCACTCGTTGCCTCGCACGGAAAAAGAATGAGGTCAACAACTAGCATAGTCATTGATGTAACGTGTACTGAAGTTTGGAAATAAATGACAGATCGCGGCAGGTAAGTTGAAAGGTGCAAAATGCCTATATACACCGCGGTCATACCATACATATCATGACTTATGCGTGAGTCGTCTTCGCACACGCTAAGCCCCATCACATCCATAGGATGCAGATCCTCCAGAACCGTTTCCTTAGAAAGGTCACGGGAACCCCCTTCTATGTCCGAAACGAGAACCTCCATCTTTATCTCAGAATGCCCACTATCCAGCAGTTCATGAAACGCTTCTCCAAGCGTTTCTTCCACTCAGCTGTGAAGCATCCCAATCGCCTGATCGCGGCAGTCGCCCGCTACACTCCCTCCCGTATTAATAAGATTCGCCGACCGAGGCATACTCTTACTATTCCCGAGGACGCTACAACTCTCCTCCAGGAGAGTAGTAAGGTCACCAGCACCGTACACCGTCGCAAACCACCGTCCTTCCGTCTTCGCTGCCGAGGCTCATAGCGACGTACCGTTCAATGTCCGTCCCGTCCTTTGCTCGAGCCAGCCCGCGCCGCTGGGCCTGTAGTATTTAGTACGTCCCCTAATAATAATCAATCTGATTCAGTTCCGTGCATAATTTAAATTAAATGTAAGAACTTCTGTCGGGGTGGAGACCTGGTGTCCTGAAATACAGGCCTTACGCCTATCTTAGGCACCAGTCTCCCACAATATAACATTGATAATGTATCGTTTTAAAAATGTGTTTGTACTTAAATATTGTGGCGAGAAATAAATCATTATCTTATCTTATCTTAGTTTGTCCCTTGCTGCCATCTACCAGCGATGCTCTAACCCGACGTCCGTACCCCACAGGGGGTGCCCTTAACGAGCAGTCGCTCTAGGTTTTAATTTTTTTAAGCCGTGGCTGGTAAACTTCATTTATTAGGATTGTCACAGGCAAGCCTGGTTAAGCAGACGACAACCTCCAAACTGCGAAATGTCATTCCCAAAAAAAAATGGGACGACTTACCAGCCACGATCAGAAGTAACTCTAAAAAAAATCTGATGGATGATCGTCATTTGTCCTTCTTTATTGTCATCGCATCAGAAGATCGCAGCAGTGATTATTACCCATTTGCAGGAATAGCCCCTCTTGAAGTTCGAAGGGAAAATGCTTGTGGAAAGCTGAAGCAGGAGACAAACGGCATTAACTTTACAACGTCACGAAGCCGAAGGGCAGACTGTAGAGCAGTCACAGCATTTCTCAAGTTGTCCATCCCACTATATGACGGTAGCTCTAGTGCCGTACGATTGAAACTGTGGCTTCTCAAACATCCCTCCAGCTGACTATTTATGAATTTATTGGAAATGTTTATTTATTTTGTTAAATTCATACTCCGATGAGATGCAGTGCGACGGTAAAGCCACATCGCAAACTATGCACCACCTCTTGTCGTGCTCTCTCTGCACTAACACACACTATGGAAGACCTTTGTGAACACAACGATAACGCTGTCGAAATGGCCGAATCCTGGTTGAAGCTTATTAAACCAACAAATGGAATCATCGATACGACGAAGAAGAAGAAGCAGTGATTATGTGCATCGACATATCCGCAGAAATGACAGAAATCCTGCTGCTGAACTAAATGCATAACTAACTATTCTACGACATTTCCCACAATCTAAACCTTCCCTATTGTTTCAGATAATGGTAATAGACGAGAACGAGGCCCGGCTGCGCGTGCGCTACCCACTCAACTGTGAGAAGCGACGCAATTACAAGTTTGACATCGCCGCCGTTGGATGCGACGGCTCTTATTCAAACACGTAAGTTTTATTCACAGCGGATCAATTGCAGTTTATTACCGAAAATAACGTCTCCCAAACAAATGTCTATGGACACTTGCCCCAAGAAAACGGCGTGACGCTGTCAAAAATCGACCCTATTCCCAAGTCACGCCCTGTTTCTCCGAAGGGAACTCAAACTCTCAACTGCAGAGGTGTACCTACATATAGTTCACATACATTTCGCCAGTTATGTTTAAGCCCCATGTAATGGGGGCGAGCCTATTACCATCAACCAAGCACAAGCCTTGTCCGATGACCTTGTGAAGGCCGCGGGTATCCGCTGGATGTGGGAAGCACAAGACCGGTCGAAATGGAGGAGCCTGGGGGAGGCCTATGTCCAGCAGTGGACGTCTTTCAGCTGAAATGATGATAATGATGATGAAGCACAAGCCAGGTTCCGCGTTGCTATTGAGAAATTCCATACAGAAAATCCCACTAATACTTTAGCCTGATCTGGGAATGCTCTCGTTTTTTTTTTATATTTAAGGACCTCGTTTTTCCGCCAGGGTGCCAGTTCACATAACAGTGACGGACGTGAACGAATTCGCGCCGGTGTTCAGCCAGGCCGCGTACGTGAAGGCCGTGGACGAGGGCCGCGTGTACGACGAGATCGTGCGCGTGGAGGCCACGGACCGAGACTGCACGCCACGCTACGGCGATGTGTGCAAGTACGAGATCCTGACCGACAGGAGCCAGCCCTTCACTATCGATAACGAAGGTGGGTTGGCAATATTCTGCTTAGCTTAAATCTGTGTGAGAAAGCAAGTCTTTTTTTGTACGTTTTTATGTAGACAGACAGAACCGATCTTATTACAAAACAAGGTTTTTCTTTAGATGTGGTTAAGACTGTCGAGCCTGTTTTTGAAATAATAATCTAAGAAATTGAAATACTTACAATTTTTTTTTTTTTAAACTGGCAACTTCGTACGGCGTCGTTTTTTTTTTTTTTTTTTGTCCACTTAAATAGTTGGAAATTCAAAAACTAACTGAGAGCTTGAGGCTGGAATTAAAGTTAGATCGCGTTTTATAATAAGATGGAACAAGTTCCACATATCATGCCTGATCGATTTCGATTCAAGGCGGTTGTTTAGTCTATTTTTCACCTGCAACTGTAAATAGTTATCTTTAATAAATTTAACACAAATTGAAAAACATAAACTTACCTTAGATGTTATTTTATCTATGTTGAGAACTCAGTTAGGATTCACTGCGTACCGCATCTCCAATGAATTTCTAGAAACCTGTTCTTACGGTTTCAGTAAGCAACGACGATGCCCACGGCGCATAAGAATTTAGGTCCTGGCTTATTATAGAGCAAGATGTTGGACAAATATTTTTCTGCCTCGAAATGGCAGTCGGTCAATATAGGCAATATTCTTCCTACTAGCCATTTGGCTGCGAGTTCTGGTACCTACTTAATGTTTTAACGTGTCGTCCTCTTCCCTAGGTGTAATCCGCAACACAGAAGCCCTGGACTACGAGAAGTCGCACAACCACATCCTGTCGGTGGTGGCGTACGACTGCGGCATGATGCAGTCTGCTCCTGTGATGGTCACCATCAAGGTCAACAAACCCTGCAGAGCTGGCTGGAAGGGTTAGTATTACGAACTTATTCTTCTTTATTTTTCAACCATGGAGTTTGTTGCCGTTTCTTCTCCATAGGAAACGAGAAACTACCAAATCTTAGTTCACTGGTACTTTTCGACACAGATGAAGATGAAGTTATGAGCCTGATAGCTACACTTGAAACTGATTGTTCTGTAGGTTGGGATAATTTATCAAACCAATTATTGAAAAATCATAAGGATATTCTTGTGCCACACTTAACCTACATCTTTAATATGTGTCTAGATAATGGTTGTTTTCCCAAAGATCTTAAAAAATCGCAGATCCGACCAATTCACAAAGGGGGAGCCAGAGACCGTATTGAAAATTATAAGCCTATTTCAATATTACCTGCACTTTCAAAAATTCTAGAAAAAAATATTAACAGGCGCTTAGTAAATTATCTCGATAGTAAAAAAAAATTATCAGACCATCAGTTTGGTTTCCGCCGTGGCAAATCTACTGATCATGCTGTTGGCAATTTAACTGATTTTATAACCACAAATTTAGATAAAGGTAATAAATGTATATCAATATTTTTAGACTTAGCAAAGGCTTTCGATACGGCTTCTGTTCCGATCCTTATACAAAAATTGGAAAAAAATGGAATTAGGGGGAAACAACTTAGCCTGTTGACCGATTACCTAACCAACAGAACTCAATGTGTTAAAGTGGGCCCCTACACTAGTACGGATTGTCCAGTGACCTATGGTGTTCCGCAAGGTAGCATTCTTGGCCCGACCCTTTTTCTCGTTTATATGAACGATCTCCTCTGTCTGGAATCATTTCATGGAAAAATAATCTCATACGCAGATGACACGGCCCTCATTTTCGCTGCTAAAACATGGAATGAGACTTACGATCTAGCCCAAAAGGGGTTTAATTTGGTAAAGAAGTGGCTTTATGATAATGTACTCACCTTAAACGTTGAAAAAACAAAGTACCTGGCTTTCTCAATCCGTACTTCTTCACATTCGAATTTTAATATAATCGCACATAATTGTTTCCATGATGTATTGGGTTATGTCAAATGCTCATGCAATCCATTGGCACGTACAAAGACCATTAAATACTTAGGGGTTGTAATTGATGAAAACTTCAGTTTCAAAATACACATCCAATTGCTGAGTAAAAAGATTCGTAAGCTTACCTATATTTTTAAAACATTGAGACACGTAGTGACCCCTACAACCCTAAAGCAAATCTATTATGCGCTTTGTCAGTCACTCATTACATATTGCATATTGTCTTGGGGCGGTGCTCCGAAGACTACGATAAAGCAGCTTGAGGTTGCACAGAGAACTATACTGAAACTCTGTACTTTTAAGCCTTTCCGTTACTCAACAACACTTCTTTATGATTACTGTGAGGTGCTGACTGTACGCCAACTATTTATCTTAAAAATTGTCTCAAAGCAGCATACTATTTTGGTATACAATCCGACCCTATTAACAAGGTGGAAAGGTTTACCTGTATGCAAGAGGGTATTGCACTCAAAAACTGCGTTTATTTGTAGATTTTATCCCTTTTTGGGGCCCTATTTATATAATAAATTACATAAGATTCTCGAGATATACTCGATGAATAATGTAACGATGAAGAATTCTGTAACTCTGTGGCTTTGGAAGTTAACATACGATCAAACTGAAAATCTACTGACCATCTTAAAGTAGTGTTGAACTGTCTGGCAGCTTTGTAAACCTATGGACACCATTAGAATCTACTAGCTAAAACTATCCTATCTTATACACACCCTCTCACACACATACACTCACATCCTTCACCTACACACCCAGAGGACAGCAATCCTTTTATTCTTTTAAATTAGTTAAGTCCATATTTTAATATAAAATGTTTCCGTTTGTTCATAAGCTCATACTTGCATACCCAGTCCGAGGGCTAGAGGCGCTGCGTGCTGAAACACAGGCTATAAACCTACTTCGGCAGCAGATGCTAACAACTAGACACAATTGTAACTGATTTACTCTTATGTATAACTTTAAGTACCTAAGACAAATTGTGTAACATGTACATTCTTTTTTAGTCTAATAAATAAATAAATAAATGGAACCGTACGCCGAACTTATGACGTTTCATATGTGCCTACGTGGACACTTGTAACACGTCCTATGCTGGATGGCTGGATGCCTGGAATGACGTTATGTGTCTTGTCGCGACTCATGAATTTATTTGAGCATCCTTATTTTAGCGAAAAATCATTGACATCAAGTATGATCATGTTTGTGGTTGCACCCTACTTACCTGTACAAAGAAGAAATATTTCAGTATTATTTATTTTATTTACACCCAAGTATAACACCAATTAATAGAAAAAAAATCATAACCCTTTTCTTGGATTTGCCGTGGTTGGGTCAAAAACTATGAGTAGGTATATACGTAACTAACGTACAAGTTAGTTCGTTAGTCAGTGTATTCAAGTTAAACACTATTGTTACCGAAACTGTGCCACACTATTCAATTAAACACAACAAACCGACAAACTATAATAAGTAAACGTTAAATAATTGATGGGGCTCGCCCCGGGTCCCCGACTCCGGCTTAGTGCGGGATTATTATAACAACACTATTCCACAGAAGCCGCAGAAATGGCGATATTAATTAATGAATAAGACTTCTAGTCGCCATGCCTGCTTTGAATTTGCACACAAACTTGTGCTTGCACGCAAACTTTTTATTAAAGGATTTTGAAAAGAAAATTATATTAAGGAATATAATTTTCTTCTGTCAGGTGTTGACTGGAAATGTCAGTAAAATAAGGTAAATTTAATTATTGTTTATTTTTTTTGTGCGCAATTGTCCTTTCACGCAAGTAGATTCGCGCAAGTGGAGTCATGCAAGTGTCCTTCGCGGTAGAATCTTTCACGCCCGTTCGCACCAAAGTCCACTCTCGGAAATGTGTTTTCAACGCAAGTGTCTCAGATCCAAGAAATGCCACAACGATAGCAATCTATAGACGACACATCACATATGAATTACATTGAAAGCCTATAATGACCAGCATCTTCCCTCCCCGCCAGGCGTGGCGGAGCGCGTGGACTACGCGCCGGGCACGGGCCCGCTGGCCCTGTTCCCGGCGGCGCGGCTGGCCACGTGCTCGTCGGACGCGCGCTGCCCGGGCGTGACGCGCATCCAGGCCGCCGTCACGCTGCAGGCCTCGCGCGCCGGCAGTGGCTGCGACCGGGACACCTACTCGCTGCACTCGCAGAGGACTATTTGCGGTAACAATTACTATAATACTAGCATTTTTACCTATGGAAATTTTACCATTTTAAATATATCATTTGGTGTGAAAAGTAAAAGGTATTTATTATCAATCTATGTTTCCAATTTACAGGATTGGACCCGAAAACGATTGACCTTCTTCCAAGCCCCGGAGTCGGAAACGAATGGGCGAAGTCACTGAAACCAGATTCAGGTTCGTTTTAGCATAAATATTCAGGATAACATACTTTAACACATCCTTGTATATACCTTCATAACTTGTTTTTACACATAAGTGATTTGCTTTATGCTAGTTACTATCTATCTAATCGAATACCTAAATTCTTGTATATATTTATAGTATCTGAATCTCGGAAACGGCTCAAACGATTTTTAGAAATTTAGTATACAGGAAGTTTCGGGGACGATAAAACGACCTAGCTAGGTTTCACATCTAGAAAATGTCAAACAGAAAAAAAAACATCCAGATATCTATCTATATAAACAAAAAGAAAAGTCCTGACTGACTGACTGACTGACTCATCAACGCCCAGCACAAACTCTTGGACCTAGAAAGCTGAAATTTATCACAGAGGTTTCCTTTATAATGTGGACAAGGAATAAGGAAGGACTTTTCGAAATTAAACCCCTAAGGGAGTTCGATAGGGAATGAAAGTTCCGCGCGGGTGAAGCCGCTGGCAAAAGCTAGTTTATAATAAAAAAGTTACCACGATTCCCGATATTTTTAGCCATTGAACTGAAATATCATGATAAGAAATATAAATATTAAAGAATAGTAGTGAAGGTAGTCAACGTTTTGATTAAAAGTAACTGGCAAAACTGTAGTCGTAGACTGAAATAAAAAAAAAAACAAATTTAGAGAACATTCGTACAAAATCAAAAAACTTAATAAACGACTTTTTATTTTGTCAAAATTACATAAGATAGTCCCCCAAAACGCCCGCCCTTCACCACTTCCTAGTGCTTAATCTGGAAAGCAGAAGTAGCAACAACTTCTTCCAACAATAAAACACCACTCACATCACTTCTCTTCTCTGAACTCCTCAAAATGTTCTGCAGGTCGCGACGGCGAGCAGATGTTCGAGTTCGACGGCGAAACAACAGCAGCAGTAGTACCGGAGTCCATCCTACCACATGATCTTGTGGGCAGCTTCAGCATCAGCACCTGGATGCGGCACGCACAGGCCCCGGACGCAGACAAGCACCGCAAGGAACACGTGCTGTGTCTCGCTGACGATCACAGTGAGTACCAGGAGCATATAACTTGAAGGTTTAGAAATAGCACCGCAATTGCATATGCAGCACCCAGCATCTGCAAGGGTCTGGCAAGTGGGCAAATCAAGATGACAACAGATTATCATGAGCTTTTAGGAGCCAGAAGCTGCATTGATCTTTGCCACACCTTCGGCGATATTATCTAGAAGAGGATCCCATTGCAATGAAGTTGAGGTGTAATTTAGATATTTAAATTACATCTATATTTCTTTATTCATGACTTTTTAACCATTGAACGTATGTATAAACAGCGTAGGTTAGAATTGCTTTAAAGGTAAAAGTATGTAAAAAAGAGAAGACTCATTGGACATCCAAAAATTCATACGCATCGTTGTAAATAGGGAAGGTGCCCAAAATGGCAAAGCTGATTTTTTCACCAAAAATAGGCACCCGCTGGTCACGTGAAGAGTCGACCAGCTGCTTGGCAGTGTCTCGAAAAACTTAGTGTATACTAGGACCCCATGGCCCTCGAGTCTTAACACCAAACGGCTTGAAAATATAATTTCCAATAAGATTGGAATATTAGCGCCGTTTGAGATTTTACGTAGGTACCTGTACCAAGGTAAAATGTATCCAGTCTGTCTTCCCTTCGAGCACTTAATTTCCCGAAAAACTGACTCAAAACAAACTGGGAATGTGAAGGCGAATCTATAAATACCTAAGTCAAAGTCCTGCATCGCAAGGAGAGTTTACCGCACAACTGGCATTTTTACAACGTTCTGACATCAATTGTCGGCAGTAGCCTACCAGACACAACACCCGAAGACACACAACGATGAGTGAACTTTAAACCTCGTTGCTCATGCCTTTATAAAACCAATTAAACTCCTTTCAGAAATGAACCGGCACCACTACGCGCTGTTCGTGCGCAACTGCCGCCTCATACTGTTGCTGCGGCGCGACTTCGGCGAGGGCGACCTCAACATCTTCAGACCCGCCGAGTGGAGGTGGAAGCTGCCTGAAGTATGTATTCTACTAAAACAAGCCTGCTTACAGAAATAAAATCATTAATTTATTTAAACCAAGCTCGTTTGTCGTTTAAAATATGTCATCGATAATTATAAAAATTGAAAATTACTCAGATTTGATTTTCATTTGGAAGATATCCGTATCAGCCGGTAGAAACAATAACTTTATTAAAGCATATTCATGCAATTTACAGTTTGGCCTCTTGCAATCTAAATACAAATTGTGTCGATTAAAAATGAAAGCTTTTAATTATAAACAGAATTCAACTTTTACAACCTTCCGTTGTCCCCCAGGTATGCGACAACGAATGGCATCACTACGCGGTGAACGTTCGCTTCCCGAACGTGGAACTGTTCGTGGACGGCGAGCCTTACCGCGCGCTGGACGGCAAGGGGCCCGAGGTCATCGACGACTGGCCCCTACACCCCGCACATGGAGTTAACACGACATTAGTCATTGGAGCCTGCTGGCAAGGTAAAGTTTACTTAATGTCTTAGTTATAAGGTGCAATAATAATATAAATGATTTGGCGCAGCCGTGTGGCACACTTTCCTGCTAATTTCTCGAAACGGAACACATTTTATATTTGCATAATATGTTGTGCCTCTTACTCCGTGCTCAATAACTATAATTTCTTTCTTTCACTTTTAAAATAATAGGACTTTGTCTTTGATCCCTGTAAATAGTTCTTAAATCATCAGCCCCACACGACGTAAACTATACCCAGTGTCTTTAAGTATAAGGCCGAATGTCCCCAGGCACAGAGAACGACATGAAGCACCACCTGCGCGGCTGGCTGGCCGGGCTGGGCGTGGCGCGCGGCGGCGTGCAGGCTGCGCGTGCGCTGGCCTGTGTGGCGCACTGTCGCGAGGGGCTCAGTCTGGCGCCCGACCTGTGTGAGTGGCCTCGGGGGGCGCAATCAGGCTTAGGTTTACAGATAAACGGATGTGGAGAATACTGTCATAACCATGTTTGACGATCAGATCGATGATCGCAGTCTGTGGTTGCTGTATCTCTAGGCAATCTCTCCCGGTCTTTTTAGACCAACCGACCGAATGCATATTCTCTTCGCGTAAACAGGTATAGAGTATTCTTCCGTTAGTTCATCTATACTATACAGGCTTACTGGAAAAACACCAACAACTTCTTAAGAGGTAGTTGGTGTTTTTCCAATAACCTTGTATGCATACATAGTATTAGTATAGATAAGTTAAGTATACAAAAAATATTTTTTAATCTAAAGTAATTCCCAAAAATACAGTTTCCGAAATAGCATCCAATTTCATGCCATTAACATCCAGGAATGATTTGCAAATAAAAAAAATCACTTTAAAGTCCGTAATGTCTGTCCTCACAATGTGTTCTTCTCTCTAGATCTGAAGTCAGTGTCAGTGGAAGGCGATGGCGTGGCGGACGTGGAGACACTCCTGCGGCGCGTGGCGTACGGCGACGCACGCGCCTTCCCCACGCCCGGCAGGCGTAACGTGCACGTCGCTACTACCATCACGTACGTACACCTAATATTTATTTATTAAAAGTAAACATGCAAACATAACAGATTTAAATATGAGTAACGTGTTGTACAGTAAAATTAAAACAAAAAGATTTGATGAAGAGAATCACCCCTCAGATTGCATTAAAATAAATTCATCTATCACACTTTACACTACCATTGCTAGCTGCCATGATACTTCGTTTGCCAAATGTGACTCTAGCTCAAACTACAACCACATAGCTACAATGATCTTTTGGCGCTCGAATGACGTTGACAGGCGCTGTCCGTAACCATTTGTTTTGTGAAATGTATTGAAAAAACAAAATGACCGCGTTGTACTATAAGCTACACCTATAAGTAACTATGCTGCGCCTGGCCAGCTGCGACAACGGCCGCATCATCACGGCGCGGCCGGCGGAGTCCTACGTCATGGTGCTGGCGCCGCAGACGCCCAGCATCCTGCTCAACGGCTCCGAGGACCTGGCGCGGGACTACGCGCACTTCCGGGCCGGGCTCACCGTGTTCCCGGACTTGTCTGTGAGGGTCTTGGCGGGAGGAAACGGACATCCCATGGCTGGTGAGAGAATTTTACCTGTGTGATCGCTGTTTGAGGAAAAATCCATGTGGATTTTTCTTTGACTTACTGTTTTATCCAATATTGAACAACTGAAAATAATTCAGCTGTATCGATTATGTTATATCGATAAATTATCGAATTTGTAAATAACAAGAAACCCCAAAGATAGGACACCAAGGGTATCACGCATATTTAGCAAACAATGTGCTACCTACATACATAATGGTTTTACGATTTAGTTTAATATATCTTTCCTTAATTCACATTGTGGTTGAACATTTACTTATTTATGATTACTATTGTGCATGCAGAAAAAAATAAATCAGACATTTTTTTTTTCATAGATTTAAAATAGGAAGTTCATCCAAATAATAACAGTAATTTTCAACGAGTATTATATTGATACGTCATAACTTTCCCAGACAACTTAAACCGACCTGAATTGTCGGGAGTATTATATTATAATGTGCCTTTAAGAAACATCATTATTTATCGCCAAACTTCAATATTGAAATGTCTTCAACACGAACGAACAGACTTGTTTTCGCTATTATTCTATTCATATTTACCTCTGGCCAATCCCCCTTCTCATTTCCAGAAGAAAGTCAGAAGCTGGACTCGTGCGTGGTGTCGGTGTACCCGGCCCTGAACCCGGACCACGAGGCCCTGTCCCTGCGCGACCTGGCCGACCTGCCGCAGCACTACGACATCCGCGCGGCCGTCACGCGCGACGGCGTCATCCTCACCGGCGCCGACACTGTGCACAACTACCAGAAGGTAAGGACCACAGCTTTCTTTGACCAAATACCGTTTTGTTGAAGGATTAAGTCATTTTTTTTTTCATAACTTTAGTGTCGACAAAAAAGCTCCATGCTGTTGTACACAATCATTAAGGTTGGGAGCTGCCCAAGCTTCTCATGGAAATTGAAGTACGGAATCGAGAATATTTTTCAAGCCTGATGGAAGTGTATTAGCAGTGATTTCGTGTAAAATATTGAACTCAAGGAGACTAGGAGACAAGTTCAACCCGCCCACATTGTGTCCAGGGGAGTTTAAGGACTGTATTCAATGACGATGCAGGTTACTTGGTCAACAATTTGTTGAAGAAGGCATAGGTATTACAATAATGATTGAGGTAGATTATAGACGTGTACAATATTCCGAAAAGGATCGCAGTCCAGCGCAAGCCCTTCACGCCGCGTCATGCTTCCAGAATGATTGAATACATTACTCATACACTTTATCATTCACTAAGTTCTGTTTTGTTCCCAGGTGCTTCGTGAGATCGAGTACAGCAACAAGAAGCCGGCGTACTACCTGAACCGCGTGTTCAAGCTCACGTGCTCCGAGCTCAACGGACGCTTCACCAGCAACGAATACGTGCAGACGGTATGCACGCACACACATACATATACACAATATGAATGTAATTAAGTGCGCACGCACGCGTAGTCGTGCGCGCGCGGCGTCTGAGTTGAGCGGTCTCAAGACCCTCAGACTGACCACACTTATAAGGAATATCTATGCAGAATTTGAACAAAATCTATCAGATAGTATTTGCGTGATGCTGGAACATACATTCAGACAAACAGATAAACAGACAAAAATTCTTAAAACTATATTTTCGGCATTACAATCGTTCTCAAATCTCGTAGCAATTACTTTTTCAATCAAAAGTCATTTATTTAAACTAGGCTCAGTCAGCTATTTTCGAACGTCAAAATTACATAAGACAGTCTCCCAAAAACGCCCACCCTTCACCACTTCCTAGTGCTGTAGCTGGGAGTCCCAACTAATAATACGAATAAAGGACTCATCATTAATTAGTGGCGTCAGGTCAGACCATACTGGTCAGCTTGTATCGTTTGACTTAGATAAAAAGTTACAACTAGATAACACCATTCAACTGAGACCTCCGACTAAAAATAAATTGAAAACTTTTAATAATAATGTTCTTAGCAATCTCTCAACAGCGAGTTTTGATTCACAATACCCCAATATAAACTACGGCACTTTTTTTTCTACAGTATGCCAAGAATTCAATAAAGCATGTCCTATAAAAAAAGTTTTGTAACTTTTTTTATAGGACATGCTTTATTGAATTCGCTAAATTTTTGTTTAGTAGTGATTGTTCACTACTAAACAAAAATTTAGCGAATGACCCACTGCTGGCATTAGAAAAACCAGAGATATATAATTTGTATCACGAAAAATCATTGACTTCTGATCAGGTCCTTTATAATTATGTAAGAAACTATTCTAAGATATTCAAAAGAGTCTGCGCTTAAGCTAAATCTAAATTAATAGATAACAAAATTAGTGTCTCTAAAAATAAAATAAAAGCTGTGTGGCAGGTAAATAACGAAGAAATTGGAAACAAAACAGCGAGATCAGAATGAGTTAGCTCTAAAAATTGATAATGAAACCATTTCAGATAAGTTACAAGTTGCTGAGATTCTAGAAAATTTCTTTACCAACATCCCAATAGAAGTTACGAAATCTCTCCCCTCATCATCTTTATCAGCTGAATCTCTTCTTAAAGAAAACTTCAGTAAGGAAATCCCAAGCTTTGAATTCAAACCCACTTTATTGCTACAATTAAAACAACATTTAAAAGTCTTAACAACCGTATAGGCTGTATTGCATTAACAATATTACTTATGCTGACGACATGGTGCTGCTGAGTCCATCTATAAGCGCACTCAGGCGTCTTGTTAAGATCTGTGAAGATTGCGCGGTCACTCATGGACTCAGGTACAATTTAAAAAATATTGAATTATTGGTATTCAAGGCTGGCACCAATGGGCACGCCACGATTGCGGCGGTAAGTCCCCTCTTTGAGGAGTGGTTTGAGAGGCGGCATGGCGTCCTCACCTTCCGCCTGACGCAGGTCCTCACCGGTCACGGTTGTTTCGGGAGGTTCCTGTTTCGGATAGGGTGGGAGGAAACGCCCGGGTGTTTCCACTGCGAAGATCGCCCTGAGGACACGGTGGAGCATACGGTGGCGGTCTGCCCTGCTTGGGCGGAGCACCGCCGTGTCCTCGTGGAGGCGATCGGCGGCGGCGATCTCTCGCGTCCGGCCCTGGTCCAGGCCATGGTACGGAGCGAGAGGGCATGGGGAGCCGTCACCTCCTTCAGCGAAGCAGTGATGCTCGCGAAGAGGGAGGCGGCGCACGTGAGGGAGAGGCAGCATATGCGCCCTCGCGACCCCAGCCGCCGCAGGATACGGAGACGCCCTGGGCGTCGGGAATCCCAGGCCGATTTCCGGCCACCGTAGGCATGGGCTTGCGGACGGCGAGTAATGGTTAGCTCGCTGTCCGGTAAGGACCAAGCCCAAGTCGACGGCGCGTTGTGTTCCACGCGCGCCTCAAAGAGATGTCAGAACAAAAAGTGATGGGACCCGCAAGGGTCGATGCCTGCCAGGGGTGCGGGTTGGTTCGAAAGAGACACCACAGCCCCTGGCTTAAGGGCTACTGAAGGAACACGGGTGGGTTTTAGTCAGTAAAAGTCTGACACGCCCTCCTGCTCCACCCAGAGCGGGAGAAGTTATTTGATGATTTCCCACCCAAAAAAAAAAAAAAAAAAAAAAAGCCTGGCACCAAATGTTACACTAACGTGCCGGATGTGACCATAAATGATACTCCGCTATCCAGAGTAACAAAATTTTAAGTACGTGGGTCACTGGGCCACTCATGACCTGAATGATGACCTGGACATAGAAAGGGAACGCAGGGCGATGGCTATCCGAGGTAATATGCTGATCCGCAGATTTTCACGTTGTACGACGCAAGGCAAATTAACCCTTTTCAGAGCATACTGCCAGTCTTTTTACACGTGCAGTCTGTGGGTCAGGTATACCTACGTTGAAGGCATACAACGCCCTGCGTGTCCAGTATAATAATGTATTCAGGATGCTGTTGGGTCTACCACGATTTTGTAGCGCTTCCGGGATGTTCACCGAAGCCAGAGTTGATGGTTTTCATTTCATGCCATTATGCGGAAACGGTGCGCTTCTATTCTCGGTAGAATACGTGCTAGCACCCACAGCATCCTGAGTGTATTGTGTGATAGGTGGGACAGCCCCATGCTGGCTCACTGGATACGGCTGCACACGTAGGTGTCAGTTGTTTCAATTTTGTAAATAGAATTTTACTAACATTAGGTTAAGACTTTAACTAACAACATATGGATTTTGATCTGAAATAAAATATTTATTATTATTATAAAATACACGGAAGTTTTATGGGGGATTTCCGTTAAGGTTCTTGAAAATATCATTGACACAATTGCCCCTGTCCTAACAGGCATATTTAATCAATGTTTAGACAGCCATCGGTACGTTTCCTGACTTAATGCAACATAGTAAAGTAAAACCAATTTTCAAATCGGGTAGTAAGAGTGATCCCTCTAATTATAGACCTATATCTGTGCTTCCAGCATTGAGCAAAATTTATGAAAAAAATCATGCCAGACCAGATGTTGTCACATCTTAACTCAAATGAGATTCTACATAGTGGACAGTTTGACTGACGCAGGAGTAAAACTCATCAGTAACATTTTGGAATCTTGGGAGAATTCCCAGAACGCGATTGGCATTTTCTGTGACCTCTCAAAAGCGTTTGACTGCATTGACCACAATACACTGATCTGTAAATTACACCACTACAGAATTCATGGACAAGCTGCTGATCTTGTACTTTCCTATTTATCAAACAGGCAGCAAAAAGTAAACGTTAATGGGGCGACGTCCTCGGGGTCTCTAGTTAAGATGGGCGTGCCTCAAGGTTCAATTCTTGGCCCTTTTCTATTTCTAGTTTATGCTAATGATCTTCCTTACCTTAATGGCTACCTTTTCGGATATAATTTTATTCGCTGAAGACACTACTCTTATTTTTATAATAGATAGCAAAGATACGGATGTCTTACATGTCAACGATAGCCTAGCTGTTCTTTGGAAATGGTTTGCTGCTAATAATCTTTTACTCAATGCGAACAAAACTATACCCTATAGGTTTAGGTAGTTAAATAAAGGTAAACAAAAAACGTGACTCATAGATGCGAAACCTTTTATTTCAAATATTAAAATCATGTTATTTATTATAATAATTTATTAAAAGGCTCTATTATGTGACAAAGCATGCGAGATTCCACTATTCGAGATCACGGTATACCGAGATTGGATAGCCTAATCCTGACACATGACACTTTAATGACCAAATTATGTGTGTGCAGCTAACAGTAGTGCACCCGCACATGTCTGACGCGGGCCTGGCGCGCGAGCTGCACCCCAGTGGCATGGCCGACAAGATGGACGCCGTCGCCCGGGACAAGCAGGTGAGCAACACTCGGCATACGTTTGTGTGCAGCCAACAGTAGTGCACCCGCACATGTCTGACGCGGGCCTGGCGCGCGAGCTGCACCCCAGTGGCATGGCCGACAAGATGGACGCCGTCGCCCGGGACAAGCAGGTGAGCAACACTCGGCATACGTTTGTGTGCAGCCAACAGTAGTGCACCCGCACATGTCTGACGCGGGCCTGGCGCGCGAGCTGCACCCCAGTGGCATGGCCGACAAGATGGACGCCGTCGCCCGGGACAAGCAGGTGAGCAACACTCGGCATACGTTTGTGTGCAGCCAACAGTAGTGCACCCGCACATGTCTGACGCGGGCCTGGCGCGCGAGCTGCACCCCAGTGGCATGGCCGACAAGATGGACGCCGTCGCCCGGGACAAGCAGGTGAGCAACACTCGGCATACGTTTGTGTGCAGCCAACAGTAGTGCACCCGCACATGTCTGACGCGGGCCTGGCGCGCGAGCTGCACCCCAGTGGCATGGCCGACAAGATGGACGCCGTCGCCCGGGACAAGCAGGTGAGCAACACTCGGCATACGTTTGTGTGCAGCCAACAGTAGTGCACCCGCACATGTCTGACGCGGGCCTGGCGCGCGAGCTGCACCCCAGTGGCATGGCCGACAAGATGGACGCCGTCGCCCGGGACAAGCAGGTGAGCAACACTCGGCATACGTTTGTGTGCAGCCAACAGTAGTGCACCCGCACATGTCTGACGCGGGCCTGGCGCGCGAGCTGCACCCCAGTGGCATGGCCGACAAGATGGACGCCGTCGCCCGGGACAAGCAGGTGAGCAACACTCGGCATACGTTTGTGTGCAGCCAACAGTAGTGCACCCGCACATGTCTGACGCGGGCCTGGCGCGCGAGCTGCACCCCAGTGGCATGGCCGACAAGATGGACGCCGTCGCCCGGGACAAGCAGGTGAGCAACACTCGGCATACGTTTGTGTGCAGCCAACAGTAGTGCACCCGCACATGTCTGACGCGGGCCTGGCGCGCGAGCTGCACCCCAGTGGCATGGCCGACAAGATGGACGCCGTCGCCCGGGACAAGCAGGTGAGCAACACTCGGCATACGTTTGTGTGCAGCCAACAGTAGTGCACCCGCACATGTCTGACGCGGGCCTGGCGCGCGAGCTGCACCCCAGTGGCATGGCCGACAAGATGGACGCCGTCGCCCGGGACAAGCAGGTGAGCAACACTCGGCATACGTTTGTGTGCAGCCAACAGTAGTGCACCCGCACATGTCTGACGCGGGCCTGGCGCGCGAGCTGCACCCCAGTGGCATGGCCGACAAGATGGACGCCGTCGCCCGGGACAAGCAGGTGAGCAACACTCGGCATACGTTTGTGTGCAGCCAACAGTAGTGCACCCGCACATGTCTGACGCGGGCCTGGCGCGCGAGCTGCACCCCAGTGGCATGGCCGACAAGATGGACGCCGTCGCCCGGGACAAGCAGGTGAGCAACACTCGGCATACGTTTGTGTGCAGCCAACAGTAGTGCACCCGCACATGTCTGACGCGGGCCTGGCGCGCGAGCTGCACCCCAGTGGCATGGCCGACAAGATGGACGCCGTCGCCCGGGACAAGCAGGTGAGCAACACTCGGCATACGTTTGTGTGCAGCCAACAGTAGTGCACCCGCACATGTCTGACGCGGGCCTGGCGCGCGAGCTGCACCCCAGTGGCATGGCCGACAAGATGGACGCCGTCGCCCGGGACAAGCAGGTGAGCAACACTCGGCATACATTCACTTGCAGGACTAGACATACTAATTGTAGTAGACATAATCATAAGAAAATATGATCACACCAATAACTGTAATACGAATATTAGAGGATCTACTGAGAATTCTAGGGATGATTCGCTGTCAGATCAATTGTCTAATGTGGGTGTTATGGAGCTACATGAAGGAGTCCTCAAGAAATGCTTTTTTGTTTTTTGGGTGGGAAATCATCAAATAACTTCTCCCGCTCTAGGTGGAGCAGGAGGGCCGTGTCATACTTTTACTGACTAAAACCCACCCGTGTTCCCTCAGTAGCCCGTATGCTAGGGGCTGCGGTATCTCTTTCGAACGAACCCGCACCCCTGGCAGGTCCTCAAGCAATGCTAGAGCTTGACAAGTGCTCTACTTCAAATTGTGAAACTGGGTGGAAATGAACGTCCCTGCATGTGAGCAATATCAATGACGATGCAATGTCTCTTCGATTCATATCGCACTGCAATTTCCTGTTGGTAAAAATTTGCTAATTTATTCTTATGTTCTCAATGTAGCGGCGGCGTTCTCAACGGCCCGTTCATTTCGAAAATCAATTGTAATTGTTCGCACGCACATTTCATTTCTGTCGCCGTACAAAATAAGTATGTCGGTTAAGAACACACAAATAATAACACAATGTCCCCCGCAGGCCTCGCACGCACACCACCGCGGCGACGGGCACGCACTAACGCCGCGCGTGTACGCCGCGCACGCGCAGCGCGACGCGCACGCCGCCGACGTGCCCGCCTCGCGCGTCATCGATTTGCACGCCGAGCAAATGCCTACCAGTCAGTATTATTTCATATACGTATATGTCTAATAGTGTTCCAAAACTACCTACTTTAATTTTGTTCTACTTATTTTAACATCAAAGAAAAATGAAAAAACGGAAGGCCTTCTGCAACATGGACCAATGGGCGCTGTTAGTTCTCATTTATGATTTGTGAATTTGCTTTTGAAACAAGATGCCGTGTTAATTCTGACAGAAACGACAGAAAGCCACCTGCTACGACCTTGACATACTCCTTTTGTAAATATATAATAATCAAGTCCACACCCCCTCCACAGACCACGTAGCCCTCCTGATCGGCGTGGTGTCGTGCGGCGTGCTGGTGGTGGTGGCGGGCATCGCACTGGCGCGCGCGCGCACGTCGCGCCGGCCGCGTGCGCGCGCGCCGCCGGCGCTGCACGCGCTGCACGCGCTGCACACGCTGCGCGCGCGCACCGACGCCGAGATGGCCTGGGATGACTCTGCGCTCACCATCACTGTGAACCCTATGGAGGAGGTAAATGTCACGTCATGATTTACTATCATAAAATACTCGTAAGTATTTTTAAAGACCGATTCTAGTTTTCAGGAGCTGTTATAGGTTGTAATATATAGCTAAAAAGTAATTACAGCTATCCAAAGAAAAGTATGCAGTTCAGGGGTTTATGGTTTATTTTCGAAAATCCGAACACACGATGTGGAGCTCTATACAGAGCTGTTACAACCATGAAAGTACTTGACTATACATATTGTTTTGTCATATTAACAAAATTATAAAGAACAATGGCAGAAAAATAGTTGACAAAAATGTTAGCGTCTAGAAATGTCTTATATGCAAAAGGAGTTTAATTATTTTTCTATGATTTTTCAAACAAAAATGTATTTTAGTTAAAGCCGCAGAAAAAGCATGCATTTTTGGGAATATCAAATGACTAAGTGAATAATATACAAAATTCAAGAGTTGCCATTAGCGATATTCATACTATTCTTGTTTATACTTGTAAGCATACAGGTTCAAAATATTCTTTTAAACCTGTTACTAATAACCATACTACAGTAATAATAAAAACAAGTGTTATGTTCGAAAATTAGTTTAAAATTACTTCCTGCAATTAAATATCAGGTGCGTCAATCATAATACTGTGCAACAATTCTTAATGTTATGGCAACACTAAGGTTACGTTCCGAGATACGATAATATCGATTTGAGCGCGCTCACACTCGTTCCGAATTGGCGTGAGCGCGTTAAATGTTTTAACGTTGAATGAACACTTTTATCGTGATCACGAGCATTCCGTATTGATGACAAAAAATGACGATTTTTAGCTGTCAGAATCGTGATATCTAACTCGGAACGCAAAATATCGATGTGAGCGCTCACAGCGCTATTTTTCTAATACGGAATGCGCCCATAATAAAATGAACTGTCACTGTCAACTGTCAAGGAAAGCAATTTGTCACTGATGCTCCTGCGCTTTTCGTGGCGGTCGTGTTCGTGTTCTTTTTGCTATTTTATTAGTTCTATTTGACTTGGATTGCTTACGGACAGATATTCGCTTTGCTTTGTGTGACCTATGCGTGCCTAAAGGAATCTGATCTAGCTCTTCTACGTGACTATGTTTTGACATAGAACATAACCTAAAAAAGTTCAAATTGAAATATCTTTTTTTGGAAGCCTTCTCGGGACAAAATTCTTTTATAAAGTTACTCAGATACTGACGCTTAACATTTTAAGATATTTTTGACAAATAGACGCTACCATTTCTTCTCAACTAATTTTATGTATGAACGTCTGCCATTGTTCTTTACAACTCTATGGTGCACTGAGGCAATGGAACGGGGTCGCCGTAAACCACGTAGGACACGGCGGCATCAGCTGTATAACTGGTTCCTGGTGGAAGGAGTGGAGGGAGGCCTTTGCCCAGGAGAGTAGTGAGACTAGAGTAGGTAATCCGGCATTGAAAAAACTTCATACAAACGCGCAATTTAAATACTTCGTTGCTCTAGTCGTCGAATGGATCCCCATGTCTAGCGTCTCTTATTGGGTTCTTCTATTCGTTTCCATAATGATACTCGGTCGGGAGGATATACCATTAACTCACACGCAACATGCACGTTCCAGCAAGCGGTGGCGTCGTGCGCCAGGCAGGCGGGCGCCGACAGCTCGGACGGCGAGTCGTGCTCCGACACCGACACCGACCAGCATGACTCCTCCGACGACGACGACGAAGGTAAGCGAAGTCCATCTAGTTCAACTACCGGCTACAAATTAAAAACGACAAAAAATTTAAATCTCATTGACCAAAAATCCGAGTTCCGTGTGGTGCTGGACGTAAAGAATATCACCATCCCATTTCTTCCCGTGGGTGCCGTAGGAGGCCACTAAGGGACATACTAGAACGGGCAGCAGCGTTCTCTATTCATTGTATCACCATACTGCGATCGCCAACCCGCCTGCCAAGCGTGGCCTGGCAAATCCCCCCAAAAATTCAGAAAGCGTGAGCACAGAAAGTGGACCTGGAAGAGCCCTGATGGTGCAACTAAAAACGAGATTGACTTTATTATGTCGATGAAGAAGCAAATATTTAATGATGTCTCTGTGATCAACGCAGTGAAAACCGGAAGTGATGATGAGACGAAAAATTAATCAAAAATAAATATTACATCATATCAAAATTACGTGATATATGTCTCTAAAATTGGAAAGTCTTCATCGTAAGGTCAGACTGCGGTTGTAGCGCGCTTTCCTGTGTACAAAATCTAACCAATATTATGTCTGGACTTTAAAAGAGACTGACTTCTGAGTTTTTTTTTCGACCTTTCTTCTCAGAGTTGTCAGCTAAGAAATGCCGAGCTCATCTAGTTTTAAAAATAAGATTGACGTATAAAAGTGTTTGTACAAACCTACTTACAGAAATAAAATCATTCATTATATAGGTACCTTCCGAAAATTATATTAAGAGTCTTTACGCGAAACTTGCCTAAAAATCATGTCACTAACACACATTTTTATTTCAGTGATGCCAGGCAAGGAGCATAAGTACAGAAACATCAGCCAGCTGGAGTGGGACAACAGCACGATGTAATGCGCACGCGCACAAGTGCCCCTGTCCCCCTATCTAACCCCCGCGGCTATACGACATATGCGATGTTTCTATACACGTCTTCTAGAATGTCTAACTTAATTCAATTAAGTGAAAAAGTTTCTTTTTAAGACTTGATTATTTCTTCTTCTAAACTTTGAACTCACAAATACACTAGAGTCAATATAAAATCAACATGCTGTATACGTATTGAAATTTGCTCGAAAAACAACTTTAAGCACATGAGAACTTAGTTGAAATAACTGTGTCAAAATAATAGATCCATCGAATTGAATTCGTATTGATGTCGGATTGAATACTAATCCTTGTGTCTTCAGGTTAAAGTTCATAATGTAATTTGAAACTATTAGGAACTTTCAGGATGTCTTTTGTTTTCTTTACATGTGTGATTTATCGTAAATAACAATGCATTTATGCTACTGTCGTTTGTATCCATTATCACTTATCAGGTATTAGTGTATTTAATTTCAGTGAAAAATGTAAGCGTAAAATGAGAATTGTTCATACAAATGATTGGCAAAAACAACATTTTTGTAGAACAGGAAGTAAAGATCAAAATAATATATTTAGAAGATATCGATGTTAATAATAAGAAACAAAATTCCTTAAAAAACCCGACAATGTATCCCAATGTACCCTTCTTCAATAAGATTGTTTTTGTACCCAAACTCTTTCAAACTTAGCAAAGGCGAATTTAGAAAATGAGAGGCAATTAATGGCAGCTGAATTTATCAATTCAATTTTCAATAATTCTTATGATTAGTCAGTTATCAAGGTAGGCTGGGCAGATTGCCCAAAGTGGGCCGGACGCACTTAAAACATCTTCATTCGTGGAGGCTGTTCATAACTCCAATACAAAGATACGTGTATGTAAACATCGTGTATTATCGAAACAAAGCGAGACATTTCAGTACATTTCGGAAGCGGAATTGATTTCATAAGCCGCGTCAGTCGGTTGTTGTACCTATGTAGTTTGTATGGAAGCTTTCGGCACAAACACACGCGTGGCACAAGACTTTGGTGTGCTACGTCGCGATCAATGGACGTGCAGACTACGTGGTTCCTGGACCATCTCACTTTTTACCACCAAGTTATATCTTATTGGCCATTCACACGGCGCTGTACTGTACGATATTTTACGGTTAAAAGTTGGGATTTCAAATTTGGCTGATCGCCATTGTATGTCAAAAAATAATAATACCGCTCATACGGTTAAAATCAAATGCAGTATGAAAATACCATGTGATCCCAAAATTATACATACACACACACACAAAATCATACAAAATATCGTATTGACCAACGCCATGTGGAAGTGGCCTTAGTTTGGGTTAAAGTTTTGACAGTCGGTTTTCAGCTGTGCTATTTGAGATTATTTTTACATTTATGAGATTATTGGAACATGAAAATCTGGCTAGACGACTTGCATTTTAAATTTGGCAGCTTCAGGTTTTCACCGGCTGTCAATCAACTGTCAAAAACTCTAACAAAACTGAGAAAAGTGAGATTTTACATCCGTGTGAATCCGTCGCGTACAAGGGTCGCGACTGCATACATTTTATTTGTAGTTTATTCTAAGGTCTTTAAAAAAATGATCATATCAAATTTATACGTAAAACGAAATATAATTTGACTCCTCGCTTGCTTTCGTAGAAGGAAATATGTCGTTGTTCTAACATATAGAGCTCTTACACTTTTTCTATTCGTTTCTACACTTAAGACAAATGAAAAAAAAAACTGTATATGTATTAAATCGTAGTCGTTGTAATTTCGTATGGAATCGGTCATAAGAAGATAATTAGTATGTAAGCGGTCAGATACTATGATTGTATATTATTGGATACATAAGATAATGTATGCTTCACTTGTTCTACACTTTTAATTTGCAAAAACGGGAAAATCCAGAATGGCGAATTGTTTTGACGTTTCTTTTATTATTTTGAGGTTAAGTCCGCGCCATCTTGGATCCCCGCCAGTTTCCCGCATTTAGTTTAGTACAAGAGAAAAAGACGCATTTATTTACGGTACAAAACGCTTCGTGACTTCCCATGTGTGTAGTTTAAAAAAATATTTGTCTATCGACAAAACATGTCCAACACTTAACCCTTTACGAGCTTTTCAACAAAATCGGCTTAAATGTATATTAGGCACAGAGTTATTTGAAAAAAAAAATAGATGTACGATATTATACACATTATACAGATGGTATCGGTTTAGGATCAGCTACTATATAATGAACTATATTAATTATATATATATTTTGAATGCGTTAAGGGATTTTTACTAACAATTAGGTACTAAGTGGCTATGTGTTAGTGACGCTGACGGGAAATGGCAAACGAAGACGCGTCGTCGTTTAGGCGTAAGTATAGGTAGGTTTCTGTTTTGTCCACTGTTCTGCTTGGGCGCCGTCTCGCTCTGTCGCGCGACGCCCGCCTCGCTCTATCTCTCTCGGACGTTGCATATCAAGGACCGTTTGCCATATTAGCATAGATATGACTGTACAATGGTAAGCAATGTTGTGGACATAATCATCGGTGTTCTCTTCTAATTATGTCACGTGTTATCTTTTAATTGACGTCAGTCACGTGTTCACTTCTAGTTGAAATCACGTGTTGTCTTCTTGTTGAAGTAATTTGTCCCCTTCTAATTGAGGTCACGTGTTCTCGTCCAGTTGACGTAACGTGTTCTATTCTAGATGACATCACGTGTTGTTTTCTCGTTGAAGTCACGTGTCCCCTTCTAGTTGACGTCATGTGTTCTCTTCTAGTTGATGTCGCGTGTTGTCTTCTAGTTGACGTCACGTATTCTCTTCTAGTTGATGTCACGTGTTCTCTTCTAGTTGACGGCACATATTGTCTGCTAGTTGACGTCACGTGGTCTCTTCTAGTTCATGTCGCGTGTTGTGTTCTAGTTGATGTCACGTGTTCTCTTCTAGTTGACGTCATGTGTTGTTTTTTGTTTGTTTCACCGTTCTGACTGCGTTGTGTTACGTTAAGTTTAGGTGTGAGGTGGTCTCTGGTACAAGCTCGAATAAGAACCAAATATTTCTTTAAAACACTTGGGTTCATGTAATTTTTAATAAGATGATGAGTATAAATAAGTTTAAAAGAAATATTAAGAGCAGCTAAACCTCGATTTCTCCACAAAATGCTTGTCTTGTCTTGTCACAAATCTTTGGATTACAATCATGCTAATTCAGAGACCACATCACACGAGGAGCAACGAGCAAGATGTTTGGGTACTTGTTAACTTTTCTAAATTATTTCGTTAGTAGATGAACAATGTTAGTGCCATTTTATATTTCGTACAACGATTTGTTTCCCACCAAACATTTTGTTCGTTGTTCTAGTTATAGTTTGTTGATGTCCACCCGACAACCGTCCAGTGCCCATTTCCCCCATTTTCCTTACTTGTAAGATCTGAAACAGTTTCTAGAGTCCAAGCTCAAACCCGCACAAAGCAGGCATCCCTGAACATTCAGTCTGTCCTAAAGTATTACTTGAGGTAGCTACTTATATTCTTTTTATTTTTATCATTACTACTTTAATGTAATACATTTTTCTTTTTTCTTTTCGTATTATCTCGGTATTATAACTGTATAATTAGGGAACTTCTTTGATGTATGAATTATTATATTTTAGCTAAAAATAAAGTTGGTTTAAAATATTTACTATTGTTTTATTTTTATATATATACACACAAATCAATTTGATGTTATTATTTATATATCACTACATATTATAAAACAAAGTCCCCGCCGCGTCTGTCTGTCCGATTGTTCGAGATAAACTCAAAAACTACTGAACGAATTTTCATGCAGTTTTCACCAATAGACAACGGTTTTTCTGGAGCACTGAATTTTCAACTGTCGGTGTTGACCTGAGCATCGACAAAGCAACAGAGCGCATCCCAGCACGCTATAAAACCCTGTTAGATTATATAGACCCTTGGCGCTAAGCAATCAATTGATAATATTTTTTGATTTATGCCCGTGGGTAATTTTCTACTCGGCGACATCTATTGGGATTCTATTGAAACTCGTGGGAATTACAGGTAGGTAGCTACATAACGGGCTGTAGCTCTATAGACTCCCGGTAGTTATCCATCGACACTAGAGGGTGCCATCACATCGGTATCCCGCCCTAAATCCCATAGAATGTATCCATGAAGAATGAACAGTGTGCTTAATGTGATTCAATGCGATAAACCCGTCACATTCAAACAAATCCCACACAGGAAGCGGGAGGTGACTGCACGCGTCGATTGTTTCAATGATTAGGAGGTCACGCGAATATAATTCAAGCCAATTCGAACACCGCTGTACAAGTTAACACTATCGGTGCGAGCGAGTTGATCCTGCAACCCGCGTGCTTGACCAGAACTTTACCGATTTCTTGTAAGCACTTATATAACAGAGAATCAAGCATGATGGACGGATAAGCAAGCTGAAGACTGGCGATTAGCCAATCTTCTTCTTAGCGTGTCGATAGCAATCTAAATACAGTCAGCCCAGAATTTGGCTACGATTTTAGCACTTTCAGCAGCGTCCATTAGCTCCTGCAGCGTGCAGACAGCAGGACACGCTGGGCAAGATATTATGTGCCCCATTGTTTGTGGGACAGCACCACATTTACACTCCAGGGCGGAGTCATCGGTGAATCTCCACCTGCGCAGGATTTCTTTACTTCAGCCTACCTGAGTCCGAAGTCTATTTAAAGACTTCTAGAAAAGCCAAGGCAACTCATATCCAGGTGTGAGATTTTCTCTGGGTAGGACAAATGGGTCTGACAAGGAAGCACCGTCTCGCCACTGTCTTAGCCGTTCCTTAGACTGTTCGCCAGTGAGAGGGGACACACACTAAAAAGCTTTTGCGGCTTTTCAGCCTTTGTGACACGAGGGTGTTATTATGCATAGGGTGTCGTGTGTCAGAAGCCATCTTGACTCTTTCGCTTGAGCTTGCCACCGCTCTAAGAATTTCTGGTGGCACTATACCAGCTAGTGAATACAGCAATTGCACCGGGGTCGGTATGAGGTAGCCAGTGATGATCCAGCACGATTCATTTAGAGCTGTAACCAGTAACTTTACATGAGCTGAACGGCTCCACACGGGTCACGAAAATTCAGCTACACAAAAGATAGCGCCAGCGCAGTAGTCCGCATAACGTCAGGCGAAGCGGGGTGCTTTGGAAAAAAGGACAAATAAATAAGGACAAACTACGTGGTCCCTTTTTTTTTTGGGGTGGGAAATCATCAAATGACTGCTCCTGTTGAGTAGAGCAGGAGGGCGTGTCAGACTTTTACTGACTAAAACCCACCCGTGTTCCCGCAGTAGCCCGTATGCCAGGGGCTGTGGTATCTTTTTCGAACAAACCCGAACCCCTGGCAGGCATCGGCCCTTGCGGACCCCACCAGTGGTTGCTGACATCTTTGACGGCGCGCGTGTGGAACACAACGCGCCGTCCCGTCTAGCAAATTTCGGCCGCAGGGGATAGGGAGAGCGGCTGACGCTATACTGACACTCGGGGGGGACGTGGTCCCTATCACCGGCTTCATAAACTTCATAACTCATTTGTTGGGCTTGGTATAACCTTTTATAAGCTTTACAAGCTTCCCTCTTCTTTGCTAGATTTACATTTTAATGCGTTTAAAGCTAAGGTAAAATCAAATCTTTGTTCTAAAGCATACCTACTATTCTACTAAAGACTACCTACTTAAACGATAAGAATTGTTGGTCGCGTGATTAACTCAAGACATCGTTTGTGTTCTTTCACCAGAATTAGCTTACCTACTGACAGGTCATATGAGTTACTCCATATCATTGTTTTTTTTTATTTGACTGTATAAACCATTTTTTTTATTAATGACATTTTCCTTTTTTATTGAAAACTTACCTATTATTGTATAGAATCAAGTTCTTCCAACTTAATAGACAGCAGTGCCGCTGGGGAGTTTGTTGTGCCACTTCTTCTTCCCAGCTAAAGCACTAGGAAGTGGTGAACGGCGGGCGTTTTTGGGGGACTGTCTTATGTAATTTTGACGTTCAAAAAGTGCTGACTCTCAGCCTAGTTTGAATAAATGGCTTTTGATTTTGATTTTTTGATGAGACAAGTCGTCGGAGGATATTGATGCGACTGTGCACTTTCTGCTTGATGTTCCTGCAGTTTCTGTTGAATGTTAACGACCTGTCCAGCCAGATTAGCCAATGATCCAGACTATTGACAACTTAAGAAAATCAATTGGTAAAAGTATTATAGCATATCTACCTAACCTACCTTCAGCTCAGTCTAGCAGTGAAGGGTAGCTTCGTAAGGTGCTTGACACTTTATAGGCACACGTGGAGTCTCTTCAAAAACCAACTTAATAAAATTTAAAAAAATACTAAATGGGCCTCCTGCTGACTTCAATCACGCCTGATGGAAAGCGATTGATGAGCTCTATGATAGATCGAGCTTACCCAGGAGATGCCTGTTCGCTCTTGTTTTGAAAGTAGACGGGTTAAATATGGAAAGGAACACAGACGCAGGCAGGGAGTTCCAAACTTTGGCTGTGCGCATAATAAGTTTGGAGGAGAAGCGCTGAGTACCTCGGTATCTACGACCTGCACCCTAATTGCGTAACTCACGATTAATCATAATCGGTTTCAATATGACAGTTCAACAGTATTCATGGCGTTATTAACGTTGTTGAACAGACACATTTTTCGAACATATGAAGCAATGGTTTAACAATCTGTTTCAAAACTAAACAGATTATGATGAATCGTGAGTTACGCAATTAGGATGCTGGTCGGAATATCAACCAAGTGCGGATGGTACCTTACAGTGAGTCTGGTAATGCGGCACTAACAGGACGATGGTGGGATCAGCTCGTGGAGCTCATGCGCACACTCTCCGAAGTATAGTCTGTGGAACACCGACAGGCAAGCAACATTACGCCGATGAGCCATGCTGTGAAGCTTAGCCTCCAACGTTTCGTCACTTGTGAGCCTTGTGGGCAGCAAGTTGGTATTTGATGAACCATCCCGTACCCAAGTGGCTGCAATACTCCATACAAGAACGGAGTTCAGCTTTATACAGGCTCAAAAGCTGTCCAGATGTGAAGTACCTACCTATCGCCTCACCTTATTTTAGGACTCCCAGCCTCTTGGCTGCATCTATATCATACAAATTCAAAATGGGGCCCAAAACGGATCTGTAGATTAGTGTTTGATTCAATTTCATGAATAGGTAGGTACCTACTTAGGTAAACCCGAAATATTTATTTCAAATCACCTTTAGATAACCCCCTTATTCATAAACGTTGCTTAAAGTTAAGTTTATTGATTATGCGCTTGTTTAACCATAGATGCATTTTTGACGGTTAAACATCATTTAACTTTAATCATCCTTTATGAATATGCCCCTAGATGTTTTTATTTGACGATACGGGAATATGCATGAGATTCAAATAAGTATGAGTCTAACATCATAGGTACCTACTATTACTTCAGAATTAAATCTCCATCAATATTTTTGATTGTAGGTAATTTCTTTTGAAGCAATTGTGGGAAATGGTCTATTTGAATAGGAACGTCAGGGCGATTCTGATGTAAAAGTCTATGACACCAAATCACCAATAAACGTGTGTCAATGTGCTTCATAGGAGTGTGCTATTCAAATTCAGTCCCTTGACAAGGTCATAGACTATGACGTCACACCAAGCGCACCAAAATACAGGTGTCGGTTGCCTGTTTTTAATTTTTCTTTAAAGTAGATATTGCGCCGAAAAAGCAATTACCCAAAAGAATGTATTTTTGGGTAAGAATTTAAACTGAACAGAGTTTGTTTACACTTTCATCGGATACTTTTAGAACAGATTACTTATAGAATGCCCTCCGGTCGGCTTGGTACTTTGTAACGATGATGGCACCTTATATAGGTACCTAGATGGATGAAAGTAAGGTAGGTAACCTATAAGGATGGATGATACCCAAACGCAAACTGGAGAGGAGAACTGGGAGGGTCGAAGGTGATTGTAAATGGAGGTTTAGTATGTTCGAGTTGGGCCCCTAATCCCTAATCGGCACTCACTAGTCACTAGTACCTACCTACTGTCTACACCTAGGTAATCGGCACTTACTGTTCACCAATACTAACTGTACCTAGTTAATCTAAAATTCTGAATTATTGGTGCCGATTCTGTTGTAGGTACACCGAACTAAACTATAACTAAAATTCCTTACTTTTGACTATGAGAATCGTAACGCTATTCTGCAAAAAAATATCTCTAAATTTAAAAACAATTTTGACACAACTAAAATCGAATTTGACAATCGCGACTCGCACGTGGTATGTTTTGGCTTCGCAACGTGGTACTGGTTTGCCCTACCCCGTGATTTTTTTAGAGCCAGTGGCAGGGGCGGCAGCCTCGACGTGATTCATATGGAATTTTCACTTTTTTCATGGAAAATATGAAAAATTATTACCCACATGTTGAGTTTTAGAGGTGTTTAGGGTGTCTCAAAGGGGTCGAAATTTTCATTATTTTTGCGATAGGACACACCATTTTCGAGATTTAAGCAAAAGAAAATAAAAAAAAAATACAGTACTATTTTTGCACCAGAAGTCGAGGTGTCGGTGTGAATTTTAGTTCTTGACAACTAATTTTATTCCACACCTATTTAATCGCGATTAAAAATAGTCAGATTTAGTTAGACAACCAAAACAGAATAGCAAAATTAGGTACCATTTTCACTAAACTAATAAGTCAGTGCAATCTTAGTGCTGTCAAACTAAAATATAATTATGTTGTGTCACTATAGTCAATTTCAGAATAGGAAATCGTCGTTTGACAGGAATAAACTAAATTTTGGTGATTTTTAGTCTAGTTTAGAGAATTTTGTGACAGCAGAATCGGCACCATTATCTATTTAGGTATTTAGTATTAGTTTTAGTGAATTATTTAGCCTTCGTATTAGTGAATTACTTTATTATTGAAACCGTTGCTCTTGTATACCTTATCTATTATAATTTCGTATAATCTGTCGAAAGAAACTGGATCCTGCGACACAGGGTATCCTAGCGGCGGGATCCAGTGTGTCACCTTAATACCTACTGTAACACTTTTTTTTAATGAGCCTATACATAAATAAAAATGTAAAGTGTGCATCTTAAAACATAAGGAACAGATAAGCTTATCAGTAGCCAACATGACTACCTTGTAACGTTAAGTAATTCTGAAGTCTCTAGTTCTTCCCCTGCTCTGTGCATCGCTGCGCAAACCTTATAAAACGTTCGCCAAACACTGCATAATACACGACACAAGACCCGCCTAATGAGTGAAAGCGAGACACGAATATATAGAGGACAAATGATGAAGAGAGAGGGAGTATGAAATGTAGTAAATGCGCAACAGCGCGAGCGAGACAGCGCGATATGGGGCGCGGCGTGTTGAGAGGGAGGCGCGCGACGTGTTGCCGTTGGTCGCTGTCGTGAATTATTGAAGCGGGCGACCGCCCTTTGGGCAGCGAGTGGCGTCGCGCGGGGGGGGGGGGGGGGGGTGCAAGCGCGGGTGTTTGCAGCGGCCACTTGCCGCGCGCCGTTCCGACGTCACACCAATTTTGAATTTGCAACCGCCATCTTTGGCCAGTTTTTTGGTTTTCGTTCAGTGCAATGACCGGTGTCGCGATGCTCATTTTGTGATGGACTGTCCGTTCCCTGTTGTTTAGTATTTGTTGTTTAGTTCTATCATCTGTGGCTGCTATGGATAGCACTCGCTGTTGAATTTGGAGTGCCAACAGTGATAACAGGTTTGTCAGTTTTCTATAATTTTCTTTATTTCTGTAAGTGCCTCCAATCGGATAAATTGCATACCTAATTATTACCTACACACCTAGGAAGGGGAATTGGTGATAGGTATACCAAAATTAAGCTTTCCCTCCGGGTCCCGAGGACAAAGACAAAACACCAACAAATTGTGCCTTGAGTCCACAGATCTTTTAATAATTAGGTAAATAAATAAACCGTTTTAGTACGAAAGGATTAAATATTTAAATTAAATTTATTTGATTGATGAATTTTACTAATGGGAAATATTCTTGTTGGGTGGCGTAAAGGACAAGAAGATGAACCTTCCCATTTCTAAATTAGTAAAATTACTTTAATACAAAAATTGGAACAGTAGGTACCTATGATACCTACTTATGGAGAAATTATATAGGTACGCACTTAGTGCACTCTGTATCTGCCTAACATAATCAAAAGTCAATTATTCAATATAAGGTGAACCTATCACATTTTTCCCATACAAACTTCGGGAGTGTATTACTCCACTGATTGATAATGTACATCAAAAATTTAACATGTTACGGTTTTATCTATTAATATTGTCTGTACGGAAACAGAAAACTAAAATAAAAACCATTCAAAAGTTAAGAGCCAACAAAGATTCGTATAAAATCTCCAAAACTAAGTCGGTACCGACAAAGCTCAATGATAATTGAGCTTTGTCGGTACCGACTTAATTTGGAGATTTCGAAAATCGAAAACTTCAATTAGGTAACTTTATTGGTCATTGATTTATGCAGTGGTTTTTTTTTCAGAAAACCCGATCTTTCGAAGGGCTTTTCTAAATTTTTTACGCGCCTGCTTTACTATAACTGATCCTGCAATTTAACAAAAACATTGAAAACTATTCTCAAACAAAACAAACTTGCAAACTTTACTCAAACTTTGAATAGGAATACCTAGTTAGTTGAACGTAGGTAGGTAGGTATTCAACCTACCTACCTTATTACTAGTAGGTACCTATACAAGCATAAAGTGTGTTTTGGAGTATGTGCATACCTATACTTATTTGTAACTAAAACTATCTACCTATCTGACAACTCCAGTCAGATATCTACAAAGGAAAAAAAAGGTTGACTGTTAGACAATGCCTATAGCATTAAGTCCACCTCTGTACATTTGTGTGTTGCTTGAAGTGTTAAATAAAGAAATAAATCGCAATGAAATAAGTCAGATATCTACCCAGATCCAGGCAAAAGAAAGGAGAACTGCACCCTAATTGCGTAACTCATGATTTTATCATAATCGGTTTCATTTTGACAGTTCAACAACATTCATTGCGTTATTTACGTTGTTGAGCAGACACATTTTTCGAACGTACCTCAAACTCAAAGCATTTATTTTAAATAATCCAATTACAGGCACTTTGAATTCTCATGAGCCACCAATCCGAAAGCCATGAGAAAGAGAATCAAGACTCTATATTTCGGTTGTTCAAGATATTAAGAGTATCTCATTTGAAACAATTTTCTAGAGATTTTAGCTCTCAGGAAACTATAATTTAATTATTTTCTGCAATGATGAGTAGATATAATCATACTTTTAGAGACCGTATACGAAATAGGAAGCCCCATTAACACTGGCCCAAAACTATTTTTAGAAGCCTCTCACCAAGGGATTTCTACAACACACTTTTCGACCTATATCCAAAGATTATACTGCAAAGAACTAACAAAAGGTTGCCCTAGAAGGACATAAAGGGACCTTATTGGTGATGTTCTTCAGAAAAGTCAGTTGCGTGATAGGTATTTTAACATAAACAAAGCAAAAGGAGTAGGTATGTATGGACCGTAGCAGGTAACGGTATTATGTATCCCTCATGTATGTACCCATATTTATTTGATTTGATTTTGTACTTAGCTTGTGGCGCTAAGTATGTAGGTACGTTACTTATATCCGGAGTGAATTCAACTCAAAAAGTATTTATAAAGCTATATCTAATGACATGTCTATTGTAAACGACAATATTTTTGATATATGTTTGATTGTAGTATGGGACGATAAAGTATCGAAAATATGCAAGCCAAAGGTCCATAGGAGTTTTCAAATAACTGGGAAGTCTTTGCCACACTCCTTTTATTAAGTGTAGGTATATGGTCTAAAAATCTTGACTGAATTTTTCGAGTAAATTTTCTATTTGAGTTAGGTAGGTAGGTACTTAAGTTTTCACTTAAACTATGTAATAGCGATTATTTCTAAGTTCTCGTGTACCTGGATCGTATTTTACGGATAAATAATAATTATTTCTAGAATCGTTCTATGAATCTAATTTTTATCTGCTTCCTTCGGCTTGTCAGGCCAATCTCTAGCCTATTGTTTCTGATGTGAAGACGTCTTTTCGCTCGGTATACCTACTGGTAGAAAGTTCAATATTTCTAAACGACAAAAACATGTAAGATTTTTTTTTGAGATTTGAAATCTAAATCAAATCGAAATAAATATGACCTAAAACAAGAGTAATGGTTCAGCACTCAAAAGATAGGTCATATTTATAACAATTTTTAAACGGGGTATAATTTGCATATGACTTCACACTACGTGTGTAGGTATGCGCTGTGCGCGACCCTCTATTTTTCATTATGAGTCGAAATTCCAATTCGTTTAGCGCAAAAACGTGTTTAGTTAGCACACTGGTTTTGGTGTCGTTGTCAAGAATTAACAAAGTTCTGCTATATGATAGAGATAATTAACAAAGTATTGCCTGAAATAGGGTTAAAAATTTATATAAAGTTGAAAATAAGAAAATAACTCCATATAAGATATATGGAGTGTAATATATGGATGGTATAATATATGGATATATCGGCCGTAAAAATGCTTAGAAATGAAAAAATCCTAATCGGAGAAAGCTTACATCTAAAGGAATGCAATGAGCCTAAAAAATCGAGTGCCAAGCAAATACAGTAGATAGGTACCTAAGGCACTGACTGACTAACCGTGGATTCCGGCCACGGTGAAGCCAAGAGGAACCCAAAGGTGGGGCCGCTCGTCAGGGCTTTTGCCTTCAAGCCATTGACGTAGCGGCCAAAAAATAGGTTGCGGTGAGGTGCACCGCAACTGAGATGGGCCGCGATGTCGAATGGGAGGCATCGCGGCTGAGGGTTACGGGCTGCAGTAGAGGAGGAGTGCCGGTGCTTCTGAGCAGCGCTCTTCCCTTCCGTGGCCTGGACGGGGCCACCACCGTTTGATGGCGGACGCGGTGGGGCCGCAGGGGAAGAGGAGTGTTGGTATAGCGTCAGCCGCTCTCCCTATCCCCTGCGGCCGAAAAGTGGTAGACGGGACGGCGCGTTGTGTTCCACACGCGCGCCGTCAAAGATGTCAGCAACCACCGGTGGGGTCCGCAAGGGCCGATGCCTGCCAGGGGTGCGGGTTTGTTCGAAAGAGATACCACAGCCCCTGGCATACGGGCTACTGAGGGAACACGGGTGGGTTTTAGTCAGTAAAAGTCTGACACGCCCTTCTGCTCTACTCAGCAGGAGAAGTCATTTGATGATTTCCCACCCAAAAAAAAAAAAAAAAAGGCACTGACTGAAACCGTTCGAAAATCTGTTGCAAATATCAAAATATTTTAAGATGTCGTTTAATATTGGCTGTAAGTCTGCTCAGAACTGTAAAACATTACAAACGGTGAAAGCTTACTTCACAAGGAATGCAAAGATCAGCCTACTAAATCTAGTATCGGGCAAATACAATGGCTACAGCAGTATCGGGAATAATTTTTAACACGTTTTCATGAAAACAAACGGCGTGGACTGCCCCCCCGAGTGGGTTCCCGCATTGTCGTTGCGGGGGGGCTTAGTAACCGTGGTCTCCCATCCACGGTGAAGCCAAGAGGAACCCAACGGTGGGGCCGCTCGTCAATGCTTTTGCCTCAAAGCCGACGACGTAGCGGCCAAAAAGTAGGTTGCGGTGAGGTGCACCGCAACTGAGGTGGGCCGCGATGTCGAATGGGAGGCATCGCGGCTGAGGGTTATGGGCTGCGGTAGAGGAGGAGTGCCGGTGCTTCTGAGCAGCGCTCTTCCCTTCCGTGGCCTGGACGGGGCCGCCACCGTTTGATGGCGGACGCGGTGGGGCCGCAGGGGAAGAGGAGTGTCGGTATAGCGTCAGCCGCTCTCCCTATCCTCTGCGGCCGAAAAGTGGTAGACGGGACGGCGCGTTGTGTTCCTCACGCGCGTCGTCAAAGATGTCAGCAACCACTGGTGGGGTCCGCAAGGGCCGATGCCTGCCAGGGGTGCGGGTTTGTTCGAAAGAGATACCACGGCCCCTGGCATACGGGCTACTGAGGGAACACGGGTGGGTTTTAGTCAGTAAAAGTCTGACACGCCCTCCTGCTCTACTCAGCAGGAGAAGTCATTTGATGATTTCCCACCCAAAAAAAAAAAAAAAAAAAAAACGGCGTGGACTGGAACTGCGTCTGCTCAATTTTTCCTTCAAACTCAACTCAAAGAATTTAATTCAAATAAACGAATTACAGGCACTTTTGAATTGTCAAGGATTCGGAAAGATGAAGCTACTTGCCCAATCCAAAGCGTAGTAATACCGTAGTACCTTTATTCTATCTCCTAATTATTTTGACTGTTCGAATGCCATTCAAGTTATTTATTACCAGCCAGTACAACGTAAGGTCGTCTTTTGCAAACAACCTTTATGGTAGCTATAAAAAACCGCTGAATATGCATGGGAGCTGAGAAAATTTGATAAATCATCGTCTTTACGCCCTTGGAGAGAGTCTTCAATAAAATCGCTTCAATCCATAATTGCCCCCCGTGCTTATGGCCCACAATTCAAGCGATAAAATACGCATACGTTCTTCATTACTCTACCTCAATCCTCTATTCTCCAGCAAGTCAAACCAATGTGGCACAAACAAAACCCATCTTTTTCAGTAAAATGTATATTTCGTTCTTTGCCATTGCGGCCTGATTTGAGATGATAATTAACCCATGTGTAATTTGAATACTTAATAAAAAAAGTCGCTAATTAAGCGCCCGAAGTAAGTGGATTATTTTTATTTTCTTTATTTAGGCAACCAACAGCGATATTTATAGTATGTTACAGAGTATGTATATTACAGTGTTGTATGGCTAATAATAGGTTTCCCTGTATAACTGGGATAAGTACAAAACATGCGAACGGACCACAGACTAAGAAACATTTAAATACAAAAAAAAAATACAATTATCAAAAGAAAAATACAAAAAGTTTTAATTTTAGAGTTTAAATAAAGAGAAAACACGTAAAAGATTAGAAAATAAGAACAAAGTTTGAATATTAAAAGATTGGATTAGATTAGTTGCTTAAAATTTGCTATTAAATAAGGTTTTTACTATTTGCTTTTTGAATGTCGATTTGTTACAGTTTAATATAATATATCAACTTGAGAGAAATCTGTGTTATAACTTCGAGCAATACGGGTTAATACACAATTTTTGGCGTAATTAGTCGAGTGCCAAGGCACGTGCAGCATCGTAGTGCGACGAGTGCGGATATGGATGGATGGATACAAAATAAAACATACGTAACGCGAAATCTAATAACATGAAGTATATAGGTACAAAAGTCCTATCTATAATGCTATGCAACACGCAAGTTATCTCCCGGATACCTACTCCCCATGAAGGTCTGGAAACTGAAACAAAAAACAAAAACAAAGCCGTGTGAAAGCCCAACTTATGCGGACGTGTCAGAGCATGAATAAAATATTTTTAAACACTTTCTTCTCACCCCTACGAGGAGATCAGTGCCCCCTACGAGCATACGACAAATTGTCACAATCACTGAGCACTATTAGCTCCGGTCGCCCGTGAGGTATAATCTAATAACTGCCCTCTTCCCTCCGAGAGGGTTACCTGATCAGGTGTGGGGTGATCCACAGAGGGTGACAAATTAGCCATTGTCGTAATGAGTAACTATGGGTTAACTCATCTGGTGAAGATCATGACACCCCTTGTAATGGTTTAATAAAGACTGCGAGAGGATTGTAATGAGCGAGGGAGATGTACAGTATTATCATCTTGATAACAAGAGTATAGGGTAGATATCCATGTATCCGTGTATTTGTGCGTAACTAGGTATGTATATTTTTATGTAAGTTTACCACGTGCGCTCTTTGTTTAACTAATTGCTTTAAATAACTTGTTGCAAGATAACTCAATAAATTATCTATATACTCACATCTAAGAACTTTTAAATATTTCTAAAAATCTTAAATTAAACCTGAGCTTGAGGCATATAATTTCGCAGAAAAGTACCTTAAAATATGTATTAAATAAGGAAAGGGAGCACGAATTTTCTAAAAATCTTAATTTTAGAAAATTCTCCGCCTTCTAGGGATAATTTGGAGGTTGTAAGTATGGAGGTTTGTAATTTTCGCTGATGGGAAATACCATCAGGCACACGACATCGACAAATTGGATGAGAAATTCTGCAGTTGCATGACCTAACCGATTTATCAGAAAAACTTATTAATTAAAAAGAAACTTCCGTTGTGTTTTATAAGCTCGCAAAATGAGACAGTATGTTCTTACAACAGATTTACCCGATTAAAATCGCGTCCCTTAGGACCAGAACGCATAATCTATTCTGCAGCAAACAACTGGATGTGTGGCTCAAATATTTGCTGGTAGTAATTGGCGCGGCCCGGGTTCGACTCCCGGGTGATGTTGACACGTAGGGTGTCGACGTCACGCGTCCCGGAACATGCCATTACTGTGGTTAATTGGAATGTGGCTTCTAGATGACGACTGTGATTTAAATGTTTAAATAAAGGTCGCATAATAACGGCAATTCGTAGCAGAAAAATTGGACCATAAAAAAAGTTCTATCTGTTTATGATTTGGCTGTATCATCCCACTGCTGGGCCTCTGACTTGGAAGTCAGAGACTCAGCAGTGCACTGGAGGTGCTTGCAATCCAGAGCTAATGTGATCGCTTGTTCCCGCCTGTCCCAGCATCGTCTACGGGGTCTGCCGCGACGCGACGTTGGTATTCGGACTGTGTTCCTTATTACAATTCAAAAGATCCGGACGCTTTGCCAAAAATATCCGACATTATATTCAACAAAACTGTCTACTAATCCTTCGAGAGAAAGTGCCAAACTTATCAATTAAGGTGTAAACATACTACAATAGCGCACAGGAACGGTTGCACTTCCGTCGACACCTTGGAAACAGTCGGGCATACCGACAAAGAGGGGAGTACAGAGGATTATCAGCTATTTGTTGATGTAAGTAGTTGGGTGACCCACTGTTGCTGCCGTATGTCATAAGGAATTTAATTGAAGAAAGATGGAAATTATTTTCGATGGTCGTAAATTGCTTTTAGACAACGTGTCTTCTTTGCTAAGCAATTAATAAGGTTATAGGTAGCTAGGCACAGGGGATCCGTGCCTCGGAAAGTACGCCGTCGGTCCCAGGTGTTATTCGAGGATCTTTGACAATCTTAACGGGTAGTCACTATGTATATCAAACAGTCTTACCAAGGGGTAGGTATATTGTACTTATAACTCAGTACCTAACGGGGCGGTCAGGTAGGCAGTTGCTCCATGTAAAACACTAGTACCTATGCAGCTGCATCCGGGTAGACTAGACGCCAACCTCGACATAGTTGAGAAAAGGCTGCGCGTGGTAAATAGTAAGGTACTGAAATTCGTATAAGAAAATTTGATCGGACGTGTTATTCATACTTCCTATACTCATTGTTGTGAAGCCTATGAATATCGAGCACGTTGACGTAACGTGGGTATCTATGGAAATAATCAAATCAGTAAATGTAAGCAAAAGTATCACTAAACGACGTTTACTGATACTTTGTTGACATTTTCATCGGATACCTACAAGACGTCATCATATCCGACACGTTAGGTTCTTGCGGCATCTACAACAGATACAAGATCAAATCAACAAATAGCTTCTAATCCTTCATAATCCTTACCTTTGTCAATACAATACGAAGGTCTAGCTAATACATATTACGAGTGCCGGCGACAGACTGTCTCGGACGCGTGACTGTGTCTGTGTCGCCAACGGAAGTGTTACCGTTTGTTTGGGCTATTGTTGTGGTGTTTACACATTAAGTGATACGTTTTGCACTTTCTTTAGAAGGATTATCCTCAATTCATTAGAAAGGCGGAACTGAGTCCGTCAGTTTCATGCGTTTGCGCGATAGTTACATGAATTTGATGATAGCAAACGAATTTTTTACTTCTTCTTCGTGTCGCTGGCACGACAGTTGCAGGCACATTCTTTAGGTCTGGAGGCTTTTATGTGGGTATTGAGTTCTGTTTACGTTTATTTTTTTGTTTTGATTATTTATTTCTGCTTGAGTTTAGTTAATAATTATGGTACACTAGCGTGTGCTAGCTGACATATGGCAAATAATTTAATTTTATGTTTTGTGTTTAGTAATGGTTTACCTACTATTATATAGAATCAAGTTCTTCTAACTTAACAGACAGCTGTGCTGCTGGGGAGTTTGTTGCGCCACTTCTTCCCAGCTAAAGCACTGGAAAGTGATGAACGGCGGGCGTGCCGGGGGACTGTCTTATATGTATTTTGACGTTCAAACAGTGCTAATTCTCAGCCTAGTTTGAATAAATGACTTTTGAGTTACATATTAAATTTTGTAGATCCAAAACTTCGCCACTTCCACGGTGTTTTCTGTGGCATCGAGGTCACCTTGGCCGCATGTTTTGGGGCACTGAGGGCAACATTTCACTCAAAGCCAAAATTTCTATTCATAATTTTTTGAAAACTGGCTAGCTGGCGTCAGCAAAATCAGGTAGATAATAGCCCAATATCGTCTGCAATGATTGCATTAGTGCAAGAGAGCAAGTCCCCACTTACATTCATGAATACGACCTCGTTTTACCTATTGTTACCTACAACAAAAAAAAATGTAATCGAAAGTATCACAATTACCTGGTTATTATTACTATTATTATCAAATTCCTGCATTTCTTCCGCAAGATTCCTTAGTGAAAGTGACACAAACACTTGATATAAAAGCTCGGCTCAACGCTAAGGCGATACTTCCGGAAGGCGACCGACACAAAGCAAAGGATTATCGACGATTAGCAGATGTTTAGCGTAAAAGTTTAATTGTAGGCGGTGCGTATTTGATGTTAACTAAATATTTTTATATTTGTGGGCAGAAGGAAGGTTTTGTTAATTCAATTAAAGAAATCAATTTAACTGTAGGCAGTGTAACGTTTCTATATTATTTAAAGTTTTAATACAAACTGAACGGGTTTCAAATAGTAACTAAATTATTTATTTATTGAATCTTCAACAGAGGCTACACAATTACAGACAGGTTAACAAGAATCAGAACAAATAGTTTGCGTTTTCAATTATAGTAGCATCGTTTACTTTTAATCAAGGTAGTTACAATAACTTTGACTTGCATGAAAATATTAAAATAAATCAAAATACATTACATTTCATATAAAGGAAAGCAAAATGAAATACCAGATAGGTGCGTCTGTTATTTGCGATACCTGTAGGCGCCGTCCTATTGCCATCGCTCGCGCGATGATGCGTCCGTCCGACGAAAATGATCGTGTGAACGTGCGTTCAAACATACTATAATAATATCTACGGAATGTCTGATTGAAGGTCGTGCGATCATGCGATGCGACCAAATTGTTTAGTTTTAGTCGCGTGACCATCGACGCGTCGTATTGATCGGACGATCGTCCGATCAAACGTACTGCAATGATTAGTACTGAATGTCCCAATGGCGCTCGCGCGGCCAAGTGGAGAGGAGGCAACGGAGGGGTAGGTATCACGGTGTGTGCTCGGCTCGACGCCACTCGATGGCGCATTTTGTGCAAATAGATTATGTTCGTAAAAATCCCCTTCTTTTTCCGTACATCGAACATCCAAATACTGATTGTGAAATTGGCCTCGCTGTTATCTGTTTTTATAGAGTATATTATGTGGTCGTCTACGTTTTAATTTTAAAATACTATTTACAATTAAATAAATATTGCTTGACAGCAAAAACTGTGCATCTCTGTTATGAGCCATTTCGAGTAGACATGGGTAGTTCGCGAACGATTGAAGGAAATGAACTACTTCATGCCACAAAATAAACTTATAATTCAATTAGTAGTCATTCAAATGTGTCTCTACTTCACTTAGTTCAGTGTTCAGTCTTACTTTTCAAAAATAGTTTTACTTAAATTTCTATTTCTAATTTTCTAGGTTGACAGTCCTAAGCCTGTATAAAGTATGAAGGAAAATCGACATACGTATAAAACTGAACTAGTGAAGTGCATCATTTGTCGTAACTTGTCAATCACTGTCGTCAACTTATTCTGATTTGACTCGTTCTGATTTACCGAACTAAATGAAGTACTGAAGTAAATGAGTGGACTACTTCGTTAAGCGAAAAGATATACTTCATTCATTTCTTTTTACTGACACATTTTGCGCATCTCTAATTTCTAGAGTGATCGCATCGCTCCAAAATAGGATATAAACGTATTTTTATCGCGTGAGTGGTTTCATCGCAAGATGAAATAGCGTCGCATCATCGCACGAGCGATGGCAATAGGACGGCGCCTTATTTCTACGATAAAACGCAACATCAACAACACAAAATAATCTGTTGTTTTATTCAAAAGTGCACCTATACTGTAAATAAAAATAAATGGAACAGTACATTTACTTAATTAATAACTGACAAAAAAACATACGTCTTAGAATTATGTGCTGAATTCGTAATGTAATATTTTGCGCGTCGATGTCAATTGACCGTGCGTAGCAACAGTGCTACTACGGCTACGACTCGTAGCACTTGGTGCTACGAAGCGTAGCAGACTGAACTACGTGACTACGACCTAGGGACTATAGGTTCGAGGTTACAATAATATCGCTGCCCTAGTTCAACAGTAAGATATCTTAAAAATAAACAAAATTGAGATAAGTTTTGTTTCATGTGAAAAATTTGCTCTCCTGTCTGGTTCAAAAATCGGATATTTGTAAAACGCAACCAAAGTGCCTAAATTTCAATGTCTCACTGAGACATTTAAGCATATTTTTACCGACCTTTAGTTCAAGATCCTGACATCTTAAGATATTTATAAAGTCAGGAAGATTTTTACTTTTCTTTTATTTCTACACTGAGACTTCTTCAAATGTCCTTATATGGAATTATAAAAACACATTTCAATTAACAACGAGTGAATTAATGACACTAAAATCATAAAAGTATGAATAGCTCAAAACATACTTTGTACAACATATCTTACTGTTGAACTAGGGCAGCGATATGACTGACCTTAGCGTACGTAGCATGCGTACTGCGGTTTCTAATACTCAGACCTGTAAATGTTTTGAAGTTTTATTAGAATTTGTTTTTTTTTTTTAATATTCTTGTAATATTTTTTTAACCCCCGACGCAAAAACGACGGGGTGTTATAAGTTTGATGTATCTGTGTATGTGTGTGTGTGTGTGTGTGTGTGTGTCTGTCTGAGGCAACATAGCTCCTGAACGGATGAACCGATTTGGATTAGTATTTTTTGTTTGAAAGGTGAATTTGTCGGAAGTGTTCTTAAACATGTTTCATCAAAATCGGTAAAGCTGTTTGAAGATTATCAGCTTTTTTCTGGTTGATGAAGAGATTTGAGCATCTTCCACGGGTCTGATCAAGTCGTTTGGTAATCTATTACTTCAATGATATTAGACGAACAAAATAACCTTGAAATGATGCTGGAGTAACACCTGGAATTTCCAGGATACCCAAGTTACTCACCAACAAACAGCAGAAGTTTCGTGTTTGGGCTCATTGAAAAGGTATCAATGAGGTAATGGATACATGATGGTCAGGACGAGGATTTACGATAAATTTGTAACAAACTTCACTGTGGGAAACATACGCAACGCTGCGTAGATTTAAGCAAGACATCCGGTTTAAAAAGCAGGAAATAAAAGTTAAATTTAAAAAAAACCCCTCCGACAAACATGCTAGGCCTCTTCTGTTTGGCGTTTTCATTGACCGTCACCCGACTTGCCAATGCCTTGATCAAAATATGACCTACAAGTTAAAAGGCCAATTATTATATTTTTACTTTTTAGAGTTTTTGTTTGTGTCGGGGGTGTTTTAAATTTTTAATTTAACTGTTATCAATAAATATGAATGACTAGCACTTTACCCTAAACATCGTCCACGTGAAATTTTTCCCCGACCCGCCATTGGTCCACCTTGTGGGAGGCCTTCCCACTCTACGTCTTCCGGTAAACGGTCGCCACTCCAGAACCTTTCGGCCCCATCGGCCATCTGTTCTGCGAGCAATGTGCCCTGCCCACTGCCACATAAGTTTGGCAATTCTTCGGGCTATGTCGGTTGCCTTGGTTCTCCTGCGGATCTCTACATTTCTGATTCGATCGCGTAGGGAAAATCCGAGCATAGCCCTCTCCATTGCCCTTTGGGCGACTTTAAGCCTTCTGATAAGGCCCATTGTGAGTGACCACGTCTTTGTACCATAGGTCATCACTGGCAACACACACTGGTCAAAGACTTTTGTCTTGAGACACTGTGGTATTTGGGACGAAAAGATATTGCGAAGCCTCCCGAACGCTGCCCAGCCGAATCGGATTCGACGATTGACCTCTTTTTCGAAGTTGGAATTACCTAACTGGACAGTTTGTCCTAGGTAAACGTACTCGTCCACAACTTCGAGTGTAGCGCTTCCGATCGTCATGGGAGTGGGTGTTACATGGGCATTCGACATGAACTTTGTCTTTTCCATGTTCATTTTAAGACCCACTCTTTCGGAAGCTCTACTGAGGTCATCGAGCATTGTACTGAGGTCCTCCATGGTCTCAGCCATGTAGACTATATCATCGGCAAACCGAAGGTGAGTGATGTACTCGCCATTGATGTTGATGCCAGCCCCTTTCTCACACCTCGCTGCAGAAGCCTTTTTCGTAGTCCACAAACGCTTAGCAGAGGCAGGCAGGCAGGCTAGGCAGGTCTTCGGTCTTTTGTATAACCTGCCCCAGCGTATGTATGTGGTCTACGGTGCTAAAGCCTTTACGGAATCTGGCTTGTTCGGGAGGCTGGAGTCGTCAAACCTGCGCGCGAGACTTTTATAATATGTTACAGTATATATATAGATATTCCAGAATGGTTTAAATTTAAATATGTCCCTTTAAGGGATGACATTAAATTAACCTTTCACTAAGCAATTATAGTCATGATGATCTCAAATATAAATAAAAAGAAAAGTCCTGACTGACTGACTGATTGACTGACTCATCAACGCCCAGCCCAAAACTTTGAACCTAGAAAGCTGAAATTTTGCATAGAGGTTCCCTTTATAATGTAGACAAGGAATAAGGAAGGATTTTTCGAAATTCAACCCCTAAGGGGGTTAAATAGGGGATGAAAGTTCCGCGCGGGCGAAGCCGCTGGCAAAAGCTAGTTTCAAATAAAACCCAGATACAACAATTGCACTCAAGGATAAAACGGCAAAGAAATATCAATTTGTGTCGCAATTCAACGAATATTCTTGCAAATATCATTTGACAACCAAGACCACTCACCCACGCATTTATAATTTCAATAAAGACATTTTGGAAACCGTCTTTATAATAATTCCGTCATAACAATGGAGTCTTCAATAAAATATAATATTATAAACCCTGGCTAACCCCTCACCACTCGACGTCGCGACGATCTTCTCAACGCCGGATGACGTCAATTCTCGTCGCTTTGAATTACGAGAACCGGTCAAGTGTGAACGGGACGTAATTTTGACAGACGTAAGCAACGACACTAATTGTGTTTTTTTTTGTACAGATTAAAATGTAGGAGCATTTTCATTTTATTTTTTATGGAGATTCACATTAAAGGAGTTCACGAAGCTTTGTGTGAAAATCGATGAAATGGAAACGATGAGATGAGGTCTATTAAGCAATGATTATTACACAGGTGATGTTTTTATAAACCCATTGAAATGAGATAGCTACTCTTTTGTGCAATTTACCCATGTCTTCTCGGGCTTGAGGACGGCGAGTAAAGGGTACCTCGCTCTCCGGTAAGGACCAAGCCCACGCGCGCCTCAAAGAGATGTCAGCACAAAAATGATGGGGCCCGCAAGGGCCGATGCTTGCCAGGGATGCGGGTTGTTCGAAAGAGATACCGCTGCCCCTGGCACACAGGTTACTGAGGGAACACGGGTGGGTTTTAATCAGTAAAAGTCTGACACGCCCTCCTGCTCCACCCAGAGAAGTTATTTGATGATTTCCCACCTAAAAGGTAACCCATGTCTTCTGTGACTATTGTAGTTAACTGATTGATTTAAAATAGCAGTCCACAGCAGGTTACTTACTATGTACTTGCTTAGAGCCAGAACTTACCCACTTACTATTTTTATATTTCTTATCTGTATTCCTTCTACTTGAGAAGTAGCCTACATTTCTGTTCAAAAGTAACATTTGCACCTAATCGCCTGCTAAAGGACAAGTAAACACTTTATTAACACAAAAATAAGCAATTTCCGCACAATCATAGCATTTCAATTATCAACCGCATCACGCCATCCAATCCACACCCCACAACAGTGCCATAAACAGACCAACGTAAGCAGAGCTCCGACACACCCCTCCATTACCACAAATTGTTTAACGACAACCAATCACGAGAGCTCTAAATAAACTGGCAGTTCCTAATGACTTCTGTCGAATAGAAATATCATAGAATTGAAAGCGAGACAGACGTAATATCCGACGTGTGCTAGAAAGGGATGGAAGTAGCGATTAAACGCATTTAGGGATTAGAGGTGACGCATGTCGGGAACAGTGATGCTTTGATTCGGGTTCGATTGCCGCGCAAATGGGACGGTAATGAGTTGTTTATTTGACAGATGTCATCAGGAGTGACGTTGAGTTGAAGTTAGGAGATTTAGTTATGTGAAGATTATGTAAGAGTTTATTAATTCGAAGTTTATGCTTGAATAACTGGGTTGCTTTATGCTTACCCAGACTAAGCTAATAAGAAAAAAAGCCAGTTTTCTGAGCTCGGTGATTACAACTACAAATACTAACTACATTATTACAAAAGTACGGTATAATTACAACTACTAATACTAACTACATTATTACATAAGTACGGTATAATTACAAATACTAATACTAACTACATTATTACATAAGTACGGTATAATTACAACTATTAATACTAACTACATTATTACTTAAGTACGATATAATTATTGTGAGTCAAATATGTGAAATTGAGGTGACCGTTTGACGCAACTATTTTCACGCCCCCAAAACTAGCAACTTTGAATTTTCTGCAATTTTGCTTGCAAAATTAAATTAGAATAGAGATATCCGTTACATTCATCTCTCCCCAAACCAACTCTTTAATAAGGTACTACAATTATTGGTGGATAGATACTTTGAAACATACTAATAAATGACTGAGGAGGTAAAAATTGTGTGTTTGTATATAGGGAGTAATTTTCGGAACCACTGACCCGTTTTCAAAAATTCTTCACTATTATGGTAAGCTACAGTATTGCCACGTGTCATATATGATATTTTATATTAAAAGCACAGGACGAAGTTACGGACAGAAGCTAGAAATAATCGAGATTTTCCCCAACTCTTCAAATCAATTACTTAGTTATATATCCTTTTACTTAACAGAACGACCCATCATCAAATATCCTCCATCCATTCAACCTTAAAACCTACCTCCCTAATCCTAGATCACAATATCCCTCACACCCTCTCTCAAGTGATATGTGCCTAATCAGTGTATTATCTAAAGAGCTACTGACTGTACCTACCTATCATATCTGATGCGATCTTGACAGACGATAACCAACACGTCCACAAAGTGTCATTATGATATTGAGACTGACGTCACACAAAGGGATGGCGGTATCTGATGAGATGGTGATATCTTTGTGTGATGATGGGAGATTCATGGTTAAGAATGAAGATTAGGGGTGATTAATGATTAGCTCTTTTTGTAGAGTCAGCAAGGGTTGAAAGATAACTGCTATCAAAGTGTGATTAGAGTAGGCGGAAGTAAGTACCTAAGTTGTATGGGTAACAGATGGAATAAAAGTTTTAGTTCCAAAAGTAGATCATCATCTGCCTAGTCAACGACTTATGTTGTGGTCGGCTTTCGGTCTTACCGGATGCAGCTAAAGACCAGTATTTTACATGGAGTGACTGCCTATCTGACCTCCATAACCCAGTTATTGGGTGATACGATAACCCTACCGGCTTCTGACGACCCGTAACGATTGTCGAAGATCCACAAATGACAGCCCGGACCAACGGCTTATCTTGCTTTCCGGGGCACGGCAGAGTCTTGATATGTAATGATGGTCACCTATGCACGGAGCAACCGCAGCAAGCGTAACTTAATCTGATCAATAGAACTGTTGCGGCTGTTAATGATAAATGATTTTATTTCTGTAAGTAGGTACAATCAAGTTTAGACAAATACACGTCAAGCATATTTTTTTAAACTAGATGAGGTCGTCGTATCTTATCTGACTACTCTGAGAAGAAAGGCCGAAACAAACTCAGAGGTCAGAGTCTCTTTTAAAGTCCAGACATACACAATCTTGGTCAGATCATGTGAAGACCATGTGGATTGTTGTCTGAAATGGTCTTTTGAGGAAAGAACCACACAGATTGAGTGGACCTGTCCAATAAGTGCACGTATTTATCAGTAATCAACCATACAGCTCAACTCAGAACTTGAGTAACTCAACGATTTGACGAACAAATTGCCAGATTAACATTAAAAACCAACTGAAAAAGAGATGAAACACAAAAAAAACATGACCCACATAGTCCACACATTCACAATAGTTTAAACAATAATAATATTGTAACTTCTCAAAGCAGGTAAATATTCATGTCAAAGTGTGTTTTGCAAAAACAAAAATAGAACATTCAGTATGCAAAAATTGGAGCAGGTCAATAATCCCAAGCATTTTTGTCCTCAATATTTGTCCTCAATATAATTTTTAACGTTATAAAAGGCACAACTTACGTTTAATGAATGATTTAAATTTATTGAGACTTAGATTTTGAACCTGGCTTGGAAGTTTATTATAAAAGCGTATACATTGACATCTGAATGACCCACCTATTTTCTTGAGCCTTGTTGATGTACAACAAATGTTTGTTCCTAGTATTTATACTATGGATATAACTGTATTTTTTAAACAATTTAATATTGTTATTACTTAGCCACAAGACCCCCCTACCTAAAGTAGATGTGGAAATAATACATTTTTGAAGACTCTTTATGCTGTAGGTATATACACAATCATGACTGTAGTAACATTACCTATACATGTAACATATGACAGAAATTCATAATTAAAACATATTTCTGAACATCAAGTACGTCACAACTCACAATCCCAGTCGATATTAAAACAACAATAACTTTAATTCATTATTGTGAGCGGTACGCACTTACACTCAACAATCGACAATGTACAGTATGCACTACGACAATCAACACAAGTTCTTACTTCGAGTGCTGAACTTAACAATGCACAATGGTCTGAGTTAGGGCGCTCTAAAACAATACTTGGCAAGTTGTGCGCACTACACAATATGCTTCGCGATGTATTGTTGGATAAACATCTCGTTAGAGACGGAAAACAATTGTAAAATATCGTTGTATTTCGTTGAATTCATTTATGAATCGGTAACGGCCGCGAATTACGAGTTGTAGGTTGGTTCAACCCAGACAGCGCATTACTTTGTGTAAATTATTATTTTTGTAATTGTTTCGTTAAATGAATTACGTACTTTGCATACCCTGCATTGTTTAGAATCAAGTTCTTCGAACTTATCAGACAGCTGTGCTGCTGGGGAGTTTGTTGCACCACTTCTTCTTCCCAGCTAAAGCGCTAGCAAGTGGTGAACTGTGAGCGGTGGGGACTGTCTTATGTAATTTTGACGTTCAAAAGTGTAGATTCTCAGCTTAGAAGCATAATGTTAAACAATTTATCATTTGCTGAGCCTTTTCCCAGCTATGCTGGGGGTTTTTTTTTGGGTGGGAAATCATCAAATAGCTTCTCCCGCTCTGGATGGAGCAGGACGGCGTGTCAGACTTTACTAACTAAAACCCACTCGTGTTCCTTCAGTTGCCTGTGTGCCAGGGGCGGCGGTATCTCTTTCGAACAACCCGCACCCCTGGCAGAGTGTTAATCATTGGAGTCACTTCTAACCATTTGCAGCTGAATACCAGTATTTTACATGGAGCAACTGCAGTTTGACCTCAACAACCCAGTAACTGGGTAATACGATATTTCTTGCAAGATTGGTTGTCAGACTTTCAGGCTTTTCACTGTCAGACTGTCAAAATCCACGATTGACAGCCGATATCAACGGCTAACAACAATTTTTAACTTTTTTTTTTAATTTAACAGTTATTAAATAATGTCAATTATGTTGTTCTTAAGTAATAAGAGGCGTATTTTTGTTAATTCAACCGTTAGATCTATGGGCACGCCACGATTGCGGCGGTAAGTCCCCTCTTTGAGGAGTGGTTTGAGAGGCGGCATGGCGTCCTCACCTTCCGCCTGACGCAGGTCCTCACCGGACACGGTTGTTTCGGGAGGTTCCTGTTTCGGATAGGGCGGGAGGAAACGCCCGGGTGTTTCCACTGCGAAGATCGCCCTGAGGACACGGTGGAGCACACGGTGGCGGTCTGCCCTGCTTGGGCGGAGCACCGCCGTGTCCTCATGGAGGCGATCGGCGGCGGCGATCTCTCGCGTCCGGCCCTGGTCCAGGCCATGGTACGGAGCGAGAGGGCATGGGGAGCCGTCACCTCCTTCAGCGAAGCAGTGATGCTCGCGAAGAGGGAGGCGGCGCACGTGAGGGAGAGGCAGCATATGCGCCCTCGCGACCCCAGCCGCCGCAGGATACGGAGACGCCCTGGGCGTCGGGAATCCCAGGCCGATTTCCGGCCACCGTAGGCATGGGCTTGCGGACGGCGAGTAATGGGTAGCTCGCTGTCCGGTAAGGACCAAGCCCAAGTCGACGGCGCGTTGTGTTCCACGCGCGCCTCAAAGAGATGTCAGCACAAATAGTGATGGGACCCGCAAGGGTCGATGCCTGCCAGGGGTGCGGGTTTGTTCGAAAGAGACACCACAGCCCCTGGCATACGGGCTACTGAAGGAACACGGGTGGGTTTTAGTCAGTAAAAGTCTGACACGCCCTCCTGCTCCACCCAGAGCGGGAGAAGTTATTTAATGATTTCCCACCCAAAAAAAAAAAAAAAAAAAAAAAAAACCGTTAGATCTAAATCAATCATATTAATAGCTAACAATAAAGCAGTTGTAAGTAATTATTCAACATCATCACACACATAAATGTACCAGAGCATAGGTAGACTGTGCACTCTGTCAGCGATAACGATGACGGAAATGTCAAAAATGTATGAACTTACATAAATAATGTAAATGTTTGCATGCCGAATGGTCCTATAATGTATATTAACAACTATTGTGTACTACCCATATTTGCAAAATAAAATCCTATTCTATTCTATTCTACTGACATTAGCTGACGAAAAGCTTCGATGTCAATCTAGTTGAAAGTCCGCTGTCGATTACGATGATTACGATTACGAAAACGATTGTCACTTGCTTCTTTGGACACGTAGGTTAACAAGGGCTGGTTTGAGGTGGCCCCGGATGAAATAAACCTATGGCTAAAGTTATGACAAACACCTCAGCTTTTGTAAGTAATGGACTCAGTCGTCTAACTCTTAGTTACGGAAGTATTAATGAATTATTAATGATAGGAAGCTCACCTCTTTTGACTAAGTAGGTACCTATCAGTAATGATTAATGAATGACACAGAAAAATAAAACACCACATGTCGACTACCTACCGTTTAAATAAAATGATTAAATTATTAAAATTATTTTTACCATCATCATAAATCTGCATTCAGAAATTCAATTCCTTCAATCTAACCCGTCTCCGCGCGCAATTAATTCTTTAAACAAACACTCCGCGGCGGGGGCTCCTGCGACCGTCAATTACTGGGGGTATAGGCGACCACACGAGCATATTCCGCGGGTTAGTCGTGCGAGAGAACTATTGTTCCTGTAATTGCCGCGATATAAGTGACATAACCCTCCCGCGCTATTTTGTTTTAGGGGCACGAAAGACCCCTTGTTTTTTATTTGTTTAATGGTTTGGTTTTTAAATATTTTTCTTTTTTGTTTTGTTAGGAAGATTTTTAATCCGTCTTTTAGAGCATCTTGGTATAGAACTATGTATCCAGCATACCTACAGTTATTCAATAAATAAAAAAATAGAAGAACCATAAAACATATGAATAACAATAGGATTATCGGCTGATAAGTCATTTCAGTTGAGAATTAAATGAAAAAGAAACGTAAATATTTCAAAAGTCATAAACAGACCTCGGCCTACTCAAATGTCCTTTCTTTGGTATTGTTCGTCAAAGCGTTGAGCTCCTCAAGTTCTGAGTTGAGCTGTATGATTACTGATAAATGTGTGCACTGAATGGACAGGTCCACTCAATCTGTGTGGTTCTTTCCTCAAAAGACCATTTCAGATAGCAATCCACATGGTCTTCACATGATCTGACCAAGATTATGTATGTCTGGACTTTAAAAGAGACTGTGACCTCTAAGTTTGTTTCGGCCTTTCTTCTCAGAGTAGTCAGATAGGAAACGATGACCTCATCTTCTTAAAAAAAAAAATGATTGACGTGTAAAAGTGCTTGTACCTACTTATAGAAATAAAATCATTTGTCATTTATGCCTCGTAGATGTTAACTGTTCTTGAAAGACTTGACTGACAAGATTTTAATGTTTCAAAACGTTAATTTCATCATCTACAAACCAACAATACAACCTGAAGCACATTCAACAATTCTTTTAGACAGCGAAATAAAACGTAAATTGAAAAAAAATCTCAGAAGCATCTCCCCAATTCTGCGATTCAAAAGCACTCATAATGAAAATAATTTCTATCGTCGCCGATTCTCGCACAATGCCAGAGGTTTGTGGATGAATAAGGGCGGCATCAGACGCAGCGTCTGAGCGCCGCGACGGTGACGCCCCAACGCGGCGCTTTCCAATTTACTAAAAACAAGCACAATAGTAGATCGCGCTTTGTTGCGACCACGACATGGAGCGACACGACGCCACACGGCGCTGGCGGGCTGGCACACCCACGCTTAGATGTTTGAAAGCGAAAATCAGGGTCGATTTGTAGAATTGGCGACTGGGAGTCATGCTTTTCATTTCTGTGATTAAGATTCTGAATAAAACTGCTGTTAAGTTTTGAACTACCAAACGTACCTACGTTATGTGCATCAGGTTCAATACGGCTCACAGGTTTTTGTACCACGCGGCTGAGGGTTCGACGGAAAAATTAATCAAAGCCAGCCGGGTTTAACGTTTCTGTTAATGATTTTAATCTTTCAACAACATAATTTCTCTTGTTACAGATTTAACACAACTCCGCTCAAGACACAACGATGCAACCGTTCCAATCAACGGCTCGGCCCGAGGGTCCCCGGGAGTCTTCCCCCGAGCGAGCCAAGTCCCCCGACACCCCCACAGCACCAGTCCTCAATTTCTCCATAGCACGGCTTATGGAACCTGACAGGAAGAAGTCAGTGTCTCCTGAACCACCGCCACCGCCAGGGTTCCTGTCTTACGGGGCACAGCTTTTAGATTCAGCGTTTAAGCAGTACATCCCAGCGGCGAGAAGACAGCTCGTATCACACTATCCTCTGCTCTACTATGGTCCAGATCTCGTTTCGCTGACGTACGCCCATCAGCTGCACTTACCCCGGCCTCCACCACCGACATCCCCTGTTCAGCGTCCGCCAAGCCCTCGGCCACCAGCGGCAGACCATGCCGTATCATCCACCACAGGACCCACACCTTCCCCGGCAAAAAACAAGAGCTTCGCTTGTGGCGACTGCGGTAAGGTGTTCAACGCTCACTACAACCTCACCAGACACATGCCAGTCCACACGGGCGCCAGGCCCTTCGTTTGCAAGATATGTGGCAAAGGTTTCCGACAGGCCTCCACGTTGTGCCGGCACAAGATCATACACACTTCAGAAAAACCTCACAAATGTTTGACTTGCGGCAAAGCCTTCAACAGATCGTCAACTTTGAATACGCATGCCAGGATCCATGCTGGCTACAAACCTTTTGTCTGTGAATTTTGTGGTAAAGGTTTCCACCAGAAAGGCAACTATAAGAACCACAGATTGACTCATAGCGGGGAGAAGGCGTATAAGTGCAGCATCTGCAACAAAGCTTTCCACCAGATCTACAACCTGACTTTCCATATGCACACACACAACGAGAGGAAACCTTTCACCTGCAGTATCTGTGCTAAAGGATTCTGCAGAAACTTTGATCTCAAGAAGCATACCAGGAAACTGCACCTGGGCGCTGGAAGCTCCAACAACGGAGACTCATCTTTAGACACACAGGATGAATCTACGCAAGAAGCGAGCACCAGCCCTGTCGAAGATGCAAGTAGGATAGCTTTCAGGCCATTCCTGGGTTCCTCATACCCTCGGATCCTGGATCCTACGCGGATGACCGCGCCCAACACTTTCTTCTCAAAGTTATTGTGACCCGGGGCTGGGTACTTCAATGGTTACGGAGACAACAAGGAGTGATTTGATGAAGGATTTGATGCTAGAACAGAACTGTAATTTTGTGATTATTTCTGAAGAAATACCTAGAGTTAGTTCTCAAAGTTATACGTAAATGGATCAGTTTTCTGGTAATGTTAAATTTAAGCCGTCCTTTCATTTATGTGTCGCTGTTTTGACATTCATAGAGGAGTTCTTCAGGCTTTGAATATAATTGTTTACATAATATTTGAGAAATTGACATCATTGTCTTACGAAATATTCATTGAAACTTAATAACAATTAGAGACTAATGTAGAAAATCTGAAACTTATGTTTGATACCTATAATAATAATAATAGAAAATTGCGCTGTAAATAATGACATATATTGTATATAGTTTATTAGGATTAAGTAGTTTGTGTATAAAGATAAGTACGAGTATGTGTCTGCCATTAGATATCGTTTGGAATAAAATATTTGTAGTTTAGAATTCCGCTCATTTATGTCATAAGTTCTCATCGTTTTTTTATAAAAAACTTAAAGCACAGGAGTGAAATATAGTAATCGCTGAAAACGACATATAAATCTTGTGAGTTTAGCTCTAAAGGACCATCTGTTACCTACTGTTCACGATGGAACAAAAGAAACACTTTAATTAGAAATTAATGCGTATAATAAAGTTTAGAATGATTTTACAGTTAGTTAATTTTTGGAATTTTGGGGCTATCCCGATGTGGCTTTGTATGCAAGTATTAAAGTCTATTGAGGTGTCGCTTGAGAGCTACGGTCGCGTGAGAATCGGCTGCGATGATTGGCTGTTGATTATGACGACATATTCGGGAACGGTCATTGGTCAACCGATGCGCCGCAGACATGACGTGATTTTGAGCGTTGTTGATTGGTCAAGCAGTGGCGTAGACATCCTCCCGGCCGTTGAAAGCACTAGTTCCAGCTTTCAACAATCACTCATCTGTAGTTGGAAGTAAACAGAGGCGGTTGAGAGCTCGACGAAGAGTACCCTTGGCTGTGTTGACATCGGCGACTCTGACTATTCCATCGGAGCCAGGAAACAGTCTGCTAACTCGTCCTAGGCGCCAACATAGAGGAGGCGTCTGGTCTTCCTTTATCAGCACCATATCGTCAAGCTGAAGGTCTCTGCGTTTTACTTGCCATTTGGTTCTTTGTTGAAGTTCAGAAATATATTCGGAGGCCCATCGATTCCAAAAGTGTTGCCTTGCTTGTTCGAGGCGCTTGAACCGGTCGAGGCGGTGCACGTTGGAGTCCACGAAGCTCGGCGTAGGAAGCGACGTTAGTGACCTACCGATTAAAAAGTGAGCTGGGGTAAGAGGTTGGAAATCATTAGGTGAAGGGCTGAGAGGACAAAGGGGTCGGCTGTTTAGGATTGCTTCTATCTGAGCAAATACAGTGGTCAATTCCTCGAATGTGAGGTGAGACTGGCTTAAAATTCGGTGTAGGTGGAATTTTGCTGACTTTACACCGGCCTCTGCCAGACCGTTGAAATGAGGAGCGTACGCAGGGGAGAAGCGAAATTCAATGCCCCGGCGAGCAGCAAAATCTCCAATAGGCTCAGTATTTGATTTGAGAAAACTACCAATTTCCTTTGCGGCAGCCACAAAATTACGACCATTGTCGCAATAAATAGTTTTAGGCAGTCCTCTACGAGCAATGAATCTATTCACGGTTTGTATGAACGCATCTTTAGTTAGGTCGCTTACGACTTCAAGGTGTAGGCATCTGTAACGGAGACAAACAAAAATGCAGAGATAACATTTTGTTATCTTGCATCCGCGACCTTTGCGATCTGTAATTAAGAAGGGACCAGCAAAGTCAGTGCCAACAGCACTGAAAGGAAAGTCAGGTTCAATGCGATCAGTTGGCAAATTACCCATAATATTAGACGTAGTCTCTCCTTTAAATCTGCGGCATCTAAAACAATTGCGTGCAACGTTGCGAGCTAGTTTCCTACCTCCTAAAGGCCAATAACGCTCTCGAATAGAGGCCAAAAGATGTTGAGGCCCTGAGTGGAGTAGGCGTAAATGCTCATTTTGAAAAATTAATTTAGTTAGGCAATGATCTGCCTTTAAAACAATAGGGTGTATTTTATCGTACGAGTACGAAGAATTATTAATGCGTCCTCCAACGCGAAGGACGCCTTCGTCATCGAGGAATGGATTTAGAGAACAAATGTTAGTCTTAGCCTTTAATGGTTGTTTAGATTTTAATGAAGATATCTCTTTAGGAAAAGATTGATTCTGAGCTATTTTAGTGAGAATAGTCAAAGTCTTCTCAAGCTCTTGAGCTTGTAAGGTTCCTGAAATTTTAACTTTAGGGTGTCGACAATTGTATATAAATCTAATGACCGTAGCGTACACTCTTTGTAACGTGGAAAGTTTAGAAAATTGTTGAAAATTTGGTATTGTAGGTGATGTTTCCGTCACTACGGCGGGCATTGCCTTTAGTTCGGGTAATTCTACATTTGAAACCGAGAGTACGGGCCATGTTGACTCTGGTTGTTTGAGAAAAGAGGGCCCGAACCACCACAAACTAGATTTGCTGACGTCTTGCGGATCTACGCCGCGAGAAGCGAGGTCCGCTGGATTTTCCGCGGTAGGGACGTGACGCCAAGCTGCGGAGTCGGTTGACTCAATTATGGCGGCAACCCTATTAGCGACGAACGTTTTAGTTTTGTCGGGAGACCTAAGCCAGCCTAGTACCACATTGGAGTCAGTCCAATAGACCTTACGTTTTAGACCGCAACTGAGAGCCTTACCAACAGCGGAACTCAACTCTGCGCCTAGTAAAGCGCCACAAAGCTCCAATCTAGGAATAGTGCAAGCTTTAATAGGAGCTACGCGTGCTTTAGCACACAATAAATTGACTTGCACGTTTTCATCCCTATCGACGGATCGTAGGTAGATGCAGCTTCCGTAGGCTTGTTGTGAGGCGTCACAGAAACAGTGGAGCTCCGTAGACACTAAGTTATCGATGAGAACTCGTCTTGGGATCTTTAAAGACGACAAAAAGTTAATCTGTTTAGAAAATTTAATCCATAAAATTTGAATATCTTTAGGAACTGGCTCATCCCAGTCTAATTTGTTAATCCACAGCCTTTGGAGCAATATTTTTGCTTTGATTGTACATAGGGATAGAAGGCCCAGCGGATCAAATATTTTAAAAGTAGTTGACAAAATTGTCCTTTTAGTATACGTAGGGTTATCTGCATAATTAATTGGGAAATGAATTTCATCGGTTGAAGGCGACCAGCCAATGCCCAATGTACTAGTGGCATTACTAATAATTAGATTGGATTGTTCATTATTTATAAGGTTTTGACATAATAGGTCAGGTAAATTGGATCGGTATTTCCTAAGAGGAAAACACCCTTTAGCTAGTTCAGTGGCGATTGAGCACTGAATGTAACGTAATTCGTCACTTGTATCAGCACCTGTTAATAAATCGTCACAATAGAAATCCCTTTGTATTATATTTTTGATTATAGGATTGTCACATTCTTCGCCAATCTGCCAAATGCAGCGAGTGGTAAGGAAGCTTGCACTGGCAAAACCGTAGGTGACTGTATTTAATTTCAGTGTTCGGAGCGGCTCATTTTCACTGTCGCGCCATAGAATGAGTTGTAAATCACGATCAGCTTCTCTTAGCCGCACTTGACGGAACATTTTTTCTATGTCCCCTGACAAAACATACTTGTATTGACGGAAACGTAATAGGATGTTGAATAATGAATCTTGTATTGTAGGTCCTACCATTTGGAGGTTATTAACGGAAAAGCCAGAGCTTGTGGGCTCAGAGGCATTAAAAACAACTCTGAGCTTAGTAGATTCGCTCTTGTCCCTGAAAACAGGATGATGAGGAAGAAAATAGGAATTAGGTGGTTTTAGATCAGAAGATTCAGAGAGATGGCCACAGTCAGCGTACTCTTTAATAAATTGGGAGTATTGTTTTCTGAGCTCTGGATTTTTCCTAAGGCGAGACTCAAGACTGCAGAACCGTTTTTTGGCAATAAAATAGGATTCTCCCAGACATTCTATTTCGTCTTTTAGTGGAAGACCCACAACGAAACGACCATCACTTTCTCGAACAGTATTAGAGAGAAAGTGCCTTTCACAAAAGGTTTCTTCTTCTGATTGTGGTTGAACTTGCGGGACGCTTTCCAAGTCCCAAAACATGGTCAATTGTTGATCTATACGTAAAAATTGTTCTTCTTTAAGTAAAAGGTTACAAATAATAGGTTTATTAGATGAAGAAATAGGCATAGGACCAGCGATGAGCCATCCAAGTTTAGAGCTACGAAGATTTGTTTTGTTTGCCCCTATGGATTGTTGTTTATTACCTATCAAATCCCAAAATAGGTCAGCACCAATAAGCATATCAATTGGCGATGGTTCATTGAAGCTAGGGTCCGCTAGCTCAAACTCACTGAGATTAAGATGATTAGTATCAAAAGGAATTTTTGGTATGTTTTCAGTGATAGTTTGCAACACTAGGCAAAACATAGAAACTTTGAAAGAAGTCGTAATGGATTGTAATTGGAGAGCACAGCGTTCTGTGCTCAGGTTGAGTGGGTTATTACCTATACCGACAATACCGACATTTGATGGCTGAGGAGTCAAATTGAGTCTTTGCTTTACACCTTCCGTGATAAAGGACGACTGACTCCCGCTGTCAAGTAACGCTCGGACAGTAATATTAGTATTTGTATGGGGGTTCAATAGGCGTACCCTAGCAGTGCACAGTAGTATTTCAGGTGAAGACAGCGCAGACATGGATATTGACGTATCGCTAGCAGTACCAGATGATTGAGTAGTAGGTAAGTGTAGTAAAGAATTATGTTTCTTTCCACATTGACGACAAGAGCCTGGAAGCTTACAAGCTTGACTATTATGGCCAGGCCTTAGACAGTTTGGACACAAATTCAAAGTTGTAACTACAGAGTTCCTATCTTCAGGTGTCTTTGATTTGAATGTCGTGCACTCGTAGAGGCGGTGACTGCCCTTGCACACGACACATTCAACCTTATGTTGTGAAGAAGGAGTAGTCTCCTTGGAAGTTACAACAAGTGACTTTGTTGTTGATGTTGTTTGTTTACCTTTATCGAACTTGTCAGATTTATTACGATTGACTATTTCCAACACGTCAGCACGATTTTTCAGAAATAAAAAGAAATCTTCGAGAGTAAGTGTATCAGGTAAAGTATTTCGGTGTTCTTCCCATTTGAAATTCGTACCGTTGTCTAACTTTGCCGACAGGATATGAATAACTAGGGCATCCCATTTATCTGTAGGTAGTCCTAGGGTGCTTAGGGCACGTAGGTTTTTGTTCACATGGTCAATTATAAATCTTAGGTATTTGTCTGTGTCTCGTACGGCCTCAATTTGAAAAAGTGACTTTAAATGATTACTGATTAACTGCCTTTTATTATCATAACGGCTGCAGAGGATAGACCAAGCTTCATTATAATTTTTGTCGGAGACTTCTAGGTTACTCAGTACTCGCGCAGCTTCACCCTCCAAATAGGATCCGAGATAGTGAAACTTATGTACATTCTTAATTTTAGGGTTATCGTGAATCAGAGAACAATAGATTTCTTTAAATTCCAACCATTTGTAATACGTGCCATCGAACTTAGGAATGTGTATAACAGGTAACTTGAATCCTAGACTATTACAGTTACTATCATGATTATGTTGATGACACACATTAGCGTTAGAACAACTATTAATGTGACTTTCTTCCTGTTTAGTGGGCAAGCTACGCGTTTGTATAAAGTTTTGGGCCAAAGAAATGCAATTGTCAAATTCTTGTTCAATTAAATCGCGATTAGTTAATTCATTTGCTAGATTAGGCTCACTTTGAGCTTCTATTTGGTTTTGCAACTCGTCGAAGTCAATAAACAACGCCTCCATTCGCGATAACTTCATTGCAAGCTTACTAACTTCCACAGGGGAAACTGATTCTAAAGTAATTAGTGTGTCTAAATAGGTTTTAAATTTAGTTACGCGTCCCTTAATGGCACCACGTTTAATAATTAAATCTTTAAGCTTTGTTTCAGAAGTCATCGCGATTAGTTATCTACGTCAGTAAAATGTAACGTAAGAATACAATACGCTCCTCGTTTCGCAGTCCGTGGTGCAGCGGAGACCGATCTCCGTCAGCGAAGACAGGCCGCACAGCTGATAGGCAAGCGGCACGTAGACAATGGGTGACGTCGCGTGGCTGCCGCTGTACTCAGCGCAGCGATCGCCTGGAATTTACCATAAGACAACCAATTAAACAGCTGAGAAATAAAAGTGCGAGCGGGGCGATATGCTATAGTAGCATAGGCATATATGCAGTAGTTATTGCGGTTTGTAAATTACGTGAAATGATTGGAAAAAGTAGTGAAAGATATAGGTGGGTAGTTTGGCAAAATCAACTAAGTATTTAAATTGTAAAGTTGTAGAAAATGACGGGTAATTCGATGTGATTAGGTAAAAAAGGATTTGAAATAGTTTAGATTAAATCACCAAACACTCGGCATTGAACCTAGTGTGTAGTAAGCTCAGATAGAAGAGGAGATGTCTAGGAAAATATGATAGGAACGGGCTCACAGTTAGATCGGTAGGTCGTGCGAAGCAGGTAGCAATAGGCCCGCAGCGTGGTTCCAGGACGAAGACAGCAAAGTCGTAGGCCGTTCTGGAATGTAGATCGCTCCGGGGTGGACACAGCTTCAGAACACCCTTGGCTTCGTGATCCGGACCTTCCTTGTAGTTTTCACTAGCAGATTGATTCCTCCTGGACAGAAACTAGGCGGACGGATTAGTGATCGTGTCCTGTCACGGTCGCCACTTTTTGTTCACGATGGAACAAAAGAAACACTTTAATTAGAAATTAATGCGTATAATAAAGTTTAGAATGATTTTACAGTTAGTTAATTTTTGGAATTTTGGGGCTATCCCGATGTGGCTTTGTATGCAAGTATTAAAGTCTATTGAGGTGTCGCTTGAGAGCTACGGTCGCGTGAGAATCGGCTGCGATGATTGGCTGTTGATTATGACGACATATTCGGGAACGGTCATTGGTCAACCGATGCGCCGCAGACATGACGTGATTTTGAGCGTTGTTGATTGGTCAAGCAGTGGCGTAGACACCTACTGTACGTTGGTCTAGATAACAAAATGTCTGATTTCACAAAACTTCAGATAGATGCCTGTTTTGGTTAAACTTTTCACTTCATTAAGGAAAATGTTGAAAATCTTGTGTAAGTACTTACCGAATACCGTCTCACATTAATCATGTTTAAATCTTTAGAATGTGATTCAAATTATTATAAATTAATTATTAACAATAAATGGAGTGATCATTAATTAGCCTGTACATAATAGTGGTATGTTAGAAAAATAATAATAATTACCAAATGCAATATTGAGTGTAAATTAATAAATATATGCGCTGTGAAATGTACTTAGCCGTTTCATTGCACCTTAACTCTAGGGCTATATTAGGTTATGGTTTATATTTTATTATATTAGGAGTACCTATATTTTAAAAATAAACAAGAATTAAAGCAAATTAGTTCATTGGTCATAGAAAAATATAATATGGCTTCTGAGTCTGAAAAACCTGATCGAACGCGATATCAATTTAGAAATATAGAGGCATAATATACGATCAATATTAAAAGAATCGAAGCTGTATCGAGCTATGTATAGTCCACCTATTTCGGTCGTGAAACATATTGTAATCAACATAAATATCTACAACCTGACATTAACCTGCGTTGCTAAAAATGTAGCTTAATTTGAATTTTGAGGCTACCTTAGTTCATATTCCCAATGATGTTGAAACTATCAGTCACATTTGTCTTAAAGCAAAAATAGACCTTGAGGTTTGATGACGTTCAAGTGACATTCGTCCATGGAGTGGTACATGAAGCAAATACAAGGTCAACTACTGTACAGAGTGGCAGAGACATCGATGCATAACCTGTGAACATAGATTCGGTACATGTATCTAGACTGGCGAGTCTCGCAGAATTTTTCATCAGTTAAAAAAAAACCAGCTGTTTCACAGAAAAGTACAAAACCTACGCGGTCATAATGTTTAGAATAAAATAGTAGTATTTGTAAAACTTAGGTAATTTCATACAAAGATCTTAAAAATAAGGTAGTGCGCTATGTTTTACCAATATTGGTACAATCATCATCATTTCAGCCGATAGACGTCCACTGCAGGACACAAAAAATATGGTGGTATTGCCATAATGCCACGCTTGGTACGCGAGTTGCCGATCGCAGTATGGTGTTAAAATGCATAGAGAACGCTGCTGCCATTCTCTAGTAAGTCCCTTAGTCGCCTTCTACGACACCCACGGGAAAAAATGGGATGGTGCTATATTTTTTTTTTTTTATAAACAATTAAGTGAGCACGCTATCACGAGCAAGTTGAGTATGAAACAGCATTTTTTTTTTAATTATCTGACAAAAAATATCAACACGGGCGATTCAAGAGTGTTTTACCGAATGTGTCGATGTCCCTGCCACCCTGTATAACTATCGTTAGTCCATGCTGGGACATCCTAGGCCCCAAATATATAAAATTCTTACTTGAAAACACCGTTCAAGTCAAGAGTAATTAACTTATAAGTTTATCCTTTTCAATCCGTTTAAGTTTTTTACTTTATAAAATTCATATGCAATGCAACGCTTCTATTCGAACATATACAGGATACGTTTTTATCCAGTGCGCAAATTTTAACCATGAATTCAGCATATCATTCTAGGATCTTTCGCCGGTTATACAAAGAAATGAAAACAGCTGTTCCATAAATTTTGACCTCGTAGGTATTGCACTTTTCTTTGAAACAGCTGTTTTTTTTTTTTTTGTCCAACCGGCGAAAAGTATCTGCGCTATGGGGTCTAGAATGATATGCTGAATTCATGGTTACAGTTTGCGTACTAGATAAAAACTTTTCCTGTATAATACCAGCTCCGAAGTTACTAAAAAGCTCTCCGAAAATGAAAGCGTCTTATTAGTAGATTTGAATCTAAATCTATCAAAAAATCAAAATAATACTCGTAATATATTTAGCAAACGGCAATACAAATGTTGGCAGCTGCCGCTTCAAGTCGTGGGGTAGGCACAGCTATAACAATGGAGTTCAGTCATAATAAGCAAGTGAACAGTTAAGGCGGGTCAGTGTGTGCGCGCTCGGGCCGCGCAAATTATAACCTTGAACCTCGCTGTGGTGCCCAAACTTGTCGAAGTTTTTAGCACCAGTTTATTGGACACTCTATTTCCGCAAGTTATCGTTAATTTATTATTGAAGAGTTCCATTGTCTATCTCCGAAGATCTTCGCAGCAGATGCTGATATATGCATTTCAGTAACGAAAACCTTATCTAAACTAGATCAATAGTTTTTGAGAAAGTCGCTGTCTTACAAACATATGTACATACACATACATACACACGGGTCGAAGACAGAACCTTTTTAGGGTTCCGTACCTCTAAAGGAAAAAACGGAACCCTTATAAGATCACTTTGTTGTCCGTCCGTCCGTCCGTCCGTCCGTCTGTCAAGACCGTTTTTCTCAGGAACGCGTGGAGGTATCAAACTGAAATTTCTATATGATACTTAGTTCTACTGTCCCTGCCCAAGCAGCAAAATATGATCTAGTAATTGTCCTGGAACCACCATTTCATTAGGACTATAACGGAATAGTAAGCAATTATAACCACGGAAAAGGGCCCAATTTATAGGCGTATTTTACCTAATTAAATACTTATAGTCGATTTGGTGAACACCACTTTTACCAATAACGACCTTATAGTTGGACTACGTAGAACTATTTGCTCCCGCGAAGCTAACTATAAGCGCTTAATGGAACCAAATACGACAATAACGTACACAGTGAATCTCTTACAAGCTCATAAAAAGTGTTGTGAATTAGTGAATGTTGCTGCGCGCATTTGTAAAGATTTATATTGTTAAAGGTAAGTTATTCATCCATTTCTTAAAAATATTATCTGGAATATCAATTATGAGTAGAGTGTTAGTTAACAATAAGTCAAGATGTATGTGTTTGAATGTGCATGGCGCACGTATATTTTCTGTGAAGTATAGTCCGTTTATTATCAAAAAATTTACACGCCCCTTGAAATTTGCGTTTTCATTAAGTTGAATTTTAAAATAATGTTGGTTTCAGTAAGACATACAACGAAAAGTCGCCATTTTGACAAAGTTGGTTTTCCTAAATACATTAACAAACCGTTATAGGCGTACTTTGTTTAATGATGGTAAATATCAGAACCATTGCTTGGCCATATTGTTTGGAATTAGAGTTACGCAAATATTTCTATAACCGGACGGTTATTTTTTTATATTGATATTGGTACCAATGTCTTATTTTATTGTTTTTGTTTAGGTCTCAGCATTGAAAATGGCAATGTTTCTGGACGTCGATCGCTTTGTGACTAAAAGCGATCTCCGAGCTTTAAAAACCTTAAGATGGCTTTGGAACGAAACACACTTCTTGTTATGTCACAACAGATTGTTTTTTTATTTTTTATTACGATTAGGTATCTAGTGCCTATGGATACATTATTAAGTTTCAATTTGTTATAGGTCCAATAATGAATGATTACTGAAATAAAAATGTTACCTATTTGGAATACCTACGTACTTTTCTTGTGATAAATAATTTCTTAGTTAGGGACCTATTAAAATTAAGCGATTTAAATACCGTTATGATATAAATTGAATACTGATGATTATCTCACTAATATTAGGTCTTTACCTATGAAATTGCCGTTCTGCAGTACTGGCCATTTCAAATCAAAATAATTTTTGTTTGGCTAAGAATTCTAATTTCAAATTAATTTTATTTTAAAAACATGGATTTTTTTTTCTAAAAGTAGTCATTTCTTTATTGATTAGTGTTACATTTTCATCGCATTTCAATCTTTTTCGTCATCATGGATACGTTAAAAATTCGAGTAATTATGGAATATGAGTACCGTCGTGGCAGCAACGCGGCACAAGCGGCACGCAACATCAACGACGTTTACGGAGCTAACACTACAAACCAACGCACCACCTGTTATTGGTTTGCTCGCTTCCGTTCTGGAAATTTCGACCTGAAAAATGAACCTCGCGGTCGTCCGAAGACTTTGGTCGACAATGACGAATTAAAGGCGATTGTGGAGGCTGATGATACACAATCTACGGCTGAATTAGCAGCAGCTTTCGACGTTAGCGTCAAAACAATATTGGTCCATTTGCGTCAAATTGGCAAGGTAAAAAAGCTTGACAAATGGGTGCCCCACGAACTCAATGATCGCCAGCGCGAAGTACGCGTCGAGACGTGCCTTGCACTGCTCAACAGACACACAAATGAAGGAATTTTGAACCGCATTGTTACCTGCGATGAAAAATGGATTCTGTTTGATAACCGTAAGCACTCAGCAAGTTGGTTGGATCCTGGTTCAGCACCTAAACAATGCCCTAAACGAAAACTTACCCCTAGAAAAGTGATGGTCACTGTTTGGTGGTCTAGCGCCGGTGTGATTCATCACAGCTTCTTACCAAACGGGGTGAGCATTACTGCAGATGTGTACTGTGAAGAACTGAACACAATGATGGAGAAGCTGGCGCATCTCCAACCAGCATTGGTCAATCGCTCGTCTCCGCTGCTCCTGCACGACAACGCGCGACCTCATACTGCACAGCAGACGGTCTCCAAGTTGCAGGAACTGGGGTTGGAAGCTCTCCGTCATCCGCCCTACTCACCAGACCTTGCGCCTACAGACTACTACTTTTTCCAGAATTTGGATAACTTCTTGGCGGGAAAAAAATTTAATACCCGAGAGGCAGTACAAAATGCCTTTGAAGAATTTGTTGCCTCCCGTCCAGCTGATTTCTTTAAGAAGGGCATCAATAAACTGCCACTGCGATGGCAAAGATGCATTGATTGCATGGGTGATTACTTCGATTAATACAAATAAAAAATTCATGAAAAAAATTCGTTTAAATTTTTTCATACAAAACGGCAATTTCATAGGTAAAGACCTATTATTAAGCACAACATTACGTAAAAAACAAGTATTGTGTAAAACTAATAGGTACCTAGCGAATCTATTTTAAGAGAAAACCTAAAATAAAATACATTACTATGAATAAATTGTTTTATTTATACCTTGTTTCAGTTTAGTTCATTTGTTTTTGTCAATTAATTTATTACTTACCCTACAGGATCAGTAAGTACTTTATATGGTGATAAAAAAAAAAAATAATAATAATATAAACATGTCGAATTGATAACCTCCTTCTTTTTGAAGTCGGTTAAAAAGAACTAAAATTGGCCAAAACTGATATTTAGATTTTTTATACAGGAAAAGTTTTTATCCAGTGCGATATTTAAAGAAATCCCTTCGGGTGCAATGGGTAGTTGTTGAAAAATATTAATTAATTATTAAATATTTTTTAAATAATCGCCATTATGCCAATATTCTCCTGGTGCTGAATTAGTAATATGCAGATTTTCTTTATTAGTGTCAAGTAGTGTACGGGCATCCTCAGGAAGGGCATATTCAATCTTCTTATTCAAAATGTCTAATAAAGAATTTAATGCCGCATGTCGTACATTGTATTCTACAGTCCATTTTCTATGATTACTATGTAGTTGAAAATTTGAATAGTCTTCAATATCGCTTTCATCTTCTTGCACAGTTTCCTCACTAATACAATCTTCTAAGTCTATATTTAAACCGCTTTTTATCGATAAATACATCGTTTTTTGCAGTTGTCTAAAATTTTCATAGTAACTATTTTGTACGGAACCTTCTCCTATTTTTACGATCGTTCTTTGACAGATCCAAAGCTAGAACCTGACACCTGAATTATTTGTTTACAGGTTTTCTAAACTTTTCGTAGGTATGTAATAACTACTTCTTTTTATCTGTTTCCATTTATATATATCCATTTTTGAAAGAAAAGTAAATAGAACAGCAAGTCGGCAACGAATACGACACAACAAAATCAAAATGTCCGTGCTGAGACTATTACAGCATTTGCAAGACTATTATAAACCAAGGTATTCTTGTACAGGACACCGCGGATATAGTTTTGGATACTAAGTATATTATATTAAACCTTTATAATCGTGTTAAGATTATAACATTATTGGTTTATACCACTATAAAACCGCTCCATTTTACTTATAATTGCTCTGTAAAGTGAATTTATAAACCTTTATAAAACCAAGTAATAAATGCAAATAGTTTCCAGTATGTTTAGTTCTGTTTATAACTCTTATTGGCGTACTTTGCTTATAGTAGTTCTATAATGCTTCTTATTAGCAGTTATAAGTATAGCTTACCAGTTTATCTACTCTTGAGTACATTTACACCCTCGCGATACTCTTATAGGTCACCCAAGCTTATATTGCACCCTTAATTTCTACCTATAAGTAATTATAAGTTAATGTATAAGATCAGATATACTATAAGGCCCAACTAACTCCATGCTTGCTATTATAAGCGTGGCAGCAAATACTAGAACCGTTAAGAGATTATTATAAGTGCTGGAGGCCTATATCATCTGCACTATAGGATAATTTTGCTGCTTGGGTGGAAGCTGTAGAAAAATCAACCTTCTAAGTCAACGCAATCAAAAGATACAGCCATTTAGGCCGCAAAATTCCGCAAATATACCCACAGGTTTGTACGGAACCCTCGGTGCGCGAGTCCAACTCGCACTTGACCGGTTTTTTTTTTTTTTGAAAGCCGGTTAAAAAAAGTGCATATTCTACCGAATTTTCGAATTAATGGTTTGTGCACATTTTGATGCGTCTTATCTTACCTAAACAAAGTTAATGTCTGCTTCCTAAAACAAAAGTTTTCAGTGCGACTCATACCTAGGTTCCTGGAGTAGTAAGGAGATAATGATTAGGTCAAGTTGTGTAGTCCAGCAGGTGGCCTGGTGGCTGGCGTGGCACTTCCCAGCATGAACGAATGCAGTAACTGATACTCATAGCTACGTTCTAGGCTTACTGATAATGTTTGAATTATTAATATCAACTATAGATACGACAACGAAGCTTATTTGTAACTAAGAGTAAGTAAGTACCTATTTATCCTGAAAAGAAGGCGATTTTCCCCAGGTTTGATTTCCATTCCAATCAAATAATGTATGCATACTTACCTACTTAACCTAAGATTTTAGTTGTAGGAGTAAAAGTAAACTTTGAGAGCCGCTACCTAACGGTAATCAGCGCAAAGTCAACGTCTCGTAACCCGAGCCTCTTACAACTCAATCGTGTGTTATTTAGTTCTAAATAATAGTTGAAATAATATCGCACTGCGCTTTTGTGCGTCGGCGCATTGTCGCGGCCGGAAGTGACGTGGCGGGTGCACGCGCAACGGTTCCGCGCCATATTGTTTCCGCCACAATGGCAGCGAGCAGATTTTAATTAAAATGGTCGGTATTAGTATTGTTTTGAGTACATGTTGATTGAGGTGCAGATTGTTGTGGGTTCTCTTATTGTTGCTATGCACGAGAAATGCGTGACGGTAACCAGACCAACACCTTCCTTCTATAACGTTTGTCTCAACAGTGCTAAGTAGCATATAGAAGATGGAGGACCCGAAGACCTAGAAAAAAGTTACTCTATCAGCGACAACGATAGTGGAAAAGTAATTTTTTTATATGTATGTATATAGTATTTCATTTTTATTTTATTTTTAACAATTAAATGTTGTACCTACCCACATAATATCTTACTAAAACAAAACACTTATTATACTACTAGTAACATTATCCACTTAATAATAATTTGTTGATTGTTAATGCTACTAATGTAAGGAGTGAAAGAATAAATGATTGATTGATTGAATGAATGCTTTCTAGTAACGAAAATGGGATAGAAAAAGAGAAAAAAAGAAGAATACACCACTAATAACATAGAAATCTAAAAAGCAGGAGAAGTGGGAAAGGGGCGTGTCTGTGTCCGTGCGCCATGATCAGAATGATCATTCCTAAAGTAAATGGCCGTCTCAGCGAACTAGTGTGCTTTCGACCGTTGTCGTGATAAATCATAAGAATGCCGTGTTGTTCAGTGGTTTCTTGTAAAAACCAAAGCCAAAACAAAAACTTTGTGAATCATGGAATCACTTACCATAAATAAGTACAAGTATTTTTCTATATTTGTCTTTAAAATCGTGAAAAACAAGAAATCGAAAAACATTTCTTGCGTTTACTATGTTATTTTTGTTTTCAAATATCACAGCGACTGTATTATTTTTGTACTAAATACATTGCTCCTAAACCACTACCTAAATATTTTGTCGCTAAGTGACTGGACAAGCAATGTAAAAATCACAAAACGATAAAGTATCCATGCGGACGCATTACGTAGTACGGCCGCTGGTTCTTGCGTCGAGCTAGTGATGTGCTCGTGCAGATCCACTAACGTAGGCTATCGATAATGTCGATTCGCGAATAAATTTATTGCTAGATCGATGTGAATTAATGTTTTTAGTTAATATGATTATTTTACAGCGTAGTAGAGAAATGCGTAAACAACAGTCGTAAAGTTAACAAAATTTTAGATAATGTCGGTGGAGTGTTATTGGGTTTGAATTATCGTATAATAAGTCTTATCCTCGTGCTATTTCCTTACTTTTTTATGGTTTTGGCATTTTACTTACGTTAAAGTCTTCAAACGCTTCGTATGCGTTATTGTTATCGGCATTGTTCAGATAATATATTAGTGACGTATTATTACGGTTATCGTTTTCATTTTATCTTATTTTCTGGACCCCAAAAAAAAATTGAAGTAATACAAAAATAAATAGAAGTATCGACAACTTTCCGATTTAGTCAATCACTAGCGTATATGTAAAATAAATTGCTTTTGCACAGCACAACGGTAGCAACCGTTGTTTGTGTGAGTGAGTTGTACTTAAATGCACGCTGCGTTTGAAGGGATAAGGTCTATATTTGATTGTGTAGTACGTTCTGATTTATAAATTGCGAGTGTGAGCGCGACTTCGTATCTATTGGTTTTACTAAATTGCATGTGTAGTTGTGGCGCGGTAGTGGGGAGCAAGTGGAGACACCGGGTTCCGATACATTTTCAACTACTTGGCATATCTTCTTCTTTCTTAAATCTATGACTAATAATCATTTTATATTTTCAATAGAAAAGTCTATGTCAGTGGATACTAATTAAGTCGAGGTAGGAATAAGCAACGCTTTCAAAGCGATTGCCACTTGTGTAGACTGTCTGCATGTTTCTTATCGAGGAAGCTCTTATTACAGGCCATCATCATCTGCTAGCCTTTTCGACTACGTTGAAGTCAGCTTACAGTCTAACCGGATGCAGCTGAATATGTACCAGTATTTAACATGTAGCGACTGCCTATCTGACCTCCACAACCCAGTTACTGGGTAATATGATACCCAAGACTGGTTGTCAGACTTTCGGGCTTCTGACGACCCGTAACGACTGTCAAAGATCCACGAATGACAGCCGATACCATCGGCAAAACGGGCTTTCCGAGGCACGGAGAGATCTTAATGCGTAAAGATGGTCACCCACCATGGGACCAACAGCGGCAAGCGTAGCTTAACCTGATCAACTGACTGTTAATTGCAAACGATCTATTCTATTAAAATTTTGCCGTGAAACCTTTGGTGCGGTGACATATCAATAGCGTAAATCCCTAGCGCCAGATGGGATGACAGGTCACTTCAAGGGCACTTCACTTCAGATATCAAGTTGACATTTTTACGGAATAGTACTGCAGGACTTGAATTAAATCAATAGGTATAAAAAGACAAAGACTTGATTGACGCAATCGATTGCTGTCTGAGCACGCTACTATAGTCGCTTGGGTTCGATTCCCTAAATGAAACTTTTGCCTTGTAGATATAGGAAGAAAGAAAGAAAACCAACTATTTTGGGGTCGGCTTCCACTCTAACCGGATGCAGCTGAATAGGTACCAGTATTTTACATGAAGCGACTGCCTATCTGGCCCCCACAACCCAGTTACTGGGTAACACGATACCCCTTGGTAAGACTGGTTCTTAGGTTTTCGGGCTTCTGACGACACGTAACGACTGTCAAAGATCCACGAATGACAGCCGTACAACGGTTTAACGTGCTTTCCGAAGCACGGAGGAGTTTCGGTATATAAATATGGTCACCCATCCACAGACCAACCCCGGCAAGCATAGCTTAACCCGATGGATTGACCCGTGTGGCTGTTAGGTATTACTTAGCCACGAGTCCCATGGCCAAGAAAAAGCATTATGAAAAGTTTTTTTTCTAAACACGCCCTTAAACCACAGACATCTCAATGTTGACGACAGCTAATATCTCGACTATTCGGAATGTCCCGAACTTCCTAAATACCGTGATATCACGGTGCGTGACAGACGCAAGTGACAGCGTGCCTTGTTAGCGGGACTGCGGCGCGGCGGGGTAGCGAGCGTCACGCCGCTATATGTACCGAAGGACCACAAGATAAATTCCTGCTCAATTTTACAATTATCTTCACAGAATGACTACATTGTATAAACAGTCACATAATAACTTGACGAGAGCGTCGTGCAATGATTGTTGATATCGCTATCCCTTATGACGAGAATCTCGTGAAAGCTGACCAAGATAAAAAAACACGGTACGCATAGTCAGGAGCCTCTGAACCCGGATAAGCCCCTATTTTTAATGTTTTGTATAATTTTTGTAAAATATTTAAATATATACTTATCATGTAAGAATATTAATAAACGAAAACAACAATAGCAGCCTATTATTGCCCCATAGCTGGGCCTTTCTCTTCTGATACAGAGAAGGTATGGTCAGCACGCTTGCAAGGTATGGTCAGCACGCTTGCATGGTATGGTCAGCACGCTTGCATGGTATGGTCAGCACGCTTGCAAGGTATGGTCAGCACGCTTGCAAGGTATGGTCAGCACGCTTGCAAGGTATGGTCAGCACGCTTGCAAGGTATGGTCAGCACGCTTGCAAGGTATGGTCAGCACGCTTGCATGGTATGGTCAGCACGCTTGCATGGTATGGTCAGCACGCTTGCAAGGTATGGTCAGCATGCTTGCAAGGTATGGTCAGCACGCTTGCAAGGTATGGTCAGCACGCTTACAAGGTACGGTCAGCACGCTTGCAAGGTATGGTCAGCACGCTTGCAAGGCTGACTGGCCATTTCCGACTTTTTTTTATTTCATAAAAACAGTACTTAGAATACATTACATTACAGTTATGTGCTATGGTAAAGTAAAGTACACAAAAGTTTTAGCATCTGAAACCGAACTAGGAGGAACCTGTATTTCGGCTAACAGCGCATTATACGTGGCTTTGGCGGCGTGGAGGTCGGAAAGTATCCCACATGAAGGTACCACTAGAATCCCAAGTATCCCATGGGCCATGTGTTAATCCAGGGTATAAACTATCCAAGTATCATCCCTAGCCGTTCAGCCGTTTAACTGCGCGATAGTGAAACAAACATCCAAACATACAAAGTTTCACATTTATAATATTAGTAGGAGTAGTCCAGGTTTCCTCACAATGTTTTTCTTTTGTGATGTCACTAATATACAAGATAAACTCAGAAAGTACGTGTGAATTGAAAAAATTAACATTGGTACTTGCTCGTGGATTTGAACCCACAACCTTGAACATGAGAGGCGAGACCATAACCACTGGACCATTACGACAGAGATATGATGTGAAAATGTAATGTGTATTTATTTTTTTGCGCCGCACAATGTAGCCAAGATGTTACATTATTTGTTACAGAACAGTTGGGGCACAATATTCCTGAACTGCGACCAATGACTGACAAAGATCTGACTAACAGTAACTTCTAAATCTAGGCTGTTTCGTGCGAAGGTCTAAGAGCTCTAAGTTAGAGCCCTTAGAACTTCGCACAAGGGCTCTAAGTTAGAGCCTTTAGAGCCTGTAACTACCTACAGGCGAAATGTTGCCCCAAACGGTTGCCTGGTGTTCTTGGAGCTACAATTTTAGAAAAAGAAAACGGTGTAGTTATATACCTAATACTTACTAAACTTTAGATAAAGTTAACGCTATAATGCCTGATATAGTCAAGTAAAAGTAATGAGACTCATAACGAACAAACGTTACAAAAACATGAAGGCTTCAATGTGTCACTTCCCCAAAGCTAGTAAAAGTGGTAATTCTGAACACATATCTTCTGTGCTGGAATTATGCGACGCGAAACATAGCGTGAACCGTGACACGCAGTCAATTTGAAGAGGTCTCGGTAATAATTGTGTCATCAGCAGAGGTCGTAGTTCGGGGAAGCAGCTCCACTATCTACACTGAAAATATATTATGTGAGTAATGTTAACAAAACTAAATGGTAAGTATGGAATTAGGGTAAGTAGATAGGTGGGCGGAAGTGTCGCGATATCTCTGCCGAATATTAATAATCATAAGAGGTCATTAAGGTAACCTAGTCGCTGGCGCGAACTCACTGGTGGGCCTGGCTAAAAAGCACGCTGTCTCACCAGGCTTTGTGTCCGACAGAGGTAGTATCAGTGATGAGCAGTTGGACGCTAGTCTACATGCACAACGTTATTGAGTGAGATGCAGGATCATTTATGGTAAAACAGAAGCGTAAAAATTAAAAAAGTCCTTCGGAAGATCGGGGTTTTGAAATAACCACTGCATAAATCAATGACCAATAAAGTTTACTTAACTTTTCGAAACTTGAACTTTGTCGGTACCGACTTGGTTTTGGAGATTTTAACTTCTTTTTAACCGACTTCAAAAAGAAGGAGGTTATCAATTCGACATGTTTATATATATATTTTTTTATGTATTTTCGGGCATAACTCCGTCGTATATAGGCGGATTTGCAAAATTCTTTTTTTGTTCGAAAGCGGTTTACTCCGAAATGGTCTCATTGAAATTTCATATAGATCTGATGATGCGTTTCGGAGACAGACAACGGAACTCTTCAAAAAATTACAGCAAATCAACCGCGAATGTTGCTATCGCATAAAAATGCATTGTTTTGACGCCAAGGATGATGAAATTTCGAATTGGTGTGGGTAGGTAACTAAAAAGTGAAAAATAAAAACTTTTTTCAAAAAAATAACAACCGACTTCCAGAAAAAAACTACGGTTGTTATTTTTTTGAAAAAAGTTTTTATTTTTTTCAAAAAAATAACAACCGACTTTTCGAAATTTCATCATCCTTGTTACTTAAACATGCCCAAAGTTAGGTTAAATTGGCAAGAAAAACGAATCTTTGGTGGCTCATAACTCTTTAATTGCTTTTTATTTTAGTATTCTATTTCCATACAGATAATATTAACAATGAAAAAAAAACCATACCATGTTTAATTTTTGATGTTCATTGTCGAACAGTTGAGTAATACACCCCCGAAGTTTGTATATAAAAAATGTGGACTAGATTCACCTTAAGGGTCATCTTGATGAGCGCTGGAAAATCTTCTGTGTCTGCGCGACACTTAGATGAATTTAAATCTTTCCTCTTATTTTTTTTTTTTTTTTTTTTTGCTGAATGGGCGTGCTCTTGACCTCGATCACGTCTGATGGATAGCGTTGGATGAAGTTTAAGATGAACCGAGCGTCCCCAAAAGATGCCTGTTCCTGTCCTGCTTTGAATTAGTTTTTAAGACCAGCAAGGAAACAATAGGTGTTATTGATTTAAAAAATGCACGCGTTAGGAGCAATCAGGATGCTGGTGCTGCAGACCCATAGTGTCTACAATAGGTACCTACTAAAAAAAATACACCTACTAAAATAATTATATTGGTTCAGACAAATTAGTATAATATTTATATTACCACACGACGAAAACTTTAGAAGCATACGACCATTATTTGATTTGTCTCATTTTTGTGTCTATAATATTGAAACTAATTCGAAAAAACAAAATACGTGACATATCTTGATGCTACAATGCTGTGTATTCCGATTATAAAAATGAATTTCCACGAAAGTACGTGATTTTTGTACTGTAATTGTAACTACGAACTAACGTAACACTTCACACACATGTAATTAACGACATACATATGTACATTCACATACATACAGCCTCTAATGTTCCCGCAGGTGGGAGAGAAGCAGACCATAATCCACCAAGCCCCACCGGGTCCAGTGGGGGTCGCTAGATGTCACATGTCTTCGAATTTTTGGTTCTAAGCCATGTCGGATTCCGTTTAAATACGATGTTTTCCTTCAACGTTTTGAGAGCAGTAGTGATTAAATAATTTATGAAACTAAAACGCCTGTCAGGGTATACTGGGCCACTACTGCTTTCTACATATAATTCAAACTCAAACTCAAAGGTGAAAAGGTACACCTGACAAAGATAGCCAACGGCTATGTAACATGTAACAAGCGGACGAACGAGTATAGTCGGTTGTGACGCTGTCATGCAACAACGTAACATAGAGCTAAGTACAACAAATTCTTCCAACCCCTAGGTAAAACCGGTATAAACACAATTTAAAATAGCAAACATAACTTTGTATCTGCTACACTAACCCTTCACAAAGGATCACGAGACATCCGCAGATTGTCTAAACAACATCCCACCAATCAAACTACGAGCCTGATTCGAGCCGACACGGTGAGCATTGGGCAATGAGGGACGAGCTACGGGGCTATATTGCCCGTCGGGGCTGCGGGGCTCTTATGAGGAGCATATTGCGCGAGTTTTTTATTGCCCCACGCGGGCTCGAACAATGAAAACGAAGCTGCGAACTCTTGACGTTGCCGCGGGCGGGCATAGATCAAGGCGCAGAATGGATTCTACATCGTGAATTCAAGGGTTACAATGAAATTGGTAAGTGAATTGGTGAGTGTTTTCCCGCGGCAGAATAACTTACTATAAGCAGTACTTTCGGAGCATAGAGTAAAAGTAAAAAAAATAAGATTACTTTTTTAATTAAAAAAATATTCATAAACTCGAGTTCGTGAGAATCAATAGTAACACTAGAGGTAACTTGTAGGTGTACTACTCGAATCGCACGCGCCGCTGAGAAAGGAAACAGCGATCCATAAACGTTCAAAGCAAAATAAACTCTCGCACGTGGTGATTTTTCACAATTGTTAATCTGCCATTTTTTGTTTTTAATATTTTATTTGTTTATAAAACTATTTTATTACCAAGACAAAACCATTCCGCTGGGGGAACTCAACCATTAAAATTTCTGGGTGTAAAATTATAAGATTACAAGGATTAAGTAGGTGGTTAAAATGAGTTTTAACCCTTGCGGGGGATACTGTAGTAAATTATGCTTATTTTGTAAATCTATATCTATCTTCTTATATATAAAATGAATCCCTATTTCTCTTGGTCACGGCATCACACGTGAACGGCTGGGCCAATTTTGCTAATTCTTTTTTGTTGTGTTTGTTATTGTTAGGAGAAGGTTCTTATGAAAGAAAAAGGTCTAAAAGTTGCGCGTAACATAATATATTCATAGTTGAGACAGGACAACGTCTGTCGGGTCAGCTAGTAGCTTTATAAAACTACTCTTACATGTGCTTACTTACCAACTTAAATAATATTTTTAAACTATATGAGGTCGGTGTTCCTTTATCTACCTACAACTACTCTGGACAGAAACACTGTAACAAACTGAGAGGTCACAGTCTCTTTTAAAGGTTTGGATGGAACGTGTTGTTCTAACTTAAAATGAAATCATAATTTCAGTCTAAATTTGTATACATAAACAACGTGTAACGGAAAGGGTATTTACATACCAAGGCTTCTTTGGATGATTTCAAACGATATTGGAAGGGTTTTCTAATCGTATCTCTACATGTTCGGAAGTTATGAGAGTTTTTAATACATTGATACCAGAAACCAAATCATCAAAATGAAACGCGGAAAGTAATTGACCTACATAGTGTGGTGACACGTTTGTTATGATTTGAATTTAAGAAACATATGAAACCGAAAATTTGGTATGAATTCTTAGAGTATTTTATTTTGAGATGAAACGTAGTGCTTAAGGATAGCAATAGGGTTTCTGTTACACCCTGTATATGAAAATTGGGTGACTTCAGGCGTCACAGTCCAAGTCTCCACAAGGTGTTTTTCGTTACAGTATCCCAAATTTTACATCCGATACCAACCACAGAACTAATATACCCAAGAACCAAATTGAATCACATCACAAGCTATTAATAACCCAGAAACGTTTTTCTTCAAAATATTGAAAACTGTTCAAAAGCGCCTTCACAAACACAAAAATTCTAACTCAAAGCATTTACTTCAATTAAATCATTTACAGGCAGTTTGGCATTGGCAAGAAGACAATCAGAAAGTTGAGGCTACGAGTAGTTGCCCATTCCAAAACGTAGACCTTTGTAGAGAAAAACGGGTAAGAAACCCTAAGGACACGTTTTTAAGTCAAGGTATTATAAAATCTTGGGTACATTATTCTTGTTGCTTCTATATTAAGTTAAGAAAATGTAAAAAAAGTAACAATTCCAAATATTAGTTTTTTTTTTTTTAAGTCCTGGAAGTTAGGAGATGAGAACCGAATGACCCAACACACGCGCGACCATCAGTGAGACATTTAAATGAGCGTGCATTTTAATGGTTTACCTACTTATAAATGATTTGACTTTGATTTTCTTTCCTGAGAAAGAAATAGATTCTTGTCCATAATAGGACTCAAATCTGTCGTATCTCCGAGACTTACTCTATGCCCCTGATTACGTTCTCCCCGAGCTCTCATATTGTTTATGATTTGCTCACTGGAGTGCAGTTAACATAGAGTTTATTGCTGCTGTCGGTTCATTAACTAATGTTTATTGTTTATTAACTGTTACTGTTAGGGTCAAAGTTAATACCAATGAGTATAAGCCGGGGCAATTTAGTTGTAAGGGTCAGTATTAATGTTGTAAAAACTTCATTAGGGGATTGATTAAAAAGAGATGAACGGAAGAGTTGAATGTTTGTTGCATTTCAAAAATAAATATTGAAGGTAGGGAATGCAATCACCAGTCGAAAATGGCAATTCGAGATCCCGCAAGCAAGCTATCTGGTGTCGAAATTCATCATTTGATATCTCGCCCGGAAATCAGGTGAAGTCTTTCTACGAGATTGAATCCCTAAAAACTCTTGCGTCGAAATGTGTTCTCGATCGAGATTGCGATTCCTAATTGTACTAGGAAAAATGATTTAAATAGTCTTGTAATGGCCAAAATCCTCACCATCTGCCTAGCCTTTTCCCAACTATGTTGGGGTCCGCTTCCAGTCTAACGAGATGCAGCTGAATACCAGTATTTTAAATGGAGCGACTGCCTATCTGATCTCCACAACCCAGTTACTGGGTAATACGATACCCCTTGGTAAGACTGGTTGTCAGACTTTCGGGCTTCTGACGACACGTAACGACTGTCAAAGATCCACAAATGACAGCCGGGACCAATGGCTTAAAGTGCTTTCCGAGGCACGGAGGGGTCTTGGTATGTTAAGATGGTCACCCATCCACAGACCAACCGCGGCAATTGTAGCTGTAATGGCCAAAATATTGAGTTAAAATAAAAACCGTGGGTGAAAATGCGTGGTCAAATTGGTCATCCTGAATACGTACCTACATCTTGTAAAAATAAGCACAGCTAAATAAGCAAGTTAGAAACAGAGGTAACAAACTACAGAGCAATTTATTGAGCTATGCAAAATAATCCCTATTTACAGGACGCCCCATCAGCAACATTTGTGAACTCACGTCAATTATTTAGTTTCCATTCACTACCGCCACTCCCTCTCATTCCATCTCTATTTACGTCCAATAAACACGTCTAAAGACATTACGGGCTCATCCACCCACAACCAAACATCCACGCGATCCTGTTATCATCCATCGAAACATCTCGTAATAGGCTTAGCGACCTCCGCCGTATTGTGCGTTGTACTGTTGTACAAAACGCAGGATTACAGCCATTGTGACATTTTACTCAGAAAACGCGTATTTTGTACAATTTTGAGGGGCTTAGTGAACGTATTCAGTAAAATTGGGAATTATTGATGTAATTTTTTTTGGGTTTGTTCAGAAGAGTTCATTTCCGAGGATCGTGAGTGTAGTTTTGTATAATTAAGGAGGACAGGTGATGGTCTGGTACAAGGAACCATGCATCACATCTCCCGGCTTATTTTAATTTCTGAATTGTTATTTTATTTTTGTTTTAATTACGGATGCATCTTTTTGCATCGTTCTCATATTGATAATTTCAACATACTGATGTACCCAACTTTTTGTAACAATATCATGATTTAAAAGAGTTTCCATGGAGTTTCTTGCCCGTTCTTCTCAATAGGTACCTACGCTTTGGAATTGGCAACAGCTTCATCTTTCTAACTCACCGACCTTGACAATTCAAAAGTGCCTGTAATTGGTTTATTTGAAATAAATACTTTAAGGTAAGAGTTTGAAAGGACCAATATGTATCTACAGATCAGCAAAATTTTACTACATACCTGCAATGTTTAGTTTAAGTAAGAAGGCCGCAGTTACAGTCGCACGGGTCGATAATTCAGGTTAAGCTACGCTTGCAGTGGGTTTTCCGTGGATGGGTAACCTAAATCTTTACATACCAAAACTGCTCCGTACCTTGGAAAGCACGTTAAGCCGTTGGTCCCGGCTGTCTTACGTGAAGCAAGTTTGGCAGTCGTTACGTGTCGTCAGAAGCCCGAAAATCTGACAGTACGGTTATAGAGGTCAGATAGTCGGCTCCATGTAAAATACTGGTATTCAGCTGCATCCGGTTAGGCCAGGTTAGACTACAAGCCGGCCCCGAAAGAGTTGGGGAAAGGCTAAGCAGATGATAAGGACCTTCATCAGGCAAATGAGGTACTGCCATCAGAAATACCTGATGCTTGAGCTTACACTAATGTACGGGTTTATCATATTTTGTTGTAGACAGACGGTCGAAGAAATGAGATGAATCTATATACACTATGATTGTATAGATTGTTACTTAACTTATATACCTAGGTAAATACGAAAAAAGATTATAAACTAAAAAAGTCAGTACTGAAATATTAAATATTTGGATGACCGAGCGTTGCTCGGTTTTTTTTTGTTTGACGTTTTCTAAAAATGAAACCAGCTAGATCGATTTATCGCCGCCGAAACTCCTTGCATCCTAAATTGCATTAAAATCGTTGGAGCCGTTTCCGAGATTCAGATTATTTATATATTTAAATACAAGAATTTCTCGTTTAAAGGTATTAGATATAGTTAAAATCATATTTTTCCTAGAATTTTGGATCTAAGACATACCTACCGCCAAAAATTCGCGATAAACAATTCCAGAATAGGTTCATTCCCTACCAACAAGGCGTACAAACCGACATGTGTACAGTTTCGCACGATATCACCAACGAATAGAACATTATTTTTATTTTAGAGCTGTTGGTGTTACGTACCTACTGAACCAATTGTGATGGAACTGTACTGTAGCAAGCTTTTTTAAATATGTGGGTGGGATTTTGTTTATGGCGAAAACTGATTTATTGTTTCTGAACTACCTACTACATACCTACTTGTAATATGGGGTAGGTCGTATGCGTGCCTACGAGTACACGCCTGTCTTCTAGTTGTTCATAAACTGCGTTACTAACGACACGTTGTTTGACTCAAACACCTCGCTACTAAAGAGGATTAACTTGATATAGATATGTTACAGATGTTTATATTGCACTGATCTAAGAGAGAGCATGAGACGAAGTTCCATCGCACTTCATAGTCTGCACGCTTCTCGAATGACAGCTAGACCGAAAACGTGTAATATTTTGACCTTCACGATACTTTGACGACACTTGTGTTAGGTACCGAATAAAAGTGTCGTGTCGGCAACTGTGAAAGGAACTTTGTTTCAACTGGGTGTTTTTATAAGTAAAGCTACGCTTGCCGCGGTTGGTCCGTGGATGGGCTCCACCTCTACATATCAAGACCCCTCGGTGCCTCGCAAAGCACGTTAAGCCGTTGGTCCCAGCTGTCATTCGTGGATCTTTTACAGTCGTTACGTGTCGTCAGAAGCCCGAAAGTCTGACAACCAGTCTTACCAACGGGTATCGTGTTACCCAGTCACTGGGTTGTGGAGGTCAGATAGGCAGTCACTCCGTGTAAAAAACGATATTCAGCTTCATCCGGTTGGACTGGAAGCCGACACCAAACTGGTTGGGAAAGGCTAGGCAGAGGATGATTTGTTTTAACATATCATATATCATATCACCAACTTGGTTAAACTCATGATTTGTCGACAATATGATATGAGTACTACAACTACTGGGTGCTGCTAGTAATTTCTGTTGAGATTAGTTACTAAACTACTTGAACTTCGAAGTCTTGCAATCCATTCAAGTTTAGTTAATTGCAAGAGAAATATGTTCATGCCCCAGGTAACTGAACCTTATACCTACGTTCACACATGCCTTTCAATCTAATTGACGAATGCAATCACATATCAACTGGAACCGGAAGCCACAAAACCCTTCAACAACAAATAAATCCGTCGATAATACCTCTATTATACAACACTTCAATTCCACGTAGATAAGTATATTTATTGCACAAATTATTATATTTCGCACAATATTGCTCCACAATAGCCCGGAGCAACATATTGCTCGACAATAGCCCTTGCTTACGGAAGCATCTATCCTATTCCTACAGACGGAACTCTAATTCCGGATCAGCGGGGATTAAGATCCGTTTGCGATCAAGCGTGGGTTAATGCCGGCATCACGGCATGTTACCGCCCGTCAGAAGCATTGTGTGCCTCATACCGGACAATGTTTGTGGGTGTCGGCACAAATCAGACGATGAATTGTGGAGGTGTTCGAGAGGTTAAGACGGCTTTTTCTTGTGGTGTTAAGGCGAATGCGAGAGAGATTTAATTTCAAATGTTTGAAAACAATCTTCCTCTTGTTTTTCTCTTATTTAGTCTAGCAAACTCAGTGCCCCACAGCTAAACCATGAACTAGACCAAAAGATATTAATAACCAAGTACTTTACAATGAACATTAAGTAAAGTTTATTTTATTCTTGTTTACTGATGAAGTGGACTGACTTATGTATAACAAATTGATCACAATTATCACAACGCCATTAAAATAAATTGATGAACACAAAGTAGGCTTTAGTAAACTTAACAAAATCACAAGAAAATATTTGCTACGTTACTGCGCCTTAATCGTAGAGTAGATATTTAACACTAAACCGCCGACAAAGCTCGTAAAGACCGGAACTTTGTATTGTACAACACACAAATACGTTAATATACGACGACGACGACGTATCCAGTGATGTTTCACTGCATTGCCTCACAAAGTAGATCTGTTTTGTGTATCCTTACAATAGTTATGTATGCATTTTGGGAAAAGAGATTTTCATGAATTGTCTATAGAATTTTAATATTAAGTACTTCAATATTTTATTAGCAAAGGAGCTTTATGTAACGTTACTTATTTCAGGAATTGTATGTTAAGTATTATTATTATTTTACTACATTAAAGACATAATTTATCTCATTGAGTTATAGGTAGATAAGTGTTATATCATCATCATCATCATCATCATTTCAGCCGAAAGACGTCCACTGCTGGACATAGGCCTCCCCCAAGCTCCGCCACTTCGACCGGTTATGTGCTTCCCGCATCCATCGGAAGTTTTATATAATTACGATCATTTGTTTTTTTATAGCTTTCGATAATAAGAAGTGGACAAAGATAATCTTCGGACCGGAAACTTACATTGAACAACAGATCACTGCATAATGTTTGTAACACAACAAATACTTGCTAAGGATATAGACAGATTGAAAGGAATGTAATAAATCGGACAGAGCACGTGTTTCGCGTCTGATCCTTTGGTACGCGTTAATCTCAGGAACTAGATAGAGATGCTACCGAGCGGACATACTATTTGAAGTAGGAGGAAAATGAGCATTTTTTTGCTATTTGAGAAGTAACTTACTCTGTTTTGTGTAATTATAATTGCTTCAACTGGGTTTCCAGGCTCAGACGCCGATTGCGTAGCATTCTCTAAACTGTACATAAGATGTTATGCTATTCTTTAACTTACGCAACGTACCTACTTAAAACAGAATTATGTATTTGTTTATGGCATGTGTAGCGGCACTACAAATAAAATTGCTTCGCAACAAAATCGAAAAACGAAAAAAAGAAAAGTGGCGCCATCTACAATGCCACAGGCGAACTATTCTTAGAAATTCTACATCGCGCAGAGTTTACCACGACACTCGAATAGATAAAATATCCCGACATCAACTGTCGGGCAGTTGCCCACCAGACACAATACCCGTCTGGTCGGAGGATCCTCCTTTTCAATAGAGGATGAGCGAACTTTACACCCTTTTCTGTTCCTCATACCTCTATACATGTATTTAATGGAATTTTACAAAAATACAATTTTGCGCTCCTAAAAACATTAAATTAATGAGTTCTTAAATTTTGGGAATCTCAAATGATTACTATTTTGGAGTGCTAAAAATACTAAATAGCCAAGTAAGTAACTGTGACAAACTTGGAAGTAGCGCGCACTGACCGCTTCTCCAGCTCCGCTCGTATCATTCGCTCCGCTCGCGAGCGGTTGCGGTTGTTCACAGTTCTAACCTAACCCATTTAGTCTGGGGAGCCGTCACCTCCTTCAGCGAAGGAGTAATGCTCGCGAAGAGGGAGGCGGCGCACGTGAGGGAGAGGCAGCATATGCGCCCTGGCGACCCCAGCCGCCGCAGGATACGGAGACGCCCTAGGCGTCGGGAATCCCAGGCCGATTTCCGGCCACCGTAGGCATGGGCTTGTGGACGGCGAGTAATGGGTAGCTCGCTGTCCGGTAAGGACCAAGCCCAAGTCGACGGCGCGTTGTGTTCCACGCGCGCCTCAAAGAGATGTCAGCACAAAAAGTGATGGGACCCGCAAGGGTCGATGCCTGCCAGGGGTGCGGGTTTGTTCGAAAGAGCCACCACAGCCCCTGGCATACGGGCTACTGAAGGAACACGGGTGGGTTTTAATCAGTAAAAGTCTGACACGCCCTCCTGCTCCACCCAGAGCGGGAGAAGTAATTTGATGATTTCCCACCCAAAAAAAAAAAAAAAAAACCATTTAGTCTGCCTGCCCTAGCTTAGTTACTACAACAAATATTCGGCTCGCGCATAGTCAGTCACAGTTCTAACCTAACCTAAACCGTTTCTTCGGGGTGTTCTGGCTTAGTTACTGTGACCAGAATGAGAGACAGAAAAGAGGCTGGATAGAAATCGCCAGAAAGTTCATCACTCACATTTGTTTTTTTTAATGGCCATCATAAGAAGCCCAACAAAATTTAAGAGTTCAAATTTTTAAAGCGTTTGCGTCTTTGGTAATTAAATAATTTTTAGAGGACCTACCGTTTTTTTTGTTCAGTACTCTTATGTAAACGAATTCGTTCTGAAATAATTATTGCCTACGCTACGTACTACGTCACGCTACGCGATACGTACTTAAGCGCTTACTATAATTAAGGTTTATTTCCAATTAGTTACTACAATAACAGTTTTTGGATACTCTTAAACTTCCAAATATGATTCTACTTTTATGTTCTAGTCTTTAGTTCTAATGACTATTAATTCGTAAAGTAAGTACTTTGCTTCCTCATGAATCTAAACGCCACTAACACACGATTAACTTTGTTGCCCACAAATAGATCCGTGCCCCTTTGCAAACAGTTGTAACAAGCAACAGATCATACTTAACTTCTATAAATATTAGCTAAACGATTGGTGCACACAGCCGCCGGCGGCGCCGCAGATGTCCTCCAATGCGCTACGGACCAATAAGTTATTATTTTGTTTCCAGTTAGCTCTGAATTTGTAAAAGTTAGTAGTTGTTGCAGGTGTATATGGTAAGAATGTAAATTGTTCAACCTAATGCCTATCGATGTGGTGGGTGGGTGATAAACTGATAAGTAAAGTGATTTTTTTTTAAAGTGGAAATTATATCATCTCAGCAACCTTAAAACGACGTTCTAGAATTTGTTTACTTACTCGTACTTATGTATGTGCTAAATTGTCACACCAAAAAGTTTATGTCCTCGTGAAAAGTACTTACCTACTTTTGATTTGATTACTTAATTAAATCAAATCAAAATATTTTATTTCACGTAAACCTGCATGGGCACTTATGAAACGTCAGAAGCTAGGTGCAAGATTCCAAATTGTTGCTACTCCAGCATAGGCTAATGCAAACGAATACAATGACGACAGTTTCCCTCACGCAACTCGTTTAAAAATAGTTTGCATTTCTGTGGAATGAGGATGAAAACAAAAACAAGGGCAACGAATTTTTCAAAATCTTTGTCGGAAATCAAACATAACAAAGCTATATAAATAAGCAAAATATAGGATATAAAAGTAACCAATTGTTTTACGAAAATTACCAAAACTCTCACGTATAGTTAACGAGAAGTGAAAGTAATTTACCGACACACGCCGCTCGACCTCGCGATAGTTAATCAATCGGAAAATTGGTTGTTTGTAACCAGGAAACCCCGGAATGGGGGCTACCCTCCCATATCTATAAGTATGAAGTATTTATTTATATTCAGAAATTTTAGGATTTTATTCATTGTGTCACCATGTTTTTCTATATTTATATCTTGAATTCATAAAGATCAAACATTTATTTGAATTAAAACTTTAAGTCCTTTGCAGTACCAGTGACAAAATATCAATGCGCATAGTTCTACCATAGTTATACAATTGTAAACGATGCTGTATTTCAGCATTTTCTGCCATTTAATTTAGATAAATCTGACCTCATCACGAATAATTGGAGAAAAGGTAGATATATGGAACATTTGTGTCATCGTGGTGAAGGGGTGGTCAGGTAGTATTTGTTCCCGACTACTAACTGTCTAAGATTTGAGGCAAATAACTGAGCTGTTAGGTGGAATGTTGTGTAGGAAATCTTTCGAAATAAGAAATAGAAGGAAGATGTTTGTAAAATGTTTGTGTACTTTGGGTCGCCAATATCGGTAGCTTTCCGACGACACAAAACCTAGATTTTTTTAGATGTGCGAACGAAACTACTGTGTGTAGGTACCTTTAACTAGCTAACATGATCTAGCCGTATACAACCTTATTTTTAGTATATGCGAAACCCGAGACACGTGTCAAGTATTATTATATAAAGAATCTATGTACACAATTTCAAAGCTGTATCATCAAAAATCACAAAGTAACATAACAAGGTTATGCCTTGTTATGTTACCAAGTTGTCTACAGAAACATGGTCACCATAGGCCCCACGCGCCACCCGCGCGTCCAGCGTGATTAGTAGGTACTCATTGATAATAATTAGGCAGTAGGTACCTAACCGTATGGCAATTGTTTTGTAATTAAATGGTGTTTTTTTTTTTAATATATAACATGGTGTAAAAACTATTGGAATTGATTCAGTTCCTTATTCTGCACAAACTATATTCAGGTTTCGCATATACTAAAAATAATGTTGTATAGATTGCATGGCTGCAGTCCTCATCATCTAATAAAACTACATGTAAACAGGATGCAGCTAGTTCAACAGAAGCACCTTCAGCCGAGGACAGCACTTGTTCACGTCAATTGTCTTCATTTGATGCAGCCGCCCGCATTGTGCACACAGACGTAATAACGTGTAGTGAAGGGAGCAAGTAATTGGGAATATTGCGTGAGTGCAGGCGAGATGTAGACATGATATCGGATTCGTTTCAGGAAAATAAAGATCTTAGGTGGCATTTCCACACTATGCTTGTGATAATGGTGAGTTGTATAGAATTATTGCAATTTTGGTGTAAATCATTCTCATTTCAGGATGACGTTAGGATTGGAAGTTTTTCGAAGTGGATAAGAAACATACACAAATCGGCTGCAGCAATCAGAGCATAAAGGTTCATTAGAAAACCAGCGGCAGACAACTTCTGTCTGTCGTTATCTAATGCTAATAAAATGTATTGTCAAAACAAAAACCAACCGTGAGACACACACTACTTATTTTTGTTAAAAAAATATTTTCACTTTGTTATTTGTTTCAGGAACTGTGTGCAAATAAACGTTATTATTTATTCTTTTCTCTCAATCTGAGCAACTTTCAGGTTAAATTTAAATCATCATAATCATCATCAGCTTATAATGTTCCCACTGCTGGGACACAGGCCTCCTCTCGGTGAGAGGGAATTTAAATACTATTGCTTTATTAAACGCAAATAGGTACTTCGTAAGAAAGAAGACCAACTAATTACCTACGTCCTACGCTATCCGATTTCTACTGTATGGATGCGAGCCTATTTCTATCAACCGAGCACAAATCCATGCTCCGGGATATCGTTATAGTAATAACGTACTTTGAAAGAAAACTGCCGTGCAAATATGTACATAATTATATGCAATGCATCATGAAATATAACACAACAACAGGCTGAATTTGTTTCAACGTGTTTAACCATAATACTGAAAAAAAAATATCTACACAATAAAATATACAGTTCTTCACCAATATGTGTGTGTATGCGTCATAAAAACAAAGCGCGGGCGCAGTCCTGCGAACTGAATCAATTCATTGTTAGCTCAACGAGCTCCTGTTCAATGGAGTGCTATAATTAAAACAACTATTTGAATATGTGATACAATTTACCCACATTTTGCTTTGTATTATTGTAAAAGTAGGAATATCTAATTATTCTCTCTCAAATCGGCTTATAAAATAATGTTAACTAAGAACGACGAAAACTGTCCCACCTTAATACAGTTTATAACTAGTAGGGGGGTCAGAGTGAATTGGTTTCGTAATAACCTGAATGTAATTGTGTACTGAGAAACTTATTGGCTACTATTTTTGGATTCGTAGAACGGAAGTAATAGTGTATTTTTATATTTTTGTAAGGTTATTATTCTTTTGGCAAAAATAAAGATTTATGTATTTATTATTATTAATTGCAAGCAGGTTATTGGTTCTGGACGTTGACAGAAAAACGAAGTATAGCCCGCGTATTTAAAAATGGATTAACGTGTTTTAAAAGAATTCCAGAAGGAGGAGTCTTAATTCGTCTTTTTTTTAAGTTTAATTTTTTTAAGTTTATTTTCCATAAACGGTTTTTTTTTACGACAGTATTTTGTTATTTCAGTCAAAAGTAGCGAACGTAGGTTATTTGCAACCTTGATGTGGCAGTAACAAAAAGTCTTCCGTAGTATTTTTCCAGTTTTTACTACGCCGTTCTACGTGACGCTACGCAGTGCTACTTGCCGCTACACAATTCTACGTGGCACTACTAAATGCTACGCGACGCTACGCAGTGGTACGCAATTCAGATTCGTGAAACAAATATAAAGACTTCCAACTGTCTTTACGTCTTTAAAAACATTATAAATCGACAGCTTGATATGAATGCCTTTGTCAATCTTAACTATACTGAACCTCTACTTAGGTACATTGTTTTTATAATTTTATATTCATTCGATAGAAACAAACTAAAGTGAAGTCAATTTAGATAAACATCTACCTCTCACCGCGCTCCCGCGCGTACGGGGCGCGTCCGGCACGTGTCCGGCACGCGTCCGGCGCGGCAACGACACGTATCAACTAATTATAGGCGAAACTAATTTAATACAAACATTACATACCGGATGGAGTGATATGTTGTGATCGGCACGAGGATATTAGTGTACTTGAGTACCTGTTGTTGTGATTATGAATGTTATGATTGATGGAGGGTGAGTTTCAACGGTTATTATTGGGATTTAGTCGAAACTATTGTCTAATATCGTTAGCCCTGACATGGATTATAATGTACTTACCTAAGTTTTCGTATAAAAATAAATCATACCTATTCTACTAATTTGGATTAAGGACATATTGACTTTTTACAAATTTTTTTTTTTTTTTTTAGTTTGACACGTTTGACTGTATATTTAATAGGAAAATTAAAACTATTTTTTTTATTTATTTTTACTAAATGGGTTACAAACTAAGATTAGGTACCTATTGATAATTTGCCGAGGCTTTTCCTAATTTGGTTGGGGTGACGGTCAGTTCTGTTGATTTTCATTCAACTGTTATACAGGCTGGCAGGCACATCGACGTGCAAACTGTAGCTAGAATTTAGTAAGTCCGCACCCCACCCACCCAGCTGAAATTTTTCGTAGGCAATAAAAAAAATGCTGCATTTTGACGGGTATTGCAGTTTTGTATGAAACAGCTAATAATAATAAATAATTATAATTACCGGAGACATATTATGAAGGACGGGACGGTTGAAGTGTGTCGGGCATGTCACCGTCCGGGTGAGTCCATCAGGCATATTATCTCTGGTTGTTCTCGTCTAGCTAACGGCGAGTACTTGCACAGGCATAACCAAGTAGCCAGGATTATTCACCAGCAACTTGCTGTGCAATATAAACACAGGTACAGGTGTGTGCCCGACCCAGTTCTCGAAAATGACCATGTCACGTTGTACTGGGATCGGTCTATTATTACTGACAGGACTATTGTAGCCAATAAGCCTGATATAGTGGTGATAGATCGGTTAGCGCGCCGCACAATAATAGTCGATGTTACCATTCCGTATGACGGGAACCTCGTGAAAGCTGACAAAGAGAAACAAATTAAATATCTCGACTTATCACACGAGGTTGTCGACATGTGGAATGTGAATTCGGCTGTTATTGTACCGATAGTCGTATCAGCCAATGGACTGATGGCCGAAAGCCTCGATCAACATCTCTGGAGGCTCTCGTTAGACGGTTGGATCAAAGGCCTGATTCAGAAGGCAGTACTCCTCGATACGGCTCGCATCGTGAGGAGGTTCCTGTCTCTGGAGCCGTAACCACCGGTAGCTTGGACCCTGCTCGCGATACCGGCGGACCACTACTTTTTAATATTTTAAATGTTTTTGTTAATTTACTTTTATTTAAATATTTAAAAATGTAGTTAATAAGGATAGACAATGAATAAAGAAGAATATATAAAAAAAAGTTATTAAAAAATTAAAATTGATAAAATACAGTATAAATCTTAGAAATAATACAAAGTATGAATAGGATAAACCTGTATCACAGGCGGCATGAGTTCTTACTATCTGTATTAGGACAACCGATTTCTTAACATTTTTTTTTTTTTTTTTGATGTGCTACTTCGAATTTCTAGTCTGGTACCACGTGCTGAATGCATGGTTATAGTTTGCACGTCGATGTCCATGCCACGCTGTATTTAATAGAATTGGTGACCAACCAAACCTGGATAAAATAGTAGGTATTTCCGAGAATCGTCCAAAATATAGGTATATTTAGGTATGAACCTATCCAACCCAGCTATCAGGATGACCACATCTTAAATCATCTCAATGTTTTGCTCTTAATTAAAACTCATATAATTACTAAGTATCAATCCCGACACAACCGCCCAGGGGTAGGCAGCACCCCAGCCTCGTGTCAACAGCCGCGAAGCCAATATTTACTCGCAGTAATCGGTTTGGGAGTTCTTGATTCGGACCCGGGCCAGGAGGTCCCTGGGGTTTTGGCGAGATATTATGCAGTGTCCCTTATTCATGCTGGTGGTTGAAATCAAAAAATAGTAGTTGAGTAGTACAGAATCGTCTTTTCATCCTTTTCATGCTTCTATAAGTGTTGGCGAAGTTTTACTTCTAAGTAACTACTCCTTTACTATGGAGCTTGTATATTATTTTTAGACAATTGTCAAACACGTACTTCTTATCACATAATAATTACTTAACTAATTAGCTTTTGTCCGCAGCTTCGCCCGCGTGGAAGTTGGAAATGATCCCACAGGAACGTAAAACCGGGATAAAAAGTTTCTTGTGTTTACTATCTATGTGCCATATTTCATGCAAACCCATTCGACCGCTTTTGCGTTACACATTAATAATATTAGTAGGAAAATTCATTAACTAACGCGAAATAAAGTTACAACTACCCATCAGTTAAACCACACAGTATCCGAGAGTTAACTGGAGTACCGCGTCTCTCTTCTATAATTTCTCTAAAAGTAACACTGGATTAGTTAAGCGGGCGTAGTATGCCAGAAAAACATCTAGTTTCACCGCCTCGTAACCTGCCCCTCTCTTCATACACGACGAAAACAAAACACAATCCGTTCCCGCCTACAGAAACTTTTCGCCGGCATTTAAACCAAGAAAAAACAAATTTCACCCCCGCTACCCTTACTTACCTCTCATATGAAACTCGACGAAAACAAAACACAATCCCTTCGCGCTGCGTTCGATAGTAGAAAATTTTCGCCCGGCGTATATCTATCTGATGTAAAATATCAGATAGGTATACGCCGGGCAAACGTTTTTCAAATCTTTCCTTCTGCCGTAAGTATATGCAAAATAATCAGATGAAACGACTTTGATCAATTACATTTTTGACCGCTGTATACAATGTTGTCTTTGTAGCTCATTATTGCGTCTATCATTTATTTCGTTATTTCGGTTATTGGAGGTCCGTTTGCAGTACAAATATATTTTGAATCTAATTCAATTGAATTGTATTAGAAATATTACAATTCAATTCAATTAAAATATTTTATTTCACATAAACCTGCATGGGTATATGAAACGTCAGAAGCTAGGTGCAATGGTGTGTGGTTTCCATGGAGACTTTTATTTATTGTCGAAAACCTCAGTTAAGGAAAAATATGTTTTAAGTATTTTTATAATTTATTTTCATTTTTATATTAGTTCATGGAATTCCTGCCTGATATACCTAGTACCGCAATAACCTAACCCAGAGTTTAACTCTCCAACATCGGAGGGTTATATGTATAACCCTCCGATGTGACTTTTATGCCTATGTAGGCATAAAAGTTTAATCCTAGGTTTACCTCCAACTTGTTGGTGGTGCAAGTTGAATGTTAATTTTTAACTAAATCACAAAGCTTATAACTCCGAGTTATTTACGATTACCCATGAATGTGCAGGTGGGCCATGAGCATTTTCAAAATATTTATTCTTTTAAAATAAAACCGTTCATCTACAGGTGTGAAGAAATGGGTCAATTAGGCGGAATTTAAAAAGAATCGATCGAACTGATATTCAGGTGGATCTGGTTAGACTGGCAGCCGACCCCCCCCCCCCCAATTTGGGAAGGCTAGGCTGGTTGATTGAGACAGGTACAACTCTCGAATGGTATGTCGAGAAATAAAGCCTTCAAATCATTTTTTTTTTTACTATATTTAACTACGAGGTATTGAATCTTGAGTAAAAATAAAGAACTTGCACGGAAGGAACTGTACTGCTTGTAGGAAGGTAGCGCCGACCAACAAACTTCAAATTAAATTTCCTATAATTCCTACTGAAAACTCGATCAAACAGCATCCATATTTGCTGTATAATACAATACGTACCTACACTTATTTACTCCCTATGGACCGTTATATACTCGCACATAACGGCTACATAAAGAGCAAACTTGTTTCAAAATCGATGTGTACGAAGGCTTTAGCTCGACGCGAAAGGGCGGTCGCGACTAAATTATTCACTAACCAAGAAACACTGAGCACCTATACCCTTCTCATTCTATCTCACGGACTGCTGATAACGCTGTCTCGCCTTCACTTTGTATAGTAGGTATTGCGCTTTCGCCCGCCACATATAATCGTCTCTGTCTATCTCGCGCGAGCTTGGTATGTGTGTCTCGTTCGCTCTCATTAGGTTAGTCTCGCGGACGTGTTTGCTCGACGCTTGGCAGGCGCACTTTGTATGGCGCTGCGTAGAGTACGCGATGAGGATAGAGTAATTCAATTACGAGCATCAAACTGAGGAATTACGTTATGTTTACGTAGTCGCAACATGAAAGTGTTTCATTTGTTTGAAAAGCTTCTCGTTAAGTAACTATCGGGTGTTTTTAGTAAAAGTTAAGCTAAAGTTTTGTTTAATAGGGAAAAATTTAGGTAAAACGTATTTTTTAAGATATTCAAAACTATACAGGAGAGCCGGTAAAAACAAAAAGTAAAAGCTTTGAGTCAATAATAACTTAGGTAACTATTGATTTATAAGTCACAAAATAAATTATATGAAATCATTATGATATACAGTTGCCAGTTTTAAATGATATTGTAAAAGCTTGGAAATCGTAGCAATTGATAACAAACTCGCCGCTCGAGGTCAAGTGGTCAAGCGGCTGCTACGCGCTACGAGTGTAGTGCTACGAGCATAGTGCTACGAGCGTAGCGCTATGATTGCTACGAAGCCGCTACAGAACTTTACTATTAGCTACGAATCTATTTGTGGAAAAGGGGTAGTTACTGCATTGACTAAGTTACTTAGTTAAATATTTTCGATGCTTTTTTTACTAATAAAGTAAAACAGATTTATTTAGGAAACAGCTCACAATAATGAGTTATCATTATTGTCCATATAATCTTACTTATTCCTCTTTCGGCACCTCTCCCAAATAAAATTTTAACAATACTTCAAAACGTTTGTCTTTATACAACCATTATTTTCTTAAACATCAATCAGAATAATTACACAAATATGTTCACCCCAGCCCCTTGTCGAGGGGTACAGACAGCTTTGATTTTATAGTATTTCTAGGTTTGCTGGGTACTTCAGTGCCCGATATAAAAATAGTACGATGTCAAAGCGAGTGGCTGGTAACGAGGGCTTTTGAGTGTGCTTGCTCCCCTCGGGACTCGAGTCGTGAACATATGAATAAACAGCGTTTTTGTACGTAAAGCGCGTCATTCAGAGTTCTGACTGTCTTACATGACTGCGCGACATTGAACATTAAGGGAAACTGCCGGTAGGTGGTAAACTGATGACTAGATAAGGTAAGTACTATAGTTATTACAGATGATAAACGACTTAAATCTCAAAGTAAATTATGTTTAACCGTGAATTCATTGATACTGTAATTCATTGAAACCTTTACTGATTCTTTTGTATTGTGTTTTAGGCAAAGACATTTTCATAAATCGCAGTACGCGTCTTCTATCTATGTAAACTCAGCATTTTCAGATCAAACAGGTGCTGACACTGAAATGGAAATAAATGGTCGGGCCATATTCAGAGAGCTTTGGATGAAAGATGGTCACAAATATTTTCAACTTGGTACCCAAGAGATAAAAAAAGAAGGAAGGGTAGACCTTCTAAAAGATGGAGTGACGACATTATACAAATAGCCGGAAACTTATGGCCCAGACACAGGCAAAAGATAGAGACACCTGGAATAGTTTGGAGGAGGCTTTCACCGCAAAAGGCGACCCCCTTACACCTAACAATACTAACCTTATTTAAAAACAAAAGTAACATTACTAACAAATAAATAAATAAGTACGCACCACAAAACTATATGTAAGGGATAAAAATAAAGCTAATAAATAAAAATAAATAAATTGGCAAGATAATCAGTTGCCTTAAGAAATGTTTGCAAATGATGACCTCCTCCTGCTCACAGGTGCGTAACTCCACCATCACCGATAAATTACAGCGAATATTTATGAAGCGACCTCTCGATCCTTTGAACTCGCCTAGCGATGCAGCACTTACCTGTGTATGAATCGATCACTCTCCGCGATTCGAGAGCCATCGACACACATGCATGTGTGACAATATGTACATATCAAACTCGTAGGTGAACGATACAGTTACACACGTAACGGGATTGAGAGTTTGTCAAGTTTTATATAAAGCAGTATAGTTAAGTATTGGTTTTTGGAAATTCGTGAAAATACCTATCCAAATTCCACGGAGAGTTTCGAAAATAGATGATCGATTACGAGCATTGACCTTCGCCCATTGAATTATGACTTTCTTTTTGTTCTATAGGTTTCCGTTAGTACTTAGTATTACCAGCTATTTTAATTTGACCATGTATATTACACTGAACGGAGAAGTCTATTGATTGTAGAGGTACATGTTTTGCCTACAACAACCAAAAAGCGGTAAAAAAAAATGTGCAAAATATAAAAAAAAAAACTTAAATAGCTTATTCTAGTTACAATGGGGAGAATCCTGTTAAGCAAATAGCTTGCTTGTGTTAGGATGCTCCGCCCTTCCCAGGTTAATTATTTTCTATTAAGTTTTCGAGCATCATCAAAATAAATTACATAAACTTAAACCAATAAAAAAACAAAAGAATGAAAATAAAAACATCAAAAAGCGCGCTGGAACGTGTGTGAGTGTGGAGATGGTGTGGAGGTAGTGGTGGTGAATGTGTATGTGAGTAGCGGGTGTAAGTGTAGGAGTGAGGTTTGGGCCTACACATAAGACATGGTGGTAAACCCCACACCAGATACCAGAAAAACCACTGGTAGGTAAGTAAGTTTAGGTACCTAGAGATAAAATGCTTGGTTTTAGCGAGTATTTATAACTACTTGGGTACGCGGTCAGTCAGTATCTTTACAACTACTCCACTTTCATACACTGCTAGACAATGTAGATTATGCGAAGCCTGCACGAGCATCCTCCAATGAAACCGGTGCTTATACTAAGACTCGTTTATATTATAATAATCACAAGCAGGCGCCCGTCATTTGCATGTCAAAGCATCTGTCGCGGTGTTCCGGGCGCCATGTTCATGGTCGCTGTTATAATGTAATGCATTATGTATGGAGCTGGGAGTTATGTAGTTTGTGGAGCAAACGGAAGTAGTTAGCGAGCTGTGGATGATGATGATAGTTTGTCATGGAGTGGCTGAGTTTATGAGAGTACCTAACTATATGACAAAGGTGTTGTGTTGCTTCGCTGAATTCGAGGGCATAGTTGGGTGCTTCGTGTAGATGCACAACGAATTTGTAATGTGTGTTGTATGGCGTCGCTACATGTCTTGTTCCTCCCACTGCGTCACCGATCACACCTCAAGTTCAAATCAAAGCCCTCAAGCCAGATAGATCATGTACCTATTATGAGTTTTAATTCAACCCTCTCAACTCAGTCCAATCTCAAATTATTATCAAAAATCCCTCCACAACATCAAACCAGTCCTCAGGAGAGGTGAGTAATTAAAAGAAAACCCTTACACGTACTCACAAAGAAGTCCTACAGAATAGAAGAAGGGTGACAACGTCGTTTGACGACGGCTCTCTTTCAATTTGTGCGACACTCGTCGCGGCAATAAAATAAAAATAATGGTTTCCTGTCCACAGAGGAGGATTCAATTAAGTAAATCCTTTAATAAGCAAATAAGCAGAAGTCGATGGCGGAGATCAAAGCCCTCTCGATGCCACTCGCGCCGACCCTCGCGACGCCGCCACGCTGTAAGTGGACTGCATCGGGTAGGGCGCGTCATGATCAACAGGGATTTCTGTTATTCGGATGGCTAGACTAACGTGCAGTGTGGTCACCACTAACCAACCTCTTTGCCATTTGTGGTGCAAAAGTTTTCCACCTCAGAATGGACAGAATGAGACACTGTTGCGTATTAGTTGTGAGTCGCATCATTATCATTGGGTATTAAATTTCGTCTTTGCGTAGACAGGCAATCCTACTTATCTGTATTGAATCACAATATAATACAAATTTACCGATATCGTATCGTAACCACCCCTAAGACGAATACATCACAGACCGCGAGTGCCCGTTTCACAACTGTCGTGTTACAGCGGTATGATAGAGAGCGCGGCATCTCCATCAGATGTCTTGCTGACAGCCCCCTCCCCCCGCCCTCCCTCGTATCCTACCGCTACCTAACACCCTTGCGTTTCAAGTAATCGAGATCTGAATCTGATCGCGCCTTCAAAGCGATTCGCCGGCAGATAGGCGATGTATACTTGCACGGTAGGTCGATTATCTACGTGATGTTCACGAGGTTAGGTCCTGCGTGGCTTTGTTATTTGTATCGAGTTAATGAAGATGTACATAATCATTTAATCATTGAGAGTATCTGCCTCTAATAAATCAAGCGTAACAGTGAATGAATATAGGTATTATGCCTTTAACGTCACACACAACTTGGTTAATTTATTGTTATTTTGAATGTTATGTGTATGAGTAGTACTTACCTACGTTTTATTAGTAAATTTTGAATACTTTAATAGAATATTATACAAAAACATCACATCTCGACTTCGTCGAAAACGTCGATGTTATTAGGCTTAGGATGCAAGAACGAAGCGAGCTCGACAAACCGATAAAAAATAATGAATTTACAAAATCAAAACCCCGACTGCCTAAAAAAAGTGAACTTTAATTTAAAAGTATGGAAGCAAGAAACTTGTTTTAAAAGGACGCCTATTAGACTGAATACTATAAGTAATCTCATGCAGTTGGAGGCATCTTCTTAAATTTATCAATAAAGACCTTTATTGCCTTCGACTGCATCACACTAAACTATGATGAATGATCGAGTCACAGCGAAAGTCTTTTGATATTAGCATAAACGAATGACAACACACGTTTTTAAGTAAGCGACCAGTAGGTAGTCGAAAAAATATACGAATACGACTGTTCAATTGTACGGATCTACTAGTCATTTATTACAAAGACGAAGGTTGGCCAAATAATAATTTGAGGGTAGTTAGACAATACTTTACATACGTTGAACAATACCTACCTTCATTTTATTATTGTCTCTGCACAGACATCGTCCATAATTAAATAATTGTTGAATGAAAAAATATGTATTAGTATGTAATATCCAGACTACAACATGAATATTGATTTCATTTTATTCAAATTTATTGAAACCGAGTACGACCTACATGCGAGCGCCCTCTATGTAATTATAATGTATGATAGTGAATTCTATCTAGAGGCTGATCCTCATGTTGCTCCCCGTTTGTAGCTAGAGGCTAGCGCCATCTGTTATCGCTCGGGCCTCAAATGGTTTTGCGATGTGCAGCAATGAATAAAGGATATCATTCAGATTTCGAACATAAAAAAGTTATAGAGAAAGTAGACATAAAAATATGACTTTATATGTGATACAAAATGTCGACAAACGAATACTTGTAGATATGTGGCATATTTTGTAACATGACTCAGGCGTTCGATTACGTAGATTATGCAATTCTCTTGAGAATACTTGAAGCTTACGGTATTCGAGGCAATTTACTTAGTCTTCTTGAGTCTTACCGAAAGCAAATAACTGTTTGTCAAATTAATGCAGTTAGCAAGAGCGAAGAGATAGATCGATCCTCAGAGCGTGAGGTTATTTATTCACACTATTACACACACTATCTTTACAGGAAAACCCCAATACAATAGTGGTTTGCAAACACACACTAAATAAATAGTAAATCAACTTACTCTAAAATACAAAGTAACACTTATATAAAAATAAAAACATAATCAAACTAAACATCTTAACTCCTATCCTTATCTAATAATTAACTATAACTAAAAAATATAACAAAACTCTTGCGAATTCACTCAAATTACACGAAAAGATGTCAACTGTCTTATGCACTTCGTTTAATACACATATTGTGCGGGTTTTTTTTTTGGTTGGGAAATCATCATAGGTACAACTTCTCCCGCTCTGGGTGGAACAGGAGGGCTGTCAGACTTTTACTGACTAAAACCCACCCGTGTTCCCTCAGTAGCCTGTATGCCAGGGGCGACGGTATCTCTTTCGAACGAACCCGCACCCCTGGCAGGCATCGGCCCTTGCGAGCCCCGACACATTCTTCTGACATCTCTTTGATGCGCGCGTGGAACACAACGCGCCGTCGATCTGGGCTTGGTCCTTACCGGACAGCGAGCTACCCATTACTCGCCGTCCGCAAGCCCACGCCTACGGTGGCCGGAAATCAGCCTGGGATTTCCGACGCCCAGGGCGTCTCCTGCGGCGGTTAGGGCCGTGAGGGCGCATATTCTGCCTCTCCCTCACGTGCGCCGTCTCCCTCTTCGCGAGCATTACTGCTTCGCTGAAGGAGGTGACGGCTACCAATGCACTCTCGCTCCGTACCATGGCCTGGACCAGGGCCGGACGCGAGAAATCGCCACCACCGATCGCCTCCACGAGGACACGGCGGTGCTCCGCCCAAGCCGGGCAGACTGCCACCTTGTGCTCCACCGTATCCTCAGGGCGATCTTCGCAGTGGAAACACCCGGGCGTTTCCTCCCGCCTTATCTAAAACAGGAACCGCCCGAAACAACCGTGTCCGGTGTGGACCTGCGTCAGGCGGAAGGTGAGGACGCCATGCCGCCTCTCAAGCCACTCCTCAAAGAGGAGACTTACCGCCGCAATCGTGGTTGCGTCAATCGCACTCTCCATGTCGCCATGAGAACCCGCCGGAGCTCTGTCCGCTATGCCGCGATCCCACTTACGTTACGGTATAATATTCTGGGGAAACTCAACCGAAAGAGAAACAGTTTTTAAAGCCCGATAAAGATGTTTACGGGCGATGTTTAACCTTCAATCTACTGATTGCATGCCATACTTTAAACAGCACAGAATTTATTACCTAACACTTCCTAGTCTGTACATAACGGAGGTACGAGTAGCTGTGTTTGTGAAGTCGAACCCAAATTGTTTGAAACGGTTTTTAATTTTTTTGAGGTTGGGATATCATCAAATAACTTCTCCCGCCCTGGGTGGAACAGGGCGTGTCAGACTTTTACTGACTAAAACCCACCCGTGTTCCCTCTTTTGCCTGTATGCCAAGGGCGGCGGTATCTCTTTCGAATCGTTAACTCGCATATGGTCGATTATAGTTTTTTGATGCCACCATAATCAGAAAAAAAAATCTCTATCTTTCTGTCTAAGCAGTATTTTTACTGTACTATTTATGGAAGCCGAGACAGGTAAGCAACATTACTAAACTAAAAAGTGATTTGGAGTGGTTATATATAATTTTTACCATCCGTTGCATAACTAAATAGCATGCATTTCGTATTTTTAACCTTCAAACTTTTTAAACTTTAAAAAATTTGATGGTTATATGTTCGACTGTATATGTATTTTTTTTATGTAGTTATGTTCACAAAGAGTATACACCTGAGGTGGTCACATGGTGGTTTAACGGTTAGGAGTTAGGTGGAGGTTCGGGCATAACTACGGCATGGATAGACCGATTTGCAAAATTTTTTTTTTTAGAAAAGAGTTTATTCAGAAATAGTCCCCATTTACATTTCATATAGATCTGATGATGCGTTTCGGAGACAGACAACGGAACTCTTCAAAAAATGACAGCAAATCAACCGCAATTGCTGCAATCGCATAATTATGCATTATTTTGACCCCATGGATGATGAAATTCCGAATTGGTGTGGGGTAGGTAGGTACTATAACTAAAAAGTGAAAAATAAAAATCTTTTTCCAAAAAAAGAACAACCGTTTTCCGGAAAAACACTACAAAGTGAAAAATAACTTTAATTTCGGAAGGCGGTGATAAGAAATTAATAAAATACATATCCAAAGTCACCGACTTCCGAAGTTAAAGTTATTTTTCACTTTGTGGTGTTTTTCCGGAAGTGGTTTTTTTTTAGTTTTTTCTGCGCTTTCTTGTCCATTACTAGTAAGTAAGTAAGTAAGTAAATCATATCTGTGTATTATAAGTTGCGGGTAGGCCGCAAATAAGCAGTTGTTTCATTAACTTGGTGTTTCATTGTGTGCGCTCCCGAAAATATTCTATGAGCACTACTGGCGACGAGTAAAACTAAGCTTAATTGCTACTAATATTTAGTGTACAGTAAGATAAGATAATATTTATTTGCTAAGACATGTGTACACATACAAGAATTTAAACATGCATGCAGGTTATCATCATGAGAATTTTATAGGTTCAGACATGTTTGCCACATACAATGGCGTGCAAATATGAATAGTTCTGAACTTCTGATTGAACGAATTAATTTAAAGTCAATACAAATTTGTTGTTGTAAGAACATTCACTTTGGTCACTTCATTATATTGGTTTCGGCCTTTGAGGTATGACTCAATTAATTTAAGAACGTTGCCTCTTATTCCGTAGGTATTCAGTTTACCAACTAATATATCATGGTCACTGTAATCAAAAGCCTGTGTCATATCCATAAAGATAGAGCAGACAGGTATTCTTTTGTCAACATTATCCATAACAAATTCTAAAAAGTCATAGATGGCCATTTTTATGGTTTTATTAGGTCTGAAACCTCAGTGTTATTATGTAGTGACAATGAAATGCCTATCGGAAAAATAGAACAATTCGATTTATCAAGCAAAAAATGGTTGGCATATATACCTACGACGGCGACGCGTGGAACAGTTTATGGCGCTCAACGAAATCAAATCAGCATTACGAGTGGCTACGTTAGTCACGTTAGTGGGTGAAGCTGCTTATGATCTGATGTGTGATCTTAGTGCGCCAGACAATCCAGAGACCACAATATTTTTATTTATTTATTTATTTCTCACCACAAACGAAATCCCCGTCAGGGTTTTTTTATTTTTTAGGGTGGTAAATCATCAAATAACTTCTCCCGCTCTGGGTGGAGCAGGAGGGCGTGTCAGACTTTTACTGACTAAAACCCACCCGTGTTCCTTCAGTAGCCCGTATGCCAGGGGCTGTGGTATCTCTTTCAAACAAACCCGCACCCCTGGCAGGCACCGGCCCTCGCGGGCCCCATCATTTTTTGTGCTGACATCTCTTTGAGGCGCGCGTGGAACACAACGCGCCGTCGACTTGGGCTTGGTCCTTACCGGACAGCGAGCTACCCATTACTCGCCGTCCGCAGGCTCATGCCTACGGTGGCCGGAAATCGGCCTGGGATTCCCGACGCCCAGGGCGTCTCCGTATCCTGCGGCGGCTAGGGTCGCGAGGGCGCATATGCTGCCTCTCCCTCACGTGCGCCGCCTCCCTCTTCGCGAGCATCACTGCTTCGCTGAAGGAGGTGACGGCTCCCCATACCCTCTCGCTCCGTACCATGGCCTGCACCAGGCAGGGCAGACCGCCACCGTGTGCTCCACCGTGTCCTCAGGGCGATCTTCGCAGTGGAAACACCCGGGCGTTTCCTCCCGCCCTATCCGATACAGGAACCTCCCGAAACAACCGTATCCGGTGAGGAACTGCGTCAGGCGGAACGTGAGGACGCCATGCCGCCTCTCAAACACCTCCTCAAAGAGGGGACTTACCGCCGCAATCGTGGCGTGCCCAGCACTGGGTTGCGACAATCGCTCTCTCCATGTCACCATGAGATCCCGCCGGAGCTCTGTCCGCTGTGCCGCGATTTCCCGCGGCAGCGGAGTTACGCCCCGGCGTTTGGCCTCCTCGCGCCACTCCCACATTTGCGCGAGGACCTTTGCCTCCAGATCTCATGGCGGTAATCCGGCAAGGAGGCCCGCCGCCTCGCCGGAGTTCGTGCGATATCCCTGGATCATCCTGATCGCCATGACCCTGTGGGACGCCCTCAACCGGCGAGTTGGTTGGCGCCTCAATGTAGGCGCCCACACCGGCGCCCCGTATAGGGCCATGGACCACACGATCCCCGCGTAGAGCCTCCAGTAGGACGCGTTTGGCCCCCCTAGATTGGGCAGGAGTCGCTTCAGCGCAGCCCCGGCCCGCTCCAGTCTGGGAGCCAAACGGCGGAAATGCTCCGATCCCCGTCAGGGTGAGGTGCGGTCGCCGAGGAGAGGGCAAAATTATATGGACAATAGTGATAGTGATAGCGACTTGGACTCGGATATATTATATTCGTATAATCTAAATGTGTGCAATAATAGTGAACTGGACACTGGTATTAAGTTTTCTGCAATTAGTACCTACTCATTCTTTTGACAAATACTGCAAGGCGTTGCCGCTTATCGCATAGCATGTGTGTTTACATTCTTATAACGGTACTCGGATTGAAGTGATCGGTTATATTGTGGTTAATGTGGAGATCGGGACACACTCGGCGAGAGATTTAAAATTATGTGTCATTAAAAATGGTGGACCACCTTTAATGGGTAAATGATAAATGATAAATGATAAATGATTTTATTTCTGTAAGTAGGTTTGTACAAACACTTTTACACGTCAATCATATTTTTTAAACTAGATGAGGTCGGCGTTTCCTATCTGACTACTCTGAGAAGAAAGGCCGAAACAAACTCAGAGGTCACAGTCTCTTTTAAAGTCCAGACATAATCTTGGTCAGATCATGTGAAGACCATGTGGATTGGTGTCTGAAATGGTCTTTTGAGGAAAGAACCACACAGATTGAGTGGACCTGTCCATTCAGTGCACGCATGTATCAGTAATCATACGGCTCAACTCAGAACTTGAGGAGCTCAACGATTTGACGAACAATACCAAAGAAAGGACATTTGGGTAGGCCGCATAAAGTACTCAAACTGCCAGATTAACATTAAAAACGAACTGAGAAAGAGACGAAACACGAAAACAAAAATACCACATAGTCCTCACATTCACAATAATTAAAGCAAAAATAATATTATACTTCTCAAAGTAAATATTCATGTCAAAGTGTATATAATAATAATCAAATGTCAAAGTGTATATAATAATAATCAAATGTCAAAGAGCAAAACAAAGAAAAAACAACATTCAGTATACAAAATTGGAGCAGGTCAATCCCAAGCTTTTTTGTCCTCAATATAATCTTTAACGGTATAAAAGGCTTTCAGGCACAACTTACGTTTGATGAATGATTTAAATTTATTGAGACTTAGATCTTGAACATGGCTTGGAAGTTTATTATAAAAGCGTATACATTGACATCTGAATGACCCACCTATTTTCTTGAGCCTTGTTGATGGTACAACAAATTTGTGTTGTAGATCTTAGTTAAGTAAGTTAAATATTGATCGAATTTAAATTAACGAATTGATGTTGAACTTAATAGTTCGTCTAATGACGACAAATTAGTAAAAACTTTGCAAAAAGAATTTCCCACTGTGTTTGCCCCGGGTCTTGGCACATGTACCAAACAACTTTCATTAAGATTGGGCGACATGATACCCGTCTTTATAAAAGCGAGATCATTACCACTAGATTTACGTAAACCTGTAGAACTAGAGTTACAACGACTCGAGGCAGAGGGTACTATTCGTAAGGTGGATTACTCTGATTATGGTACACCCCTTGTACCGGTTATAAAGAAATCTGGTGAAATAGGTACGTATCTGCGGTGATTATAAGGTCACCATTCAAAATCAAAATCAAAAGTCATTTATTCAAACTAGGCTGGTGTCAGCACTTTTTGAACGTCAAAAATTACAAAAGACAGTTCCCCAAAAACGCCCACCCTTCGACACTTCCTAGTGCTTTAGCTGGGAAGAAGAAGTGGCGCAACAAACTCCCCAGCAGCACAGCTGTCTGTTATGTTAGAAGAACTTGATTTTATACAATGGTAGGATACGAAATATAAAAAATTAAAATTGTTCTAGATATAATAGACCAATTATCGAGGTCGCTAGCTAGCTACATCTTGCAATTTAACTCATTATTTAAAAAAAATAAAAAACAATGAGTAGATTATGGCAACACTAAGTAAATTCAAATGAATTTATATAGTCAAATAAAAACAAACAATTAAGTTAATAAAGATATGACCTGTCAGTAGGCAAGGAAACTCTGGTGAAAGAACACAAACATTGTCTTGAGTTAATCACAGCGACCAACTATTCTTATCGTTTAAGTAGTCGTTGATTGAATAGTATGCCTTTGCGCAAAGGTTGAATTTTACTTTAGCTTTAAACGCATTAAAATTCAAATCTAGCACAGAAGAGGGAAGCTTGTTATAAAAGGTTATACCAAGACCAATAAATGAGTTATGAACCTTATGAAGCCGGTGAAAGGGAGCACGTAGTTTGTCCTTATTTCTAGTATTAATATTATGAAAATCACTGTTTTTAGTGTACAAGTGTACGTTTTGCCTTAAATATAATATGTTGGCCAAGATGAATTGCGATGCCACGGTGAGTATACCAATATCTTTAAAAAAATCTCTAAGAGAAACTCTAGCACCTAGTTGATAAATTGCTCGCACAGCTCGTTTTTGAAGAACAAAAATATTTTGAATATCTGCGGCTTTGCCCCACAGCAGAATGCCGTAGGACATGATGCTATGAAAATAACTAAAATAGACTAACCGCGCTGTGTCAACGTCAGTGTATTGTCTTACTTTCCTGACGGCGTAGGCGGCCGAACTAAGCCTTCCCGCTAGGCTTGATATATGTAAACCCCACTGAAGTTTGGCATCTACTGTTATGCCTAGAAAAACTGCCGAGTCTACAGTCTCAAGTACCTCATTATCTACGACGATGTTCGGTCCTAGATTCTTAACATTCGGTAAGGCGAACTTTATACATTTAGTTTTCTTGGCATTGAGAACTAGGTTATTTGTGGTAAACCAATCCGTAACCATTGCGAGTGCACTATTTACGACTTCAAAATCTTGTCTATTCCTATCTACTTTAAAGATAAGAGAGGTATCATCAGCAAACAGTATGATGTCACAGATACCCTTTAAATAGAATGGTAAGTCATTAATATATACTAAGAACAAGAATGGACCCAGTATTGAGCCTTGAGGTACACCTAACTTAACTGGTAGCCCGGAGGATTTTACTCCATTAACATCTACACATTGATGCCTATCTTTCAAATAAGAACATAATACGTTGAGTGCTTCGTTTTGAACACCGTAATGACGTAGTTTACGCAAAAGCGTGTCATGGTGCACGCAATCAAAGGCTTTTGAGAGATCACAGAAAACTCCAATAGCATTTTGCGAGTTCTCCCATGCGTCAAAAATTTATTTCAGCAGAGCAACACCTGCATCGGTAGTCGAACGACCTTTAGTAAAGCCATATTGTTAATCGTGAAGGAGTTTATTTAAATTAAAATGTCTTAGCAACTGCTGTAGTATCAGCTTTTCAAATATTTTACTAAAAGCCGGTAGAATAGAAATAGGCCTGAAATTGCCAACGTTATATTTGTTGCCTGATTTAAATAGAAATAGAAATAATATTTAGTCGCATAAAACATGGTATTTAAAGTTGTTTCAAGGTACATTATAGAGCATACATGTTTCGCTTATATCATAGCATGCAAATATTGTTACATTTAAAGATATCTCCCGTCAGTAAATTCTTTAATGCTGTAAAAGTTATTCGTTTTTAACCATTCATACAATTTTTTTTTGAACAATCTAAAATCTAAAGTTTTTAAGTCCCTTGGAATTTTATTGTACACCCGAACACACATGGCTAAACAGCTTTTATTGTATTTAGCCAGTCTCGGTAAGTCACTTAATATAAGCCTGTGAGGATCACGCCGGTTTCGAGGATATACATCATCTGCCCTTTTAAACAGGTCTTTATGTTTCTTAACAAACATGCAAACTTCATAAATATAGAGAGAGGGTAGCGGTAATAAACCAAGTTCTTTAAATATAGGCCTGCAAGATTCATCAGGTTGAAGCCCATATATTGCACGAATACATTTTTTTTGGGCAACAAATACCCTATTCCTATCGGTACTATTACCCCACATGATGAACCCATATCGTATTAAGGATTCGACATAAGCATGGTAGGTAGTAATAGCAGTTTTAATGTTTGTTATATTTTTTACCTTTCTGAGTGCGTATACGAATTTATTTATTCTTTTAGATACATCATCCACTTGTGCTTTCCAATTGATGTCCTGGTCTATTATTACTCCAAGAAATTTTGTTTGTGTAACCGCGTTAAGTTTTGGTATGTCAAGTTTTAAATTGTATTTATTATTATTTGATTTGTTAAATTGTATGTACACGGATTTATCTAAATTAATTTTCAAGTTATTCATGTCAAGCCACTCAATTAGTTTGTCAATTGTATTGTTAATTTCTGCTTCATGGTCGTCAATTGTATTAGTCTTTTTATCGGACGTCACTATAATGGAAATATCGTCAGCGAATAGTATGCATTTATGATTTGTTATGTCTGTGATTGAATTTATATAGAGTAGGAACAATATAGGGCCTAATACACTACCTTGTGGGACGCCATAATTGTTGCATTTATACTCGGATGAGTATGATGTCATGACATTATTTCTACCTAATTTTGCAATAATAACACGTTGTTGTCGGTTATTTAAGTATGACGAAATCCACTGAAGTGCATGTCCCCTTATCCCAATTACCTCTAGCTTTCGTAGCAACAGGTCATGTGACACTAGGTCAAAAGCTTTAGACAAATCAAAAAACACTCCTGTAGTCAGATAGTTTTTATTAATATTGGATAGTATTGCTTTTATCAGAGAGAAGGTGGCTAATGTAGTTGATTTGCTTTTTTGAAAGCCATATTGATCTTTATTAATTATGTCAAACTTGTTACAGAAATTAACTATTCTTTTGTACATGCATTTTTCAAATATTTTTGACAGAATCGGTATCAAGGTTATTGGGCGATAATTATTTATGCAATCTTTTTCAAATAAAGGTATGACTTTACTACTCTTCATGAGATCAGGAAAAGATCCTAAATCAACACATTTATTAAAAGTAATAGCTAGATAGGGGGCTACGATATCGATTATATTACTTAAAAGTTTAATGGAAATTATTCAAAATTGATTCGCGACCCGTACCCCATGGCTCAAATCGATTCAAAAATCGACCTTACCAACACGTAGGTACCAACAATTATTTTTGGATGAGAATTCACGGGCTTGTAGTGCGATAACAACGCATATAGGCGAGCGCGCCACGTTGGGGCGGCGCGCGCGCCGGCTGCACAGGTACGTACGCGTGTTGTCACGTTTACGTGAGGTCGGTTTGAGGATTAAACTTAAGATGTGTAGTTTTATGAAAGAAAGCATTAGGTACTTATTTAGGTTTCATTCTCGATGAGCAGGGTTTACATCCAGATCCAAACAAAATAAAAGCGATCATGGATGCACCACCTCCAGAAGATTTGACTCAGCTCAGATCATTCCTTGGTATGATAAATTATTATGCCAAGTTCATACCGCACCTGAGCACTATTTAACATCCATTACATATTTTATTGCGTAAACAAAGTGTCTGGGTCTAGTCAGCAGATTGTGTTAAGGCATTCCTGGATATAAAAACGGCTATTCTTAGTAGCAATGTGTTGGTACACTATAATCCAGAACTACCGTTAGTATTAGCCGTGGATAGCAGTTCATATGGTATTGGCAGTGTGCTGTCACATCGTTTTCCTAACGGCGACGAGCGCCCAATTTGTTTCGCATCTCGGACGTTAAATACAGCTGAACGATCGTATGGTCAGCTGGACAAGGAGGCGCTCGCGATTATCGCTGGCGTGATCAAGCACCACCAGTATATTTATGGTCGTCATTTTATTATTAAAACGGATAATAAACCCTTAACTTTTATTTTTGAGTCGAAATTTGGATTGCCGCAAACGGCAGCCAATAGGTTGCAAAGATATGCCACCAGGTTGGCGTCTTATGATTTTGAGATTGAGTTCGTCAAATCGAGTGATAACTGCAATGTGGATGCACTCGAGATTACCTTTGCCATATGAACGGAAATATTGTGATGACTTGGGTTCGGTATCTTACGTAAATTATGTAGAAGAATCAATCCCAATGAATGCAAAAGAGGTGGCTTCGTGGACACAGAAAGACAGCGTTTTAAGTAAAATATAAAATTATCTTATCACTGGCTGGCCAACAAAAATAACAGTAAAAAAAGTAAAATAATTTGATTTTGTTGGTTAACGGCATTATACTCGTAGCTTGAGGACGACAGTTGACGTAGTCCCACGTAGGTAGTGGTCGCGACAATAACCAAGTGTGTAACTAATAACCAAACGAGTGGCAGTGCATGTGAGGGTCCTCCAGCGCCACTTAGGTACTTAAGTAAATATTTTCGTTTCGATACTTTTTGGTCACAACTTCACAAGCTAGCATTTTTCGTGCTTTTAATATGAGAGTTTTAATAAAATGTTCGTTATTTATCCTAGTTTGTTATGCAGTGTAATTTTAATGCTTTGAGCAGAGTGATTTTTATATGTGAGACAAAATTTCACACTCTCATAAGCGGGGTAAAATGTGCCGTTCATGTGGGGCTGCTTGTGCCGCGGCACAACCAACCCCTAAGCAACCTTCATTGTTTCAGTATTATTTATGTTTACGCGAGCACTTATGAAAGAAAGAAAATACTTTAGACATGATACTTTACACCGCATTTATTGTCTTTGACAGAATAAAGCCATACAAGCGAAAAACCCAAAGGGGAACTACATCTCAGGATCTTTTACAAAAAGCTACTGACGGAGTCATCAAGGATAGCCTCAAATTAAAAACTGTTGCACGTGAATTAGAAATTTGTCACACAACACTACAACGCTATGTCAAAAAAATTAAAAGTGGATTTATTCCTGAGGTTGGATAGAAACCAAGACTAGTGTTTAATGAGGAACAAGAGGCACTACTGTCGAAGTACGTCTTAAAAGGCCCTGCTGTTTACTTCAGTCTTCTACCGGAAGAAGCACCTACGACAACTTGCGTACACACGGCTACACATTAAGCTATACATTTCCAGTTTACGCTGATCTCGCACTGTACGGAAATCCTATACAATGCGAGATCAGCTTATACTGGAAATGTATAGCTTGATGTGTAGCCGTGCGTACCAGTGTGCTGTGAAGTTTAATGTACAAAACATTTCACCATCTTGGCATACAAATGGTGAGCCTGGCAAGGATTGGTTGACAAACGAATTCAAACGTGTTTACAGATGAAGATTAGGGCACCATCTTTTGTCACAAATCGGTTACCCATGCCAGAAAATCGACCCCCCAAGGTACAGACAACTTGCTTGTCTCACCAAACAATCGAGAAAAGACTCCTGAATATCTTGATGAGTCAAATTATGTGGGCAGCAATGTTGAGATTGAGACTATAGTTCATCAATATTACTACAGCATGTTCCTGGGCAAAGCGACTGCAGCGTTGACTGTTCAAGTGAGCCATCAGGTTATCAAAAAGAGGGTTAAGGGAAAAGGGAAGGAAAAAAACTTTTTTCAAAAAAATAACAACCGACTTCCAAAAAAAACTACAAAGTGCAAAATAACTTGAATTTCGGAAGTCGGTGACTTTGGATGTGTATTTTAATTATTGGTCACCGCCTTCCGAAATTAAAGTTATTTTGCACTTTGTAGTTTTTTTTGGAAGTCGGTTGTTATTTTTTTGAAAAAAGTTTTTATTTTTCACTTTTTAGTTACCTGCCCCACACCAATTCGAAATTTCATCATCCTTGGCGTCAAAACAATGCATATTTATGCGATAGGAACATTCGCGGTTGATTTGCTGTAATTTTTTGAAGAGTTCCATTGTCTGTCTCCGAAATGCATCATCAGATCTATATGAAATTTCAATGGGACCATTTCGGAGTAAACCCCTTTCGAACAAAAAAAGAATTTTGCAAATCCGTCTATATACGACGGAGTTATGCCCGAACATACATAAAAAAAAAAAATATAAACATGTCGAATTGATAACCTCCTTCTTTTTGAAGTCGGTTAAAAAGGTAAACAAACAAAAACACCGACTAAGAAGCCCGCTAAGGAAGAGATTTGCAAGGTGACAACAGTTCTGATGACGAACATGAATGGTACTGTATCATAATGTTGTGATGACTATTCTAACTCTGCCCCTGGAGAAAAATGGATTGAATGCAGACAATGCAAGAATTGGGACCATTTGCAATGTATTGATGAAGAAAGCCTAGCCTTCGGATGTCCTCATTCACATAAAAATAAATACAAACTATTGATATAGAATATGCTTTTATGTTTCAAATCTATATATATAAAAGGAGAAACTGACTGACTGACTAATCAACGCACAGCCGAAACTACTAGCTTCACCTAGCTTCTGACGTTTCATAAGTGCCCATGCAGGTTTATGTGAAACTAGCTTTTGTCCGCTGTAGGGTGCATCCCTAACATAAGTAATGTCAATGCAAATGTAAAATGTCAATGTAATGCAGAATGTCAAATTAAAGTTAAATGTCAGTGAATGCCCAACGGGATGAATCTAAATAAAAATGCAAGTTATCCGACTCAAACCACGTCTAATTGAACACTAAAATATAATATACATAAAATGCATAGAATAATGCAATGTGTCAGTGTCAATGCACTGCCAAATGTAGGTCGCGTCCAAAGTGCAAATACGCGAGCCTACTGGCTAACTTATTGCAATAAATATATTTTAAAACCCATGTACGTGCACCGTACATCCGCGGTTTCGCCCGCATGGATGTCGGAAAATATCCCACGGTTACGTACTACCGGGATTAAAAGTACCCTATGTGTTAATCCAGGTAAACAATGTCTTCTCGTACTGCTTATATAGTATCCGAGGAGATGCGCGTGGATTGATATATGGTTAATGGAGGATCATCATCATCATCTGCCTAGATTTTTTCTAACTATTTTGGAACTGGCTTCCGGTTCCGTCCGGTCTAACCGGATGCAGCTGAATACCAGTATTTTACATGGAGCGACTGCCTATCTGACCTCTACAACCCAGTTACTGAGGAATACGATACCCCCGGTAAGACAGGTTGTCAGACTTTCGGGCTTCTGACGACGCGTAACGACTGTCAAAGATCCACAAATGACAGCCGGGACCAATGGCTTAATTAACGTGCTTTCCGAGGTACGGAGGGGTCTCGGTATGTAAAGATGGTCACCCATCTCATTCTCTACTAAAATAATTAAAGCAGTGAATGAAGATATATGCCATCACCTGAGTCACATTATGAACTTGTCGATAACAACTGGAATATTTCCACAAGATCTTAAACTATCAGTTATAAAACCTTTATTCAAAAAAGAAAGTAAACAGATAATGGTAAATTATAGGCCTATTGCACTATTATCAATATTTTCAAAAATCTTCGAGAAATATCTCTATGGTGAACTTAATTCGTATCTTGAAAAAAATAAAATTTTGTGCAATGAACAAAAGGGTTTTCGACAAAATAAAACTACAATAATGGCCATTTATGAATTCATCCAAAGTGTTTTCGGCCATGTTGACAAAACAGTTCCTGTTTGTGCTATGTATTGCGATATGTCACAGGCATTTGATTATGTAGATCATAATATACTAATCAGTAAATTTGACGGATACGGCATAAGAGGCAATGTTTTAGACTTAATTCGATCCTATTTAACAAATCGAGAACAGATAACAGTAATAACTAGAGTGAATCCCAAAACAAAAAAAGAAGGATCATTTTGCTCCGTGAGGAAATATGTCACATACGGTGTTCCTCAAGGCAGTGTGCTGGGGCCGCCATTGTTTACTATTTATTTTAACGACTTGCCAAAGGCAACGAATCAACCTATGACATTATTTGCTGATGACAGTACAGTTTCAATTGCATGTAAGGACATAAATAATTATAAATTTGAAATAAATAATTCACTGACATCTATAATTTCTTGGCTTAATAATAATAATTTAAAAATAAACATATCAAAAACAAATATAATGCACTTTGGACAAAGATTACACAATCCATTAAACGTAAATTTGATTCGTGATAATAACACTATAAATGAAGTATCATATGCCCGTTTTCTCGGGTTAATTATAGACAGTAAACTAAACTGGAAAGAACACATTGACAATGTAAAAAAATCAGTAGTCAATCGTATGCTTTGCACCAACTTGCTCCATCCATCAACACTGATGTGTTACTCTCGGCTTATTATGGACTTGTTGAATCTGTCCTCAGATATGGCATTATCTTTTGGGGAAACTCACCAAATAAAGAGATGGCATTTATAATGCAAAAACGATGCCTACGTGCCATGTTCAGTATCCAAAGTACGGAGAGCTGTAAGCCACTTTTTACAAAATATAAAATACTCACACTTCCGTCACTTTATATCTTGGAAATAGCCCTATTTGTCAGAAATGTTGAAATTAATTAATTGCAAACACTGAACTCAATACGTCACCTATCTTCTATTATGTGAACTATTCTACGATTCACACTGGCCATACATACACATATATATTTAATCTGTTACCTTTTGACTGATTGTGAAAATAAAAGGATTCTTGCTCAGTTTGCGTATTTTATTAAATAATTAGTTCTGGAATTACTTAAATACTTTCGTAAATTATCAGGTTATGGGCTAAATATGTCCGAAAGTATGTAAAAAAGTAATTCAATACTAAAGTGCTGCGATTCAATTGGATTCAAATTAGAAAACCTCGCAACCGGCCATTACCGGCTTAGTCGTTCTTCTCTTTCAGCATTGACGAAAAATACATTTAAAATGGCATCACAAATATCAATGGGCACGATTGAGAAGCTAATTGGAAGAGAAAATTACCAAAGTTGGAAGTTTGCGGTAAAAAACTATCTGGAACATGAAGAATTGTGGCAGGAGATTGAACCTGACAAAGGTTATGTATCTGACAGCAAGAAAAATACGAAAGCAAAATCGAAAATAATACTTTTGGTAGATCCAGTTAACTATGTCCATGTTCAGGACGCTACAACAGCGAAACAGGTTTGGACAAAACTCGAAAAAGTATTTGATGACTCAGGGCTCAGTAGAAAGGTAGGTTTATTAAAAGATCTGATTACCACCAATTTGGAAAATTGCTCGAGTGTCGAGGAATATATTAATAAGGTAATGTCAACAGCTCATAAGTTACGGAATATTAATTTTGTGGTTGGAGACGAGTGGCTTGGTACATTGCTGCTTGCTGGCCTCCCTGATTACTACAAACCGATGATAATGGCTTTAGAGAGCTCTGGTGTGAATATTACCGCTGATTATGTAAAAACTAAGTTGTTACAAGAGGTCAAGGTATCAGATTCTGTTGCTTACTATGCCAAGTCATATAATAAACAAAATATGTCAAAGTCAACACCGAAAAATCCACATAACCAATCACAAGAGAAAAGGCAACCCAAAGGCCCACGGTGCTTTGTGTGTAATAAGTATGGGCACATGAGTAGAGATTGCTATTTTAAAGATAAAAAGAAGGGTTCCTCAAACAATGAGAATTCAAAAAATAATGGTTATTATGCTGCTTTTCCAGTTTCTGCTGAGTTGGATGGAAACTGCTGGTATGTTGATTCCGGAGCGTCACTGCATATGTGCAATAATAGGAATTGGATGTATGATGTTTCTCCATCTACAATCAACAACATTAAAGTTGCAGACAACAAAACAGTAGCAGTAAAAGGCAGTGGCAAGGTGGATTTTCAGATAAGAGACTCAGATGGCATATTACGGACAATACAGGTCAGAGATGTTTTATTTATACCCACACTAACAGCAAATTTACTTTCTGTAAGTCAAATGGTAAATAATGGATGTGAAGTGAAATTCGAGAGAGATGGTTGTCAGATATATCAAAATAATAAATTAATATTGACAGCTTTGCATCGCAATAACATGTATGTATTAAATAATGTTTCCGAAGCACCGGCATATTGCTGTCAACAATAGATGAGCGAGATATAAATTTATGGCATCAAAGGATGGGCCATCTCAATTTCACAGACTTACAGAAAATAACAGAAAGTGCAGAAGGGGTTGAGTTATTAAAAAAGGGTAATCAAGTTTGTACAACTTGCTTAGAAGGAAAAATGAGTAGACAACCATTTAAAAATACTGGTACTAGAGCTTCTGAATTGCTCCAATTAATTCACTCTGATTTATGTGGTCCGATGGAGACAAGCTCTATTGGAGGTGCCAGATATTATGTTACTTTCATAGATGATTACAGTAGGAAGGTATCTGTCTATTTCATGAAAAACAAATCTGAGACTTTAGAAAAATTTAAAGAATTCAAGAATTTAGTTGAAAACGAAACTAATAAAAAAATTAAGATATTGCGCTCAGATAATGGAAGAGAGTATTTAAATAATCAGTTTAAATTGTTTCTGTGTAAATCTGGTATCCAGCATCAAACGAGTAACCCATATACGCCTCAGCAAAACGGCATGGCAGAGCGAATGAATCGTACATTAGTAGAGAGAGCTAAATGCTTAATTTTGAACTCCAGATTACAAAAAAACTTTTGGGCTGAAGCGGTTTCAACAGCGGCTTATATTATAAATCGTTCACCAACAAAAGCTTTGGACTACAAGACGCCATATGAAATGTGGACAGGTAAAAAACCAAATTTAAATAACATGAAGATCTTTGGTTGTGAGGCAATGGTTCATGTGCCAAAGGAAAACAGACAAAAATGGGATTCAAAAGCTACTAAAATGATATTTGTGGGTTACTGTGATTTTACTAAAGGCTACAGATTGTACGATGAGAGAAGAAAACAAATATACAAGAGTAGAGATGTTGTTTTCTTGGAACACACAGTTAAAAATAATTGTGTTATTATGCCGCTGACTACTTTGCAACAACAGGAAACTACAGCTAAACAAGAATCTGATACCGATACTTTAGTAAATGAAAGTTCAGAAGAGGAACAATTGTTTGACGCCACCAGTGAATTATCAAATTCAGAATTAGATAATGATCCAGATTACACACCAGAAAGCTTTGAAGAAGAAGATCCTGTACCATTTAGAAATATAACTCTGAGGCCGAGGAATACTAAACCTAATACATATTTTTGTCATGAAGAGAAACAAACTGATTCAGCATTATTATTAAAGGAACCAGAGACCGTGGAAGAAGCTCTTTCAGGCCCAAAAGCAAAAGAGTGGAAAGATGCAATGGACAGCGAATATCAATCGCTCCTTCAGAATAATACATGGACATTAGTAACTCTTCCCGAGGACAAAAGAATAATCCCTTGCAAATGGGTTTATAAAATGAAAACAGATGCAAACGGTAAAGTTGTACGATACAAAGCAAGATTAGTCATAAAAGGTTTCAAACAAAGGAAAGGAACTGAATATAATGAGATTTTTGCTCCGGTAGTACGACATACCACAATAAGATATTTTTTTGCAATGGCTGTAAAAGAAAACTTATATATCGATCAAATGGATGCAGTTACAGCATTTTTGCAGGGAGATATAGATGCTGAAATATATATGAATCAACCACCCGGCTATGAACACGGACACGAAGTCTGCAGATTAAATAAGTCCATTTATGGCTTGAAACAGGCAAGTCGCCAATGGAATTTAAAACTCACTTCTGTGTTTAAAAAGTTGGGATTGAAAAGTACGTCTGTGGATCCATGTGTATACTACAAACATGATAATGGAAGCATTCTTTTTATATTGATATATGTTGATGATTTATTAATTTTTTATAACAATGTAGAGAAAGGTAAAGAAATTAAGGAACAACTTAAAAGTAAATTTGATATGAAAACGCTTGGACCTGTGAATCATTTTATTGGTTGGAGAATAAGTCAAAATGACTTAGTCTCAGAGACCAAATTCATATTGATCAAACTGCCTATATAGAAAAAATTCTACAAAGATTCAATATGACAGATTGTAATCCAGTCCATTCGCCCTGTGATCTTAGCTCCAAATTGATCAGCACAGGAGAGCAAAATAATATTGTTAGAAATGTTCCTTATCAAGAAGCAATTGGGAGTTTACTTTACCTATCCCAAGGAACAAGACCAGATATATGTTTTATAGTAAATAAATTGAGTAGCTTCAATAACAAACCAGAAATACAACACTGGCTGGCAGTAAAAAGAGTGCTGCGGTACATAAAGGGAACAAAGGATTGTAAATTAATATTTACTCAAAACAAAGAAGAAAGAAGAGTATTTGGTTACTGTGATTCAGATTGGGCCTCAGACATTAACAGCCGGAGATCTTGCTCTGGCTACATTTTTCTGTTTCAGGGTGCTTCGATCTCATGGTGTTCTAAACGTCAGAACACAGTTGCGTTATCAACTATGGAGGCAGAATATATGGCACTTGCTACTGCCACACAAGAAGCTATGTGGCTAAGGCATTTAGAGTCAGAACTACATTGGAAGGTTACAGTTGCGCCTACCATAATTTATTGTGATAACCAAAGTGCAATCAAATTTGCGGGTATCGACTCTTACTGTGCTCGCAGCAAACATATTGATATAAGATATCATTTTATCCGAGAGAGAGTTGCCGAAAAGGAAATTGAACTCAGCTATGTTGGGACTCAAGATATGGTTGCCGACATACTTACAAAACCAATTTCTCAAAAGAAGACTGAAGACTGTTCCGTGGCTATGGGTTTGCAATTAAGAAGAGGATGTTGAAATTAATTAATTGCAAACACTGAACTCAATACGTCACCTATCTTCTATTATGTGAACTATTCTACGATTCACACTGGCCATACATACACATATATATTTAATCTGTTACCTTTTGACTGATTGTGAAAATAAAAGGATTCTTGCTCAGTTTGCGTATTTTATTAAATAATTAGTTCTGGAATTACTTAAATACTTTCGTAAATTATCAAGAAATAACCCCCATTTTTTTCCTCGAATATCGGACACTGTAATACGTAATCGCCGGGATAATAGTAAAATTCGTGTTCAGCCAGCTAAGACTGCGCTAATGTATAAAAGAGTTGTATGCAGAGCGCCAATAATTTATAATAATATCCCTAACTGTGTTAAGAAATTAAATACTCGTACAGACCAGTTCAAGAAAACATTGAAAAAAATACTGACAGAAAAAGCCTATTATAATGTTAAAGAATTTTTAAATGATAAATCGCTCGGAAGATACTGACTGAATCTATTCTATTTATTTTGAATCGCATGACTATTGACCTAATTTTTTAATTTAATATAATTGATAATTCTTGATTTATTTATGTTATTAGTATTTTTTTTTTTTTTTTTTTTAACACACTGAAAGAAAGTAATTTCAAAATTTTAAACAAAATTGATCGCAAATATTGTACTCGAGAAACTACCTCGACCAAAACCATACTAGATCATGTCTCGTCCAACCTACAGGAAAATAACTTTCATATAGTAATGATTGAATCTGCGATGTCCGACCATAAGCAAATATTTTCAGAAATAAAACAATATGCCCCTCCCCCCCTTATGAAAGTGGAATACTCGGCATTGGATTACCCAAAACTGTATAAGTGTTTTGAAGATATTATAAGCCAAACAAACGATGAAGAACCCATTTATGAGAGATTGGCTGGCAAACTACAGCACTGTTTATCTAAGAGCAAAATTTCTAAAATAAAAGTTTTGAACCTGCCACGACAAGATTGGATAAAAAAAGAAATTATTTATGATATTAACAAGCGGAACATATTATGGCAAAAATGCAAATCAAACACACCAGACTTGACATTAAGAACGGAATTTGAGAAAACAAAAGCTAGAGTAGCGCACAACATACAAGAGGTGAAAAATACATACTACTATAAATGTTTTAAGGACAATATGACAAAACCTCGGAAAATGTGGAAACTAATTAACGAATTATCTAAAAATAAAATAAGAGAAAGGACTGGACCAGAAAAGCTCGTGACTGACAATGATATTATTACAGATCAAAAGGAAATATGTGAAAGGTTCAACTCTTACTTTTCAACTGTTGGGTCATCGCTAGCAAATCTTATCACTGATAACTTAACTGGAAACCTAGCTCACAAACCTGTAACATGTGACTCAACAGAACTAAATTGTTTAAAACCAGCAACCACGGATGAAGTTATAAAGATAATTGACAATTTAGATCCTAATACTAGTTCTGGCATTGATGGCATTAGTACTAAATCTTTAATATGTGTTAAAAAATTAATTGCTAATGAACTTACAGCATGTTTAAATCTTTGCTTGGATCGAGGCATTTTCCCCGATGGCTTAAAAATTGCTAAAGTTATTCCTATTTACAAATCAGGAAGTAAGTGTGATCCTAACTACCGTCCTATATCTGTTCTTCCCGTCATTTCAAAAGTTTTCGAGAAAATCCTTTATAACCGTTTGGAAACATTTCTCAAATCAAAAAACTTTTTATATAAAAAACAATACGGATTTCGACCTCACTCAAATACTCTCTCGGCAACTATTGACCTCATAACTAAAATAAAAACCAAAATCGATCAAAAGCAAACAGCTTTAGGTATTTTCATTGACCTCAAAAAAGCTTTTGATACTATTAGTCCCGATCTCTTATTGCAAAAACTGTCCGACATCGGTATCACGGGCAAAGCACTACAAATTTTTAAGTCATACCTGCAAAATCGTAAGCAAATTGTCAAAATAGGTCAATATCAAAGTGGTTCACTCTCTGTCACTTTCGGTGTACCTCAAGGTTCAATTCTGGGACCACTGTTGTTCCTTATTTATATTAATAACATATCCCAGATTGGCCTCAAAGGAGACATCTCGCTTTACGCAGATGATACAACTCTTTTCTACTTTGGGCATTCAATCGAAGCTATGATACCTTGTATCCAAACAGATTTAAATTCACTAAATGACTGGTTTCAATCTAACCTACTCACCATTAATACTACAAAAACGAATTATGTCGTGTTCGCACCCAAAAATAAAAAAGTAAGCGATAATATACAACTTAAAATAAATGATCAATTAATCCAAAGAAAAACGAAAGAGAAATATTTAGGTTTAATTTTAGATAACTACCTGAGTTGGAAGCCTCACATAGAGAAAATCAGATGTAAACTTTTATCACTCACGGGAGTTCTTCATAATATAAACAAATGCCTTCCACGGAACGTTCGATACATAATTTACAACTCTTTAGTTAAACCACATATAGACTACCTGATTGAAATCTGGGGGAGCGCAGCTAAATCTAATCTAGAAACATTACAAACAACACAAAATAGGTTAATCAAAATACTATTTAACTTCAAATTTCGAACATCAACTCAGAAAATATATAAACATACAAAAATAATGAATATTTCCCAAACATATATGTACTACACATGTATACTGATACGCAAAATTTTGCACAAAGACATTCATACAACACTAAATTTCACAAAAAAACATCAAGTACACAAAATCAAACTACGAAACGCCAATTACTTAGTAACACGTCCTCCCAGAACAGTAAATTACGGGAAGAGAAATATAGAATTTGAAGGTGTTAACATGTACAATAAAATACCCCTGGGAATAAAAGAAGCGGAAAGCATGTCTAGTTTTAAAAAACAACTTAAATCATATATTATGTGTCAATAACAATTATTATAATAAAGAAAAAATAACTAACACACCGAACTCATAACCTACTCCTTTTTGAAGTCGGAAAAAATAAAATAAAAAATAAACTGGCTTTAGGAAACATGTCCATGCAAAGAATTATAATAAAAAACATTAGTTAGTACGTTGCCATGTATGCCCCATCTAGTCGTACATCTACTCTTACTTTAGATCCGTGTTTACTCGGTTGGTGATTAGTTGATATGAACTTTTTTTATCACTACCTTCCTATTTTAATTTTTACGTAGTTATTGTACGCTCATAACATTTTATGTAAATTTAGTTTCTCAGTAAGTGAATTATTGTTAATTCTTAATGAGGAATAATAAAGTTCTTAAACCATATGTATTTTAAATTTTTATTGTCTTTCGACCTAATTTGTACACCAGCCATGGTCAAACATGTTGAGCCAAAAAACCTTGTAACACCTTTAAGCATCATACCATGTATATTATCTACACATGTTTTTGCAAAAATAAAATCTGAATCTGAATCATCCACGGACCAACGCGGCAAGCGTAGCTTAATCTGATCGATCGACCCGTGCGGCTGTGATTACTTAGAAATAATAATAGAAACGGAATAAATAACGGAACGGAAAATTACCTGGGCCTCAAATCTGCTATTACAATAGTGTCAGAATGGTCTATCATTGATTTCATAATTATTGATTTTGACAAGTTAGGTTATCTACTAAATAATGGCGTCATTATGACTTTCCAATGGTCAGCCACTGACACTCCATTGAAAGAAATGGCATTTCAAATGGTAATCTCGTACATAATGACAAATGAATGACTGATCTGCTAAAATTTTGACTGTTCCTAAAATAATATGTGAAAATATATACATATAAATGAAATCTGGCATGAATAAATGTTCAAATTTAGTAGTATTTTTTTGAAAATCATTTCTACTAACGGGTTTTATAATAATGGCAATACGACAATGCCATTATAACACAATTCTATTACGAGACCATTGACCGACCACTGATCGACCATTATGAATTTAGCAGAATACGAACTTTTAGCAAAATGACAATGGGATCGTGTTGGAATGACGAATTTTTAAAAATAGCAGACTAAGGCCACAGGGCTAACTGTAGTTCTCATATAGCCAAACATGGCGCGTATTTAGTCCCGTATGTCACGGTGCAAAGTTGACATTCTTGGGACCAATCAAAATCAAAATATTTTTATTTAATATAAACCTGCATGGGCACTTATGAAACGTCAGAAGCTAGGTGCACGGTTCCAAAATGTTGTTTCCTATGGAGAAGAGCCGGCAAGAAACTCCACGGTTACTCTTTTAAAAATGATTGGCTTTAACAGTGTTTTCAGAGATAAAATGTATGGGAGGATAGTGCAGGCCTGTCAATAAGTACCAGGTAGTACTTAGACAAATACAGAATAGAAAATCGTCTACAAATCTACAGTCAGTAAGGCCTACAACGTTCTCCCATTCACAATATGTAAAATAATCTACATAAATAAAATGAACCTAATTAAACATAGTGACATGATTAACATGACAATCACTAAAAAATAGTTGATATTAAAATTGATGTAGGTATAATGTCAAATAATGACGAGAATATTTATTTATTTATTTATTGGTAAGTAATACTATTGTACAAAAAGAGTGGGCGGTGACCCCCAAACTAGACATTTGCCTGTATCTTGGGGGTCGGAGTTGCGACATTTTCATAGTGAGGTATATTACAGTATTACATAACAGGAAAACATTAACTAAAGAAACAGAAAAAAAAAACAAAACTTAACTAAAATCAATTACAATAAAACACTTAAAATATTATTAATTTCGAAACAAAAATATTAATCGACAAAAATCTAATTAATTAGGCAGTATCAAAAAAAACAATTTGACAAATTTAAATGTGAAGTGTAAGTGGAGTATATGTTTAGAGAGTGTGAGATTGGGTTTGTGTGTGTATTTTGAACGTGACAACAACGTTAAAATTAATTATTATCTACATATAAATAATTTGTTCCGTTTCGTCGTAGAAGAGAGTAAAAAGCCATTTCTTTATTAGCTTTTTGCACAAGGATATTTTTAGATCTTTATATTGCAGCACTTTATGGCTTTATTGTAAATGTATGAAAATAAGTAGTCTGGGGAACGTCTAGCCATAAGGGAATTTACTTGGGGAATGGGAATCCAGCACCCTAATTGCGTAACTCACGATTGATCATAATTGGTTTCGTCTTCACAGTTAAACAATATTCATTGCGTTATTTATGTTGTCGAACAGACACATTTTTCGAACATATGAAGCAATGGTTTAACAATCCGTTTCAAAACGATACAGATTATGATGAATCGTGAGTTACGCAATTAGGGTGCTGATTGTGCGCTTTGACATAATTTCTTGGTAATCGGTCCTGAATTTAAATTTTCTATGCATATGAAGGGTTGCGTTGAGGATAAACAGCTGACGAACACGGAGGACTGGAAAGTCATTGTAAAATTGGTTGGTTGGGTACAAGAAAGGCTTCTTGAGCATTACTTTAATGACGGCTCTTTGTGCTCTTTCGACTTCGACAAATGCAGTTTTACCAGCACCACCCCAGACAGAGATTCCATATTGAAGGACAGACTGGCAAAGACAAAGATAAACAGTGCGAAGTATAGGGATAGGTGTACAGTCACGTCGTTTTTTCATTATATGTATAAGTTTTCTGACTCGGCCGGAAAGTAAGTGTATATGTTCTTTAAAAGATAAGTTCTCGTCTAAAGTAATTCCTAAATATCTCATGGAGTGAATCCGTTCGATTACGGTACATAAACAGTTTGTGGATTGGGGGTTAAGGCTATTTTTGCAAGTATGAAATTTGAGATTAAGGTGTTGAGGGGGTGTGGATGCCTTGGATTTATAGAATGTTATTATCTTGTTTTTTTTTTACGTTTAAGGTCAGCAGGTTTTTATCGAGGGTCTTAGCCACTATCCGTAGTCCCTTCTCAGCATGGCTGTAGACTTGATCCCAAGACTTACCATGAAATATGATTGCCGTATCATCTGCGTAGGCTATTAATTCAGCATTGGTTAGAGAAAGATTTAGACGTTTATGTAGAGTAAGAAAAGAGTTGGACCGAGTGTGCTGCCCTGCGGGATTCCAAAACCGATGGAGAGTAGGCTGCTAGAAAGATCACCGAGTTTGACGAATTGCCTTCTATTAGATAGGTAGCTTCTAAACCAATCCAGGGGAGTACCACGTATGCCTGCTGCTTCTAGTTTCTTTAGAAGCAGTTCTATCGAAATTGTGTCGAAGGCTTTTGCCAAATCTAAGAAAACCCCCATGGAAAAATTTCAAGTAGCTTTGATAATATGGGCAGTAGGGCGATTGGTCGATAATTATCGGGAATATCTGTTGCTCCGTTTTTGTGAATTGGGCTGACAGCTGCGACTTTCCATCGGTCTGGGAAAGTTCCAGTCTCCAAGCTCAAGTTGAATATATGGGTTAGAGGTGCGATGACAGTGGATTTAATTTTGTTAATTAATCTTACGTTTACATTGTCAGGCCCAGGAGCACTGTCATTGTTGAGTTGGGATATAAGGCTATCTATTTCAGTTTCATCGGTAGGGTGCAAAAAGAATGTGTGCGGGCAGGTAACATTTGGACTATAATTATCGGCAAGCGAGGCTTGAGTTTCAGAAAGTCTTGTTAAAATTTGGTCAGCCAGATTTTTGCCTAATGAAGTGAAATAGGAGTTGCAACTGTTGAGTGATTCAGTGGGGTCGTTTGTATTAGTGACTAACTTAGAAGGGTCTGTTGATGGTTTTTTGTCGCTATATATAGATTTGATAGCCTTCCGAAGTCTTTTGGGGTCAGCTCGGTTGGTCTCGATTAGATAACTGTGGTACTCCGTTTTTAACTTATGCAGCAGATTGTTGCAGAAATTTCTGTAACGGGTGTATACGAGTCGCTGCATTTCATCATCAGGGTGACTACGTGAGGCTAAGTGGAGTTTGTCGCGGTGTCGCATACATTTAATTAAGCCTGGGGTGATCCAGGGCTTGATAGTATATTTGCTTCGGCTAGTTTGAACTTTGTGGGAGTGTTTTTTTTATTATGTTTGTGATCATTTCAATAAAAGCATTAACGGCGGAGTTTGGACATTGATTTCTAAAGACTTCAGTCCAAGACAGATTGTTTATCTCGGCGACAACAGCATTGTAAAAATAAAAAGAATAAAAAGAACATTGAGAGCAGTTAATAGACTTTCACATAGTTATGCTGTTAATGAGGTACCAGGGAAGCCACATGTGCAGAAGGAATTAATGCCAAACTTCTCTGTCTTCAACGTAGTCTTCCCCTTGAGCGGCCACGGGATAAATTTAATCCCACCCGCAAAATGCCGTTGAGCGGCCACGGGATAAAATCTATCCCACGCGCGCTCTGTTGCGGAGTGACTCATTTATTTTAACACGTGGCAAAAATCGACTAAATAGTTCTCTATGGTAAGTTCGATGCTAGAACTTTCTGGAACTATCGACATGTGTTCGGTCAGGGCCGATATGTACTCGAACATTCTAGATGCTTCTACGGTAGAAGGTTCTGGAACTATCCGAGGGCCCTATATAAGCGGGAACGGAGCGCGTCCCGGGGTAGTTCATTGGAAGCGATACATGCTAGAACATCTAAAGCGATCTTCAAGTGCGACTTAAGAGTGATCCGTAGTGCTATTGTATTGTGTTATTAGTGTGTTTAATTAAAGTGTTATTTTTGGTAATTCATTTCGGCAGTTTTTAATTGTCACGAACCCCAAGCTCGTAACAATATGCTTTTTTGATAAGGATACGTTTAATGTGCGTTTTAAACTTTCCATCGCTAAGTTCTGTAACTGACTTTGGCAAAATAACCAAAGTAAACTAACCTAGCTGTGGCTACATCCGTCAACTGCCTTATTTTTCTTACTGCGTAAGCAGCTGAGCTTAATCTACTTGAAAGAGCTCTAATGTGAGCACCCCATTGCAATTTTCAATCTAAAGTAATTCCCAAAAATACAGTTTCCGAAATAGCATCTAGTTTCTTGCCATCAAGTTTTAAGTTTAGACCTACTTGGGGTACATTTATTTAGTTTTGTTCGCATTGAGTAAAAGATTATTAGCGGCAAACCATTTCGAAAGAATTCCGTTGCCATTCGGCATGCGAGTCGCGCCATTTTATCTTCTGAAGTGATTGCTGATCTTCAACTAACCCGATGCATCGGTACATCTTCTCTATATCCGCGGTAAAAGCGTACTTGTGGGACCTCCACATTAGTATCAGGGCTTGAATGTCCTTCTGTAAATTTGGACCCTTTTCCATTAAGCTATTCAAGCTGTACCCATTTGTTGAAATTTGAAATTATCGTTGTTTCTTTCCGTATTCGTTGAGTTGACAGTATTTTTCTGGTCAGCGTTGTGCAGAAAAGCGTGAAGCTTCATATGGATTCTTTGCACGTTTTTGCTGACGCACAGTCTGTGTTGCCATGACTGTTCATGCAGTTTTACACACATTTAATTTTGTGACTGCGTTATTCCGTTGTAATGAGTCCATATTGACGAACTTTGAACATTGCATCAATACATGATTTCCGTCACAGTATGGGCAGTGTTCATATGCTGTATGATAAATTCTCTTAAAAGATTTTTGTCGCTCGTAATCATGCAGTATTGCAGGATGATGTTTGTTAAACGACTTGGACGAGACTTGCTTCTGTTGGTTGGGTACTTCTTTTTTCGTATTATCCATGGTTTCATATGCCATGAACTTGTTTTCCAAGAAGTATAGTAAGTAGCTCATTCAAGTTTGGTACATCTCTAGGATCTCACAGTTCCTTTATGTACTCACTATAGGTAGTCGTGTCTAGTTTCTGTGACATCAAGTGTACGATGATTGGGTCCCAAGTTGCGATGTCTAGACCAATGTTTGATAGTCCGTTCGTACATTCGGTGATGATGTCATGCATCTTCTTAAGGTTGAAGCTGTCGGGTTGTTGAATGACAGGCAGGAATAACGTAAATAGCAGCCTTCGATTGTCAAAAGTAAGCTGTTCTCCAGAGTCATCACGAACCGTCTAGCGCGCAGGTTTGACGACGTCCAGCCTCCCGAACAAGCCGGGTTCCGTAAAGGCTTTAGCACAGTAGACCACATACATACGCTGCGGCAGTTTATACAGAAGACCGAAGAGTATATCTGCCTCTCTGTTTAGCGTTTGTGGACTACGAAAAAGCCTTTGATTCGATCGAGACATGGGCTGTACTGCAGTCCCTCCAACGGTGCCAGATCGACTATCGGTACATCGAGGTGTTGAAGTGTCTGTACGAAAACGCCACTATGTCAGTCCGACTCCAGGACCGGACCTCGAAACCTATCCTTCAGAAGCGAGGTGTACGACAGGGAGACGTTATCTCTCCAAAACTCTTCACCGCTGCCCTGAAGGATATCTTCAAGGTTCTGGATTGGAAGGGGGCTGGCATCAACATCAATGGCGAGTACAGCACTCACCTTCGGTTTGCCGATGATATAGTTGTCATGGCTGAGACCATGGAGGACCTCAGTGCAATGCTCGATGACCTCAGTAGAGCTTCCGAAAGAGTGGGTCTTAAAATGAACATGGACAAGACAAAGGTCACGTCCAATGCCCATATAACACTCACTCTTGTAACAGTCGGAGGCGCTGCACTCGAAGTTGTGGACGAGTACGAGTACGTTTACCTAGGACAAACTGTCCAGTTAGGTAATTCCAACTTCGAGAAAGAGGTTAATCGTCGAATCCGACTCGGCTGGGCAGCGTTCGGGAAGCTTCGCAATATCTTCTCGTCCCAAATACCGCAGTGTCTCAAGACGAAAGTCTTTGACCAGTGCGTGTTGTCAGTGATGACATATGGAACCGAAACGTGGTCGCTCACAATGGGCCTCATAAAAGACTTTAAGTCACAGGAGAACCAAGGTAACCGACATAGCCCGAAGAATTGCCAAACTTAAGTGGCAGTGGGCAGGGCACATTGCTCGCAGAACAGATGGCCGATGGGGCCGAAAAGTTCTGGAGTGGCGACCGCGTACCGGAAGACGTAAAGTTGGAAGGCCTCCCACAAGATGGACCGATGACCTTGTGAGGGCCGCAGGAGTCCGCTGGATGCGGGAAGCACAGAACCGGTCGAAGTGGCGGAGCTTGGGGGAGGCCTATGTCCAGCAGTGGACGTCTTTCGGCTGAAATAATGATGATGATGACTGTCAAAACGCTGAGTCAGTATTTCCCAACAGGATGCGTAGTTTTCTATGCTAGTACTGAGATGTTGCACCAATCTTTCAGATTCGCCTCTTAACCTTGTTTTCAAATGTTGCATCTTTTGCGCTTTGTTAATCATCGGGTTGTTGTGAATGGTTTCCATGAAGAGATCCTTGAACGAGATCCATTGAGTATAGCTACCCGAGAATTCAGGAACCTCAATTTTTGACGGATCTTTCATAGTGCATTGTCGACCAAATCTTACTGTTCAAGTTTTTTCTTAGCTCGTCGTACTTGTCCTCCATATCGACGAACATGTTATAGTAATTACCGTTGGAGTCTTTGAGTACCGCTTCCAGCTCCCAGTGTTGTTCATCGATGACATTCCACTTCGATCTTAAAATGGAGAGATGGTCTTTTTTTTTTAATCTTTATTTAAGGAGCTTGGTCAACAAGACTAAGAGATGGTCTTCTAGTTCCCATTTCTCCGTGACAGCTTTTATGACAATTTTCGACATGGCTCGATCGAGGGCTTTAAAGTTGCACTCTTGCTTAGTCAGCAGTTTAGGTGGTATCGTCAGTGTCTCGATCCAGCATTCCAGTTAAGTCGAACTTCACAAACTTTTTTCCTTGTAGTTGCGCAACTACATAAGTTGAGCATGTCTCCTTTTGTAGACTTGTATAGAACTTGAGTTTTGCTGTACACGTTATCCACGAAGTACCTAATTGATGTTTTTGTCTTCTAAGGTTTGCTCCAGAATCGCATGTCGTGCCTAGAAGTCATTCCATTGTGCTTCGAGAGATTCTAGACGTTTCATTAGGTACTCTTCAGTTTTCTTGAGGAGGTATCCTTTTTATAGTTGGAACACAGGGCTTTGATGTTCTCAAAGCAAGATTGTTGGAGTTGTAGCTTCTCCATAGTGACTTCTCTTCTATAGTTGTCGAAAAGAGGTAAGTTTAGTTTGATGTATGTAGCTCAATAGTCCAGCACGTAGTCGACGGTGATAGACGAATAGCTTGACGTTAGTTCACGACACGAAGATCACAGTTTGCAGGCTTCTTCTTTCAAGTCCCCACGGATCCGTTCTCGTAGTTATAGTAGAGTTGCATAATCCTTAGCGTCTTGAAATAGGGTATTTTCCAATTTATTAAAAACTATTTTAATTTAATGATTAGACGAAAAATCTCACAGAAAAATAAAAATAAATTTATTAATATCCATTTTCTCTATTAAAAACGATTTAAACCAAATGTATTTTTCGTTGTTTTGAATTTACCGCCCAAAACGCTCCTTACGATGACTTTTTATCACGTGACGTCAACTTTGTGTAAAATAAAGTAGTTAGTAAGTAAACAAGTGAGTGTCGTGTTTATAATTAACAAGATTTTTTATGAATAGAAAGTGAAATCACTTGTGTGCGGTGCATCTGTGCACAAATACTTCTAAAACTGCGCCAAACTAAGTATACTAGTGCTGTTTACACAAAGCTGACGTCACGATATCACGTGATAAAAAGTCATCGCAAGGAGCGTTTTGGCGGTAAATTCAAAACAACGAAAAAGAAATTTGATTTTAATCGTTTTTAATGCATAAAATGGATATAAATTAATTATTTTTTATTTCTCTGTTAAATGTATCGTCCCAATCTTCAAATTAAAATAGTTAGAAAGAAAATACCCTATTGTCGGATGTTTCTATTTATTGCGTTCGCAGTCTATTGTACAATATTATGCGCCTTCTCAATCTAACTGGGGCGACCCGCTTGTGGGAGACCAGCTGAACCGATTCGCTATCTATACAAATAAAAAGAAAAGTCCCGACTGACTGACTGACTAAACAACGCCCAGCCCAAACCCTAGGACCCAGAATGCTGAAATTTTGCACAGAGGTTCCTTTTATAATGTAGACAAGGAATAAGGAAGGATTTTTAGAAATTTAAACCCTAAGGGAGTTAAAATAGGGAATGAAAGTGCCGCGCGGGCGAAGCCGCTGGCAAAAGCTAGTGGTAAATATAGACAATACTCAAAATAAATATCCGACTCGAAGGGCCATTTAATGTAGGAGCCAATGGTTGTAGGGACCGTACACTATTACCTATTTTGATAATGTTGATGTAGTTATGGAGTACACAGAAAGAACCACAAGATCAGTTTAAAGTTATATTTTCTCTTGACTAGTGGTTCATTCAACAGTTATTGTCTGACTCGATGCGCCTTGCGTAAAACGTTCTAATTTGTATAAATAAAAAGAAGTCCTGACTGACTGACTCATCAACAACGCCCAGCCCAAACCCTTGGACCTAGAAAGCTGAAATTTTTCACAGATGTTCCCTTTATAATGTAGACAAGGAATAAGGAAGGATTTTTCGAAATTCAACCCCTAAGGGAATTAAATAGGGGATGAAAGTTCCGCGCGGACGAAGCCGTTGGCAAAAGCTAGTAGCGTAATATACGTGACGCACGACATCCAAGTAGGTTACTGCGTTCGCAAAGTAAATGTACGGTTGATGAGATCGTACACAGTGGACGCCACAGACTAATCACTTATTACGAAATTCATATAGTAATCAAACTACACAGTTTGTAGGTTGGGTTACCAAATAATAAACGTATTTTTTTTGTAATTTCTTTATTTTTTCACCATTTATCGTAAAACTTTCCTACGGCACACCGCGCGTCGCATTCGCGCACCAATATTCCGCCTTGTGTATGTCGAGCGACCGTCCGCGTGCCTGCGACGCGACGCCGCGCGACACGCCACTCACGTCACGACGGCTCGGTCGTACGCAACACGTCCACACAACTACCCGCTACTTATTAGTACTCGGTGGCGGCCGATAGATGGCGCCCATTTACATTATTTTAAACATGAACGTGTTGCGCTTACAAGAACTAAGACATGGACAGTTAGACCAAATTAAAAATATAACAATTTCACTTGCACTTATACAAAATAAATAGGCGTTTAATTTCAGTTGTAAAATAGAAATAAAATGATATCCATCGTAAGTACACAAGCACCATCTAGCTGCAGTTTAACTGCCATCCTCACACATACGGTTATCAACACTCCGCGCTACGACACTGAGTCGGACATTGCTTGGCAAGTTTGTTAGTACAAAACTTTAATTTACAGTCGTAGCGCAGTTCCATTTCTTTCCTTCAGAAAATATATATTATACATACAAAATTAATGTTACAGACACTGCTATTAATCCATCGAATTTTGAATTTAATTCTAAGACAGACCGCTAATGGCGGCTTGTCGCGCCTGTTATCTGACTTACAAAACTTTACAAGCAAATTTTTATACACATTAAAATTCGATCGGGAGATCTATCAATGTTCCAAACATCACCGTCACACCGCGTGTCAAATAATAGAAAACAACAAGTATATAAAATACTAGTATAATAATAAACCTATAGGAAGTTATACATCACACTACAATCTTTGGATACAAAATCTCACTGGCGCACAAGTGTCATTTACAGTTGCTACTTTATACTGTCACTATCAGATGTTTCATCGATCTACCCTCATCTCAGACTGATCGATGAATTACAGATTGACGTTCTACACTAGATGTTTACTCAATCAAATTATTTCAGTAGCAATAAATGACATGACTTATGCGCCTGAGTCGCCGGCCGCGCGTCTTCTGTTCACCTCATCGCTTATCGCGACACGTGACGTCACGTCAGTCGCAGAGGGTGCGCGCCCGGTGACTGTCACACCAAACCAGTCTCATACTAGCGAGCCGTGTCATACACGAATTGAGAAATTTTGAAAATTTTGACAAAAAATTATTCAAAAAAAATTTATCCTCATCACATGAGCCATGTCAGTCCCAGAGTTCCGAACATTACGATATCGACTTTACCAACTAATCCGTTGCATATTGGGTGCCTTTATTTAGAAATCCGAGATTTTTTTAATCCACATAAGTTGGATACATTTTTAAATTTAGAAATTAATACGAACATGCAAATAATTAAAACTTCGCCCGTCCTAGACGCATCATATCAAAACCCTCCTCTTGCAATATCACTCCACCTAGTCACATTCCCTCTCCATACACAACACCCAATATGCCGTCACCATTATACCTACAACCACATTTATATTGCAATCCTATTTTTTTTACATCTTAGCTTCATTCGCGGACGCAGCCCACGTTTATTAAGGTGTCGAGCGCAGACGCCACGCATACGCGCTGGCTCCGGCGCACGCGCACCTTGCAATCCTATCTAGACAACGCCCTGTCGATCGGTACTCTACAGAACACAGTTTGTATCCAACGTCCTCACCCTAAGGAAAACATTTCATGGTGGCCGACAATGTCCAAACACCCACGAGTGTGGCGTATCAAAGTAAATCTCTAGAGCTATTGTAGCAGAGATGAAGACGTATGCACGTGAAGGCACGAACAACTGAAACACGACAAGCAGCGGCCAACGACCGGAATAGACGAGTGAATATTTGAACAACACCGCGCCACCAAATGTATCGATACTATACATAAATATTTAGGACACAATATCTCGAAATTGTTATTTTTTTAAGTCTACAAATCATTTACCATTATTAAATATAAACTACAATCGATTGGCAGTATCATTTATTTAACTCCCCCTGACTCCCATGATATTATCGTGACGTGGCTCGCGGCATGCGCTCCGCGCCACTGCGCGTTCGCTCTCCACCGCGAGCCGAGCCGCGATCACGCGAGCGCGTGTGTGGCACAGGCCACGACGCGACGACGGCGAACAGTGCGAGCGAGACCTTCACTAATACCGTCGAACGAAACTTTAGCACTTATCATACCATCCGACGGCGACGACGAGCCGGCAGACTCCGGCCGGAGGCCGGCCCGCGATCGCGGTAAGGTCAAACTTACGTACAAGAACTGAAAATTAAACAAACTTAGTAATCGATCCATGTTCACAATGACGTGAAACTGAAGCCGTCTCCTTCCTCCTCATGGACGTAAATACAAAGGGTACCCTAATACATACATGTGATGAAGCCGCGGGCGCCGAGCGTGCGCCGCGCGGCACCTGATGACGCAAACGTGTTATGGCACGTCCTAAGCATACATTAACAATCCTGGTCGGTGTGTGTAGACCGCTCACCTCGACCTGACATCGACACCAGCTCCACGCTGCCACCTATCGGTACGATACTGAGATGTTGGCTTCAGCCGCGAGACGAGAACACTCCACACACGCCTCCAGACCGAGATACTCCCTACGCCTATAAACAACTCCCTATCACCTCGCATGTGATCCCTTCAACCGTTTACACTAACCGGGTCTGGTGATGGACCACGCTGGCGGCGTCGCCCCACACACAGTGGTCGTTTCCCCTGTAGTTGTCCTGCCTCCTCCGACTCGTAAGCTTCGACATTCAGATCGCCCACTAAAGCGTCGCAAATCAACGTGACAACATCATAACCTAGCTACCGTTCAGTACGCTGTGGCGCTCGGCAGACGGAGCGCTGACGATCGACCGCACCTAAATAAAACATACCTAACTAAATCCATAATGGAGTTGCAAACCTATCCTGTTTGTTACTGCTCTTCGAAAACCGCCGAGTACTTGTCTGTATAGTGTCCAACCGCTATTTTCATACTATTACATTTTTAATAATTTTCTTTATTTCAATCTCAGGTACTGTGGTATTGCTTACATGTAATTATAAAATGATTTTTCACAAGTTTATATTTTGTACATTGGCGGTTAATTGGTGTGGTAGAGGCTGACCAGAAAACTAAAACCACTACTGAGCTACTTAGAATATCGAGATAACATTTTATGTTTTCTGGTGAGCGCTCGCATCATGCGATGCTATGCAGTGTCTAGGTGACAGTAAAACAATGAATGGTGTCACAGTATAGCAGTCGCAGTAAAACAATTATGTTGAGGCGAGTCACTCGCCTCAGCATCAGACGTAACGTACAGATAAATTATCTTTTAGCAAAACATCAATTTATCGGAAATATAATTAAAACTAACGTACTATTATAACTCTGTTTTTTTTTAAGTTTTTAGTTTAGCAGCAGATTCGATTCGTAACTATAGTGACCTATTTAACACTTAAGAAACGGGGGGCGTGGGGCTGCATCGCCGCTGCCACTCACTCTCATTTAAACACTTGTATCGCGTTAAACATACGATATCTGTTATTTTGTAATTTCATTGTTTTTTAGAGCAAGATCGTATCTTGGACTATGTTTGTCACTGACTGACAATTCTGCTTGTGGCTGTGGCAGAGGCGGTGCGTCGCGAATAATGAATATTATAATAATTGACTATCACCGCCAGGCATCAGACTGCACTCGAACTAACACAGCGCTGCACAAACGACATACGTTCGTTCATCGGAAACTACGAGCTACGACAAGTATTACTAGACAGATACGTAATGTAAGATTATAGAGGAGTTTTAACAACTTTAATCGTACAAGGTCTGGTCATCATCCTGAGCGAGGTGACTTTAGTAATGTCGGGCAAGTCTATGGATAGCTGTCGTCTAACCAAATATGATCAAATACCGAAGTCACAAACGAAGTCGAAATGATTTGGTCAGCCAACGGTTAGAAACGAGTCCAATCGGCACCCGACATGGCGAACGTCACCTTTATCAGATCCACCACCAGACCATGCATTCAGAATGGATAGGAAGCTCACACACTGCTCTAAAGCAAAACTCTCGAGAGGATAGTTCGAGGTGGTCACAGGCAGACCGAAACTGGCGACAATCACGAACGTATGCCACAGTTGCCATCATAAACCTAACTTAACGAGAATAACGGGCAAGCGGGGGTGAAGGGCAGGGCGGGGGGCGCGGGCGGGGCGGGGGGGGGGCGAGTATCACAGGGGGCAGCACTCTCACAGCGGGCGGGACATGCGCAGGCAACACTAAACAGAGCGCTACTAGAAGTTCAGATCTATACAACAAGCAAAAAGGCACGCACACGTACGAACGGCAAACTCAAAGAATGTGAGTCACGTATACGGGAGTCTGTGTATGTGCGTTTTCGCTTTTTGAACTAAGCCAGCCTTCTGTAGCTATCGATTTCGTGGCGCCACGTCATATTTCGGGCCGGCGACCAGCACATGTCTTGCTACACAGACACAGGTCTTCTAACATACCCACCACACTTACACATTCGCAATTCACAAAATTCTAAGGTCTTATGTGAAGCCCTTATAAATTGGTGATATTGAAAGATGCGCGTGCGTCGAACAAAGAGTGTCAGTTGTTGCCAGACCAGTATAACATGTGACGTGTGCGCAGCAGGATTGGACGGCGTCGCCAGCCGCGCATGGAAGAGGTCAGTGACCCCGCGGGCGCGAGGTCAGCGACCCCGCGGGCGCGAGGTCACTGACCCGATGCAGCTGCCACACTGCCTATCTCTGGCGGAATGAACTCACGCGATAGCTAGCTCCGACATATAGACTATTATATCATAAGTTATACATCTCATTATACAAATAGTATAAATTTATTTATATTTTATTGACCGAATGCCAGGCCGGCCGATGACCGAGCGAATATAACCTCTTTTATATAAACTCTGTAGATCTTAAACGTCTATGGAACTAAAATTACATTTTGTACCATAAAATTGTTTTGATTTAAAATTAAGCCACCAGGCGCGGGGCGAACGCGCCCGCCCCGCGCCGCCCACAACACGTACGCACGCAGCACGCGCGCGCAGCACGCGCACGCAGCACGCGCTGGTCTTGCGGTACGGGTCACGGTAAGGTCTGGCGCGGCCCGCCCGCCGCACAACAACACAAACTATCCTAACTTACGTTACGGCGACTGCCACGCGACGCCCCCGCTGCGTATAATATTTCTATATTTTATTCGTATAGTGTTATTTTTTTTATATAGGTATTTTTATCTTTTTTATTCTATGTAACACTTTATCGGACGTCACCAACTTATGTCACTCTATAAAGATAGAGGTCTCCAGAGGAAAATGTACTGTAAATTAACCTACGTAGGTCACGCCGGCCGGCTGGCGCAGCGCGGGACTATGTCTATTATTAACCTTAGAGGGCGTACACTACAGGTTGAGTGAGGCGCGGTCAGACAGGACGCGAGTCTGCCCGCGCGCACTCTGCACTAACCACATACTGCGCATTACTCCACAAGTCCGTGGCACGCGTCACGTAAGCAAGTTCGCTCACTCAGTTACGTACGCAGCGGTACAGCCTCGCGTGCACGCGGCACGTGGCCAAGCTGGCAGGTAGAACATAACGTCACATACACAATGAACATATATACAATATTCTCCAAGTAGTCGGATATCGAAAGATACAATATTCATTTTATAATAGATCTCGCAGTCCATTTAAAAAGTAATTTTGCAGTCAATTAATTTTAAAACTATTCCACAGAAATGTTAAAATGTATACTTATATTCGTTTCACACGAAATCTCATAAACTTGATAACTGAGAGAGTTGAGGGCACGCTGGGTTAAAGAATAAAACGATGTACCTAATCAAATAACGTCACGGCTGCCAGTTCGCAGCGCACTAAACAACAGTGTGAAACAAACCTAAGTACGATATAGTTGCACTCTTGACTCAGATATGAGCAGCCTATGGTTGGACGCACGTTTACTGTAAGCCATAAGATACAACGAGCAATTCATGATGTAATAATTCATTGGCCAACAATCTGTGCAACATACCTTACCATCGAGTCACCCAGAGCGGCTTGCACGTCAATACATACAACGTCCCACCTGAGGGGCAATTCTACTAATTTTAAGAACGTTCACAGTCTGATCTCAGAGTCAATCTGACAAAAATACCGTGTTTTTTCATACATTTTTGACATTTGCTTGTCGCTGAGATGACACTACGACTAGATTTTGAACGATTTTAATTAGTAGAATTAGCCTTCAGATGTACTGGTCGCAGACTCGCGTCACGCACGACTGACGACATCTTCACATACTCTTGACACAATATGTTCCAACAACCAAACAAATACATTACACACACATACAAAGTTTACAAAACAACTTCATAAAGAACGTGTTGAAGTGTTCACACACAAATGATATCAGGCCGTAGATACACACCGATCATTTTATTGCATTATTCACATTAGGAGATACATTGAAACGACAACATACGATTGTTTCTCATTTAAGTCCATAATTAATTAACAACAAAATAAACCCAGTATTTGATACTGAATACGTACAATACAGTGTTTAAATATAAAGCTACAGCGGATGATGCGACCGCGTTGCGATACGCCTAAAAGCTACCAATAAAGGGTGAAACTTCCGGAGTGATGTAGTCATAATAAAAAATGGTAATAATGAAAAACAAAAAAAAAATGCATAAATACATTAGTAAAGTTAGAAGGCACCGCCGACGCCTGGTGTAGTGCTGACCTTATACTACTGCGTCCCGCGCACTCATATACATACTTACATACATATATACACACGCACACTCACACACACACGACGCGACCCCGCCGACCCCGGCCCACGGCTTGCTCGCACTCACAGTCACTGTTATACTATACTTATAAGTAACTTGTGGATCGAGAAATAGATTAAAATGCGTGCTATTTGCACAAGAGATTATTACATTTTTGCCCACAGAACACTAAGTAAATGGAGTGCTCAAACGTGTGTTGTGCGATCGAATCCCGCATGCATTTAACGTGCGGGAAGCGAAGCTTCTGCTGCCATTGGACAATCGACTGTCACGGTGAAGAAAGAATCTCTCTATTTACTTATTACTCTGTTTCATAAGAGCCATTATTGTGTGCGCCTTGAGCGGGTCGGGTGTCGCAACACAGGGTACTTACATAACCAAACTTAACCTACCCATGTACGCGGCCGCGGCACATAGGCGGATACGTACACACGGCATACGTGTCTTTTGTTAATGGCAGAAAATAATTTTGAGCGAATTTTTCCGAAACTTACAATTTTAGAATACTTTTTAAGTTCTAGTCGAATTGTATACAATTTTTTAAGTTGGGCTCTGTTTCGCCACTCGCTGTTATTCGTATTGGCACAGCTTAAAACTGCTCTTAATTTTCAATTACGTCATTTTTCCATACAAAAATATGTCAGAATATCCAACAGACTACTGCAAGCTGAGATTGATGACGAAACTGACCTCAAATTCTTAATTCGCCAATTATTATTTTTTACATTTTTATTTTTCAATTTAGATTCGAATATAATTCTACCAAATAACGAGGACATGTCCGCGGCCGCGTCCATCTCATACGTAATAACATTTTAAATCCGTCGGATCGTACGCCTATGAATATCACAGCAGTGCGTCGTTAATCTAATGATTCGAGTACACCGGCGACACCCGGTGCCTTATTGTTACATGGGGAGCCCGGAGCGGACCGCCCTTCACCGGATATCGGGGATTCGTTCAGGTGTCAACCAGTTATTCATACAATATTGTGATTTAGATGAGCAGTTCCATATTGTTGTTAAGTGTCAATTCATAGAAAAGGGCGGTCCCCCACACACAACCGTGCCTGTCGTATCTCAGTGTAAACAGACAAAAAAACGCTATAATTAAATAATCAATATTAAAAAAAAACACATACACCTACAAACTAGCTAAGTGGGCAATTAATTTTTTTATCGAACTTTTATTATGTTGTTACAATATGACCAAGCCAGGGATGTACTCCTTTTATTTTACTTTTCCCTATTCACCGAATAATACCAAACATATCGACATTTTGATGTCACCTGGCTGTTTAATATCATATAACTTAACAAAAATAATATGACTTACAATCTGGACTCACAAGTCCATCTCGTTATATTAAAGTGTGTCAACATTCGTTCCACTTAATATTCTCGATATCATGTGCCGAAAACTATTTACACAAAAAAGAGAAAAAGTAAATTGATAATTTAAAAATAAAGCTCAAAGCCGTCTAAAGTTAGTTTTTTTTTTTTTTCAGAGAAATGATAATAACGCCCTCTCGGAGTAGCGGTACAAGTAATAATTTAGATTTAAAAGGCCACGAACAAGTGTATCATGTGAAGTGCGAGGCGTGACTGCACGGCCTCGTCCGCACAACGTAACCTATCACAATAATAATGATCAACAAGAAATAAAATTGTCAAAGTGCAAACATTATTAGTACCATGTGAGAGCGGAGCGGAGCGCTCGCGCCACGGCCGGGCGGGCCCGGGTGGGTCGTCGTAGCGCCAAATATATAACATACTACATAATAATCATATAAAATACTATATACACATAATAATAAAGCATCAGTTTTCGTGGGATGTGGTACGTGCGGACAGCCCGGGGGCCGGCGTGTGCCGCGAGCTGGCCGCGCGTGCCGAGCGGAGCGGAGCGGAGCGAGCCGAGCGAGCTCAGTACCGGGCGCCGGCACGGGACCATCAAATCCGGTTCGGCGCGCTACCCGTGAATGTGTCCTGAAACATACGACGAGTTTATTACTGAACACTGACATTGTTAACGTGGAACGCAACAAGAAATGCACAGAAAATTCACTCCGTACAGATTGCAATAAAGAATTTTGGAGTAGTTCAAACTGTAGGTCTTTTATTTACTGTCGAGTGAATTCCTGCGCTTTTTATTTCTATGGAATGTATTCACAAAGCAAATAATATGGAGATTAAAGAAGTTAGTAATTAAATTATTACTGATTTAAAGGCGTCAGACATACTGACGAGCAATATAAAAACGCCACTAACTTAATATAAAAAAAACCGAAACCACGCAAGATAACTTCTTAAAGTGAAAAGCAATATTGAAATGTATTTAATAACGCACTAAATAAACACTAAAAAGAAACAAAAAAATATAAGGGATAAAGACGGAAAAACAAAGTAGGGTCATTTGGAAAAAAACAAATACTTCTGGGTTTACGAAATTAAAAGTTATTTATTTATTAATTCAATATTTCTCATCACCTCCGCGTGCTCTCAATACGAATTTCTACACTATTTGCTATGCTAGGTACTAGATTCCTCAGCATATTATGCCAAGGAATATTGTCCCATTCCTCATATTTATTGAGAATCACGTTTAGGTATCTAACAGCAGGCTTAGCACGAGCACCGATTTGTCGACGGAAGACTAGATATGACTATTAACTAAATGTCGCAGGTACCATAGGAGTAGATAGCTATGTTCTTCTATTAGTTATCACAGTTATGCATTCTAAACGAATCCTGAGTGCTCATCGGCATATCTTAATCTTGCAACTTTATGATGCCCATCGAGCTATTTGCTGGCCGGTAAGGCTTTAAATTGGCTTATGCAAGACATCTCCTGGCTGACTCACTGATTGGACCCCTTCGGGTATTTAAAACCCCTTTCTGCCCATTACTTCGAACAGGCCAGTACCTATATAATGGCTTAAATGTGCAATTTAATACTGTTTTCAAGATTTTTGCTTTTGAAAGTAACTTGTGTGGTTTAGGAAATAATTTAGATTTTCTTTAGCCACAATGTAAATGGACTTTTTATATTGCTCGTCGATGTAGATCCAATCATAGTAATGCACTTATACACGTTGATACGTTTTTAAGCGATGATTTTGATTTAAATTTGGAATAAAAGCACTACACTGATTCAAGATCTATCTCCCTTCACCGCTTTGAGGCTTATCTTTGAGATAAATACTACACACAGTTTGAAGGCAGAGGCGACTTTTATTCTGATCTGTTACAAGTTCTATCCATACAGTTTCGAGCCGAGGCACAATTTTTGTGCAGTTGAGTCAAGTTTTAACTAAAAGTTTCAAGCAATTTTTTCCGTTACTGAACACGATATGGTGTGAATAGACACTTTTATATGTTAGTACTCCATTTGTTTACCACTCCGTGTTATTAGCTATTTTAAGCGTCTGAATGTTGTATAGTTTCACAACGGTCAAAGGCAAACTTAACGTTAACTTCGCAAGAAACGTGTGGTATGTGACTGATCCAACGAGGCACTGACGCAATTATTACAAGCTATCTATCTGTGGACAGTCACCGTTTCATTTGGCAAATTTCGGTTTTGTCGAAGATACACGGTAGATCCTTGGAGCATTGTGAAAGCATATGTGTGTACGTACTATGTTGGAGGGCCTCGGCGCGGGCTGGTCCCGGGGCTCGCCCCCCGCGCCGCTCGCGTACCCCGCCAAGCCCGCACCGCTAGCCCCGCCCTGTGCCACCACTCAACTCATACAAGTGTCCCGTCACATGTTAACCTAGTACCTATTACACTGGGACAAGATGTGCGTTGGAAATTCAATAGAACGCAAAAATTATGCGGGGGCAATCATTATATAAAATAAACTTCAAAAGGCTGCGTCTATAACATGTGAATCATGTTTTTTTTAATACCAGGGAATTTAAAAACATCACTACAACAACTTTGTGGAGACATACAAAGATAACATCAAAGTATTGCATCCTAATGCTCTTTGCAAAACATCAGGATAATAAAAGAAACTCTTCTGCCCGTTCGGCTGGTCCCTAGTTGTCTCAGGGTACCAGGATCACATAAACAGGTGCGATCAAAATTAGAACAGGCTAGCTTACTGTGCGACACAATATCGGCAGGATGTCCTCAGCAGTTTCTACTGTAAGGCTTGTTTGCACCAAAAACCACTAATGCAACGTAAAAATGCGTTTAGCGTTAAACACATTTAAAAAATCTCGGTCATCTTCAAATTATTGACAGATATAGAAAGACGAATTAAGACTCCGTGCACGAAAAAAATCCACTTATTTTTGGCAAAGAATCCAGGCTAAACTACCCAAAAGGCTGGCAGCATTGCCACGTTGTGTGGCAATACTACCAGCCTTTTAGACACTTTACCCTTTGAGAAGGATGCGGACGATATTTTGTATGTCCTATGCTTATTTCCTTTTTACATATTTATACATATTATCACTTTAAGGTATTAAATCATGTAAATATTTTACAGAGAATTATAAAATCTATTCTAATTGTTATAAAACTTAGTGTCTGAATTTAAAAGTACAGTTTTCGTGGCGCTAAACCATTCGTGTCAGTCATAGCACCAGTTTCATCACTGCGCTCTCGAAATGGCCTTTGATTTACCTAATGAAGATATTATCTTAGGATACAATTTTGATTTTATTTCAAGGATTACTGTGTAGGACTAATGTGTGATTTTTATATTTCTTTAAATGGTTTGCTAAATCATAGTAAAAAATACATAACTGAGCGTGACTTCATTTTTTTTTCGACATTGTATATCCGCTATATTTTGTATTCAACTTGATAAGTTATCCAGCCTCGTAAAAGTAAACCATAAAATAATGGTCATGATGTTTTTTAAAGTTCAAAATCAAAACCAAATTTTTGGAAAGAGATGATCAAACATCACCATCAGTCCCTCGTAACTTTTCGCAAAACTTATTGTAACTTGTTGTATACCACGTAATACCACGAATACTTAATTTATTAGAAATTCCCTTACAGCCATATGCACAAATAATTTTATTTGTTTTCTTTTCCATTTCTCATAAACAATGAACAAAATTGATCAAAATGATTCAGATTCGTGCACGGCCCCTTAAATTGGTTTAGCGTTAAATGTTAGTGATTTGTGGAGCATTGTGGGCCTTAGTATTGTAGGAGCGAGCTACCCAGTACAAGCGCCAGCGTGGCGCGAGTGCCGCACGCGCACGTACCTGGTGCGGGTCGGAGGGTTGGTGCGCGCGGCACATCTTGTCGCAGTAGTCGGCCAGGATGTCTCGGAAGCGCGTCCAGCACTTCTCAGGAACAGTGATGGCCGTGCGGAAGTTACTTTTCACCTGCAAACGAGTTTATTTACCATCTTATTGACCTTCAATATTACATTTTTACCAACGATACTTGTTAATTTAGTACTAACTTCATTCCAGGCTCCTGAATGCTTTGGGGGAAATTAAAACTGATTTTATTTCTTAGGGCCGGCGCACACTTGGCGAAGCGCAGTGCAGCGCGGTATTCATTGACAAAAAAATATCAACTTAACCTTTTTCTGTTACCATCAAAGGGGAAAATGAATAAGACGCATTTTAATTCTCGACTTTATGTCAACTTACGGTAAGTTGATTTTCTTTTTGACAGTGATTCGCCAGGTTGACGCCGGCCATTTTCTTATTAACACTACATTATAGGTGCAATGAATTGAATATTTCAATCTCTGGAACTTGTAGCATCACTTAAACCTAAGCTAAAACATAGCTCGGTTTAAAATGATAAGATTACCATTTATGAAATCAGACTTAGATGACATTAAAATATTGAATTAAGTGGTAAAAATAATATTACTATAAAAAAACTTTTTAAGAAAAACTAAACCAACAAAATTATGATCACTTTACAAAGTGGCACTAGAAAAATAAATCGGACTTATCTTGATTCCAATAATGTTTGTTTCGGAAATAATGCAGATAAATATGAAATGATAGCTACAAATTGTTATTTACATTGTTTCCACTCGGAGACTACTTCAGCTGGATACAGATTATTTGCAACGTAACATGCAATGCAACACGAATATAATGTGGACGGCCTCCGCGCGTCTCCGCCGAACGTTCCCGGCAGTCTAGCGCGCACGCCCGTGGGGCAGCTTGGTTTAGAAGTGTTCATGACTATTATTGGTGTTTCAATTATTTTATTAAATCGGTGTATAAAAAAGGCCGATCACACTACGCAACTCAAAGCGTTCCTCGCAAAAACTGACAATCGGCGGGAACCAACGAGCGCGTTAAGAATGCACACAACATGCGCAAAATGGGCGCGTGGTGCGCTCGCGAACACATTAAAATGTATGGAATATGTTGTATTGCACGTTATCTTACATGTTGTGTTGTAAATAATGTATACCAGGTTTTACTGACCACAGTTTACACCGTTTTCAACGGACATTCTGGCTTGGGTTTCCTAACAAAGTGGTGCCGTCATATAACGGCGCATACCGAATACCGTACCTACATAATTTTAGAAATCCTTTTTGACACTGTAATGTCAAATACCAGCCGTGATTATCATCACTGCAGTCATATTGAAGGCAACGTTTCCTTAAGAAACCCAAGCTTAACTCAATGACCCATGCACTACATGATCACAACCACAATGGCATATATACAAGACAGGCTGTCGACAGACGGCATGCACATGCCGCAACAGGACTAGACTAGTGTTCACCTCGCTGACTTTCATGTAGATGCCGCGGTTGTTCTGCCCGATGTCGAAGTAGAAGTTCTTGTTGTCGACGCGCAGGTGGCGCCCCTCGGGCAGCTCGCCCTTGAACCTGCAACACGCGGCACGTCACTCTCCGCCTGCGCGCGCGCACACACTCACACATCCAGCATGCACGCTAGGACTCTATCATCGCGGTTCCTACGTCTCAATCTAATACTTTAAGCATCAAACGGGTGTATTACAGTCGGTACAACAACAATATTACGGCACCATTCCCCAATAATGAAAATCATACCATTCCGGTTCAAACCAAGCCTCAGCCGGGTGTTCTCTAACGGCGGCAGTGGCAAGAATCAGAAAAAGAAAAGGCCCCGTTAAAACATAAAGCTGATATTATTATACATGGAATGTACAAACAAAACAAATTATGGCAAATATACAGGGTGTAACGGACATCGACGCGCAAACTGTCACCATGAATTCAGCGCATGATTGTAGACCCGCGCCCTGACCGCGTAACACACGTTCAATCACAATCTGATCTTAATCAATTTGAAGGACATTGCAAATTCATTGCTTCATTGCCCGAAAAATTGTCAACTTAACAATGTTAATGCAATCAATGTTTTTGAACTGGAAAATTAAAGCCATTGCTGCAGTTAGTGTTACACAATTACCCCGCCGGTTATTAAAAAAAAATCTAGAACTAAATACAACAGTGGAATACCCACACGGTCAAAATGTATGGAACAGCTGATTTCTTTTTGAAATAAGAACAGTCTGGGGGTCTAGAAACACGTGCTAAAGTCATGGTGACAGGTAGCGCGTGGATGTCCCTCACACCGCGTATATTGTAACGTTCGAACGAACGAACGAGTTCAGTAATCAGTGATGGAGTGAATATAGTATGCATTAACAAAAAGGAATAACCGCCTTTGGTCTGAAGCTGGGCTCGATCCTAGGTCCCGGGAGATTCTTACAATATAATAATTATATCGTGGGATTTGTTAAGTGCACTAAATGAAATATCGATCAAATCTACGGAACAGAAGTGTTATTCGGTTATTCCATCTAGAATTTCTCATTACCAGCCCGTAGTCTGAATTTGTGGCCGGTTGATGGCAATAGGCTCGCCCTCACATGAGACCTAAACATGTCTGGAGAGATGTGGGCGTTACTTATAGGCGCACCTCTGCCTCACCCTTCGGGGAATACAGGCGTGATGTTACGTATTTATGGAACAGCTGATTTATTTTGACAGAATAAGTACCTACCATAGGAAAACCTATTCATAAGTAAAATATACAAGAATAAGAACACTTTATTTTGCTAAGTATAGGTACATTAAAATGGATTGAATTCCTAGACCTCACACTAGGGTTCCCTGTTGTAAGATCCAGGCTACTTTCTTCCCTTACTATCAGTATGTAGAATGTTACACTATTATCAGGATTTTTGAGGCGCACCTCATCCCCACTAATATTATACATGCGAAAGCAACTCTGTCTGTCTGTTACACTTCACGCCAAACCGCTAAACCGATCGTCATGAAATTTGGATATTTTATTTTTATTTTATTAATATTAAGAAAACTTACAGCTAATACAGACGAGTAGTAAGAAGTAACATGTAGAAGAAAGCCAATTACAAGTTTCCACTTATATAAACTTACGTATAAAATTGACGAAACGGTATAAATAGCGTGAGAGTTAAACTAAGTTAAGTTAAACATAGACACAACTGAAGAGAATAAACAAAAATAAAATAAATTACACAAGAACATTAGACTTCAAAGAATAAGTCATTTAACATTTTTTTTAATTTCTGAACACTGTTTGAGAATAAGTAGAGCTCAACATCCCTGCTCACCAAATTGAACATTCGACATGCTCTCAAAATATATGCGTTTTGCCTATAGTTCATTTTTACAATAGGAACATGAAGGAGATGAGGTCTCCGAAGAAACACAGATGGTGCACGAAGTCCAATCTTGGCCACCAGCTCTGGGAAGTCCGTAGACCTTTGTATACTTTCAAGGCGATCGATATAAACATTGTAATTTGGATTCCAAATTTGAGAAGCATATTCGAGATGGCTACGGACAAAAGCACAGTTTAAATTTTCATGGTTTTGATATTCTTAAACTCAGAGCAGACCCTAAAAATAAAACCCAATGGTTTAGAAGCCTTGTTAACTATATTGTCAATGTGCGCATCAAACAAAAGCTTTGAGTCAAAAATTACCCCAAGATCCTTGATGACGTTGACTCTGGCAATTGAGGTATTCGATAGTTTGTAATCATACCTAATAGGGTTTGGCTTACGACTAAATGTACAAACGTAACATTTGGAAATATTTAAATCCAACCTATTGCGGTCGCAGTAATCATGGAACCGGTCCAGATCCTCCTGTAATAGATGTGCCTCTTCAATGGTTGACACATGACTCATAATTTTCATGTCATCCGCGTATAATAAAATTTTAGAATTTTGGAAACAAGAGGCGATATCGTTTACAAAAATATTAAATAAAAGAGGTCCTAATATAGATCCTTGGGGAACCCCAGATGGAATGTACATCAGTCTCGAGGTATATCCGTTGAGGACAGGGACCGGACAACCCCGCTTAAGAGTTAAGCCTTTTGACAGGGTAACCCGTACATGGGGTAATTCATATCGCAGTGTTACCTTTTGTTCGAGTTTCATGCGCGAAACCCAGCGAAATGGTTAACACCTTTATTATGGTAACCACGTGAAGGGGTTAACCCCTTCAACGTCTTAAGCCTTTGAAGGGGTTACCTTCACGAAAAGCTTTTATTCGTGTTACCCTGAATTACCTAATCAACTTGAGCTGCATGTTTATACTTGTACCCTAGCGGCGACGCGGCGCGGCGGTGTGGCGCCTCTTCGTCTTTCTATTTTTATTTAGTTATTGCTAATTTGACAACAAAGTGACGATAGATATGCGATAGTCCGGTCAAAATAGACATTCACCCTTGCATAAATTCCTAAGAAGCTGAATTTTTACATAAACGTTAGGGATACCATTATAATGAAAAGTCTCCACCGATCCCATGTGTGCAATTTGTTTTCATTCAAGGTCAAAGTTTGCTAAAATGATTGGATTTTTTTGCGAAACGGTTAGTTTTATGATAAAAATAGGTCAGATAAAAATTGTAGGTCATGCAATTATGTCTCTACAAAAATTTACCTTACACTTTATTCCCCTTTTTTGGGATGGAAAATCATCAATGACTTCTCCCACTCTTGACGGAGTGAGAAGGCGTGTCAGAGTTTTACTGACTAAAATCCACCCGTGTTCCTTCAGTTGCCTGTGCCAGGGCCACGGTAACTCTTTCGATCAAATCCGCGACCCTGGCAGGCATTGGCCCTAGCGGACCCCTTTCATTATTGCTGACATCTCTTTGACGTGCGCGTGGAACACAACACGCCGTCGACCCGGGCCTGGTCCTTACCAGACGGTGAACGATCCATTGCTCGCACTGCGCAAGCCCGCATCTACGGTGGCCGGGAGTCCGCTACGGAGTCCCGATGCCCAATCCGTCTCCTGTGGCGGCTAAGGGCGCGAGAGCACACGGATTGCCTCTCCCTCACGCTCTCCGCCTCCTTCTTCGCGAGCATTACTGCTTCGCTACAGGAGGTGACGGCATCCCATGCACTTTCCTCCGCACCATGACTTGGACCAGAGCCGGACGCGAGAGATCGCCGCCGCCGATCGCCTCCACGAGGACACGGCGGTGCTCCGCCCAAGCAGGGCAGACCTCCATCGTGCCCTCCTGGCGATCCACACAATGGTGACACCCGGGCGTTTCCTTTGGCCTTATCCAGAATAAGAACCTCCCGAAGCAGCCGTGTCCGGTGAGAACCTGCGTAAGGCGGAAGGTGAGGACGCCGAGACCCCTCTTTCCCTCCGTTCCCAGCACTGGGTTGCGACAATCGCACTTTCCATGACGTCATGAGATCCCACCGGAGCTGTCCGTTGTGCCGTAATTTCTTACGGCGGCGGAGTTACGCCCCGGCGTTTTGCCTCCTCGCGCCGCTCCCACACATGCGCGAGGACTTTTTGTCTCCAGATCTCATGGTGGCAATCTGGCAAAGAGGCTCGCTGCCTCACCGGAGTTCGGACGGTATCCCGGGACTAGCCGGAACACTTTATCTCCTAAGATTCACCATTTCTGAGAAAAAGCGATTCTAAAATTTACTTAAGTTGTAGGTATTCGCCATAATGTGCACACATTTCCACGCCACCTACGAGGTAGTGTTACTTGACGCGTTTTTTTTAAGCGCCATTGATCAGGCCGGCTGATCACCAGACGAGCAGCAAGGCATGCACGAGAGATAAAAAAGCTGACTCAAATTGTAACATTGGGCCCTCGAAGTCAGCTCGCTCACCGCCCGCCGACAATAACGCCCAGGAAAGGGCTAACGGAGGTGATAGTTACCCAGTAATAGATAGAAAGAAAGAAAGACCCGGCCCCAGACCTTCGTCTTCTCCAAGCCAATATCAATCGTTGCGCCAGGGCTCAGGACCTTTTGCTCCAGGCACGGCCAAATGGTTGATCAACGTTGCCATCGCCGCCGAAACATACTTTGGTCCTCCCAAGGATGACAGGATGGGTGACATTGATGGCTTGGCGACACTTATCTTGAGGCTGGCCGCTGGCACTCTGTCCCTAGAGACCTTCAGTCGGGACGGGGCTTTTGTAGCGGCCTTAGTCGAAAATATTATGGACGTGTAGATTTATTTCTCACCCAACCGACCTCTCGCTGATTTTGAGACTTTATTTCGGAATTGAACCCAGTCGTCAGTCGAAGCCGTCCCCACCCCGTCCTTTTCATGGGGTACTTCAACGCCGAGTTCACAACTTGGGGTTCCCCAGCAACGGATGCACGGGGTGTGTTATTACAAGAGTGGGCGATGGAGTCAGGCCTACTGCTCCTAAACCAGGGATCTGTTCAGACATGTGTGCGGCAGTGGGGTGGGTCTATAGTGGACTAATCGTTTGCTAGTCCTGCTGTGGCACGCTCTGTTCAGGACTGGCGTGTATTGTAGGAGGTGGAGACGTTGTCGGACTACAGATTCATCGACTTCGAGTGGCCCGGTCCAAGCGGCCCCGGCCCGGGTTGAGGATGACTGGCGATGGGTGGTCAAGTGACTGAACCAGGAAGCTCATCTGGTGGCCTCAATGGTGCATGCCTAGTTAGACTCACCAGTCAGGTCTATCGATATTAAGGACGAAGCAGAATGGTTCCGGGAGGCCATAACCCAAATTTGTGACGCTGTGTTGCTCCGCGTTCAGTCTCCATCTGCCAGGCACCAGGTGTGTTGGACGTCACAAGATATTGCGCAGTTGCACATCGCATGCGTAGCGGCGTGGCGTCCGTACACTAGGTACCGACGAATCCGCCGACGAACACCAGAAGCGCTAGTAAGAGAGACGGAACGGTGTGAGGTGTACAAAGTGGCGGTGGCGGAGTGGTGGTAAATTGGATTGTTAATTGATATATTATTTGCTGTGTCTAATGGACGAATTTAGAATCAATTGATGCTGTGTAGCGTCTGACATCTTATATTTGTACGCCGTTCAGGCAAAACATGACTGTCTTAATCATAATTTGCCGTAACATCTTGCATGCAGTGTGTGTGCTATACTCATGTTTTGGACAAATAAAAAAATATTTTATCTTAAGAAGGCTCTTCACCTGGAAATTAAGCGGGCAAGGACCGAAGCTCATGATAAATTGCTGGCAATTCTAGGACGGGATACGTGGGGGCGACCTTACCGTTTGGTTAGGGGCAAACTTCGCTCGTGGGCGCCCCATAGCATTGTCCCATAGCCTCCAACGCTGCTAGAGAGTGGTGAGCACACACCACCTGATATGGTTCCGCCTACTATAGTGCCCAACGCGGAAAACGAGGATGACGACGCGCCTGAAGTGACCCAGGTAGAACTGAGAGCAGCAGTACAAAGGCTTAAGGCCAAAAACACTCCAGGACCAAACAGCATTCATGGCCGTGCATGGGTTCTGGCCATGAGGGCTCTCTGGCCCCGCTTAGTAGGACTCTTGAATGCATGTTTGGAGAGGGGCCAGTTTCCACGCTAGTGAAAGACTGGAACGCTGGTCCTGCTAAAAAAAAGAAGGGCATCCTGCGGGCTCTCCATCCGCTTACCGACCCATTGTGTTGCTGGATGAGGTGGAAAAACTCTTCGAGAGAATTATTGCAAACCTTCTCATTCAGAACATGGCAAGAGACGGGCCGGATCTGATCTGATCGGAACCGGTTTGGTGTAGGGGGTGCTCTGACGGACAGAGAGTATATTTTAGAATCGCTTTTTCTCAGAAATGTTGAATCTTAGGGTATAAAGTGTAAGGACAATTTATGTATGTACTTGTTTATTTATGTGATAATTGCATGATCTACATTTTTTGAGTGAGCTAATTTTATCATAAAACTAACCGTTTCGCAAAAAAAAACATCTTTGCGAACTATGACCTTGTATAAAAAAAATTGCACACAGGGGAACGATGGGGACGACTTTTCACAATTTCATTATAATAGTATACCTATGCAACAGTTTTATGCTTCTTGGGAATTTACGCAAGAGTAGGTACGCCTATTTTTCGGGCTAATTTGACCGGGCTATAATAACGGTGTCCAGCATCTTGCCTCGGCTGTGCATTTTCACAGACAGTAACAGTAACTAAACAGTAACTAAATATACATATATAAGTAATAAGAAATATAATAGGCAGTAATACCACACACACTTAAACAAAAACATAGCTAAATTGCTTTTAATATCTTCAGTAGTTCCGTCCGAGTTTCGAATTAAATGACGAATGATGAGAATGTAAACAAGTATAGACACGAAAAAGAAACATTACAATGTTTAGCATGTGCGACAAACAAAATTGAACTGTAAAATCATATTGGCAATAATTAGTATTCCATGTTTACAAGTCGCTCGGTACATGCAACCATGGCGCCGCCGGGCAGAAAGATGTCACGTGCGGTCGTGGTTATAAAATTTTCAAACTTATGTCGATTACAAAGAGTGGATATTACAATGTGTTGGAATGGAATGGGTTACCCTGTTACAGTGTTACAGGGTATTGAAAGGTTAACTTGTTCGGAAGGGGTTACATTGCACCCATTCGACGGTGTAACATGTATCAAAGGGTTTATTTTTTAAGCGCTTAAAAAAACCCTTTCAACGAGTATCCGGCCGGTCCCTGGTTGAGGACTACAGTCTGGCACCTATTTTCAATATATGATACAAACCATCTGTACAAGCTACCCCTCACACCAATCCTTAGCAATTTGCGCATTAGAAGCACATGATCTATTCGATCAAAACATTTGCTGTAGTCAGTGTTTATCACGTCAACCTGAGACCTCCTGGACATATGCTCTGAAAGATAATCACTACAAACCACGAAATTGGACGTGGTGGAGCGACCTTTTAAGAATCCGTGCTGGTGTTCGGAAAAACTTGGTTTAAGTGAAGAAGAAAGTTGTGTGTGTACGATTTTCTCCATAATTTTAGCGAACACGCAGAGTTTGGAGATCGGTCTTTAGTTTTCAACGCTGTCCTTAGTTAGGTCCCTTTTTGTGAATCGGAGTTATATACGCTGACTTCTAGACTGCATGCATCACTCCCAAATCAAGTGATCGTTTGAATAATAATGTCAATGGAAAGGATATACATCTGGCACATTTGGTTATAAAAATTGGTGAAATATTATCCGGACCAGCTGATTTGTTAATATCCACTTGCTTTAGCAAGCGAAACACCTCCTCCTCCCGCACATCTATGGAGCTGATGTCCGATAGGACACCAGTAGACGTATCCATTCTCGCAGAGGCTAAGAATTCATTTGCGTCGCGACGCTCTTGGAAGTTCGAAAAGAAATAGTCGCCAAACATATTGCAGATTTCCTCGCCGTGACCAGACGACATTTCACCAAATTTAAACACAGATGGGTAACAGTTCGTTTGTTTTTTAGATTTAACATATTGCCAAAAAGCTCTAGGATTTTTAGAAATGGCCAATTCAATGTTTGCTATGTAGTCGTCAAACATTTCCTTCTCTAGATCCTTAGCCCGTTCACGTAAGGTAACAAAAGATTGATAGTCCGAGAGATTTCCATAGGTTTTGAATTTTGAGTGAAATTTTGACTTTTCTTTAATTATATTAATAAGCGGGCTTTTGTACCAAGGAGGATACTTGCCGCTTAGCGATAGTTTTAGACGGAATATGTCTATTATGAAGTAAGTTGATCGTGTCATAAAAGAATTTGACAGCTTCTTAGAGAGGCCTACAATTTAGAAATAATATATAGAATATGGAGGACATAGGCTACTTTTTTTACGCGATAACCGACATCTACGCAAAAGCTAGTATATTTATATTCCTTCTCTTGCATACCAATTATAGGAAACTACTTCACCCGTAGGACATTACAGGCTTGCCGATTGCACAAATATTTTGCAAAGACAGCAAATAATAACAAGTAAATACAGATAAACAAACAAGCGATAAGAATCAATAAGTAAAGGAACAGCTCCATTAATGATTTGTGTAATCAGCTCGATAGCGGGGAAGTAGGTCGCCGGTCGGCGCTTACGCCACGCTTACGCGGTGTAATCAAACGTGCGATAAAGTGCGACAACCTATCACTTACGATGTGCGAAATTGTTATGATTTTTTTGTATTCGTGGGTATAATAAAATTTGGACACAACTTGACACGGATTAGGGTCAGAGAGGGTCGACTTTGAGCGTGGCATAGGTAAATATTTCCTAAGGGCACGGAAAATGAGATACCTAAAAATAGTCATGAACCGCTAGTGGATGTCCTAGCAACTTGCATATAGTACGAAAATAACTCAAAACAAATACGATAACGTACACATATCTTAGCCATTTTGGGGCATGCTTTATAAATTTAGAAAAATATTCATCCAATAATTTAAAATTACACGACGGGGGAGGCCCCTTCGTGTATTTTTTAAATTGTATGACTTCCGGAATGGTATCTAATCTCATATTGTAACGAAGTCAAATATTTATATAAAATCGGTAATCTCTGGAATTACTGAACCGATTACAAACAATATTTCCTTGATAGAAAGCTACACCATTACCGACTGACAGGATAATGTCTTCTGGTATATTTACTGCCTCGAGGGCGAGAGTTGCGTGCAGTTTATTTTTCTATACCTAATGGAAAACCAACAATTGATTACAATTTTAAAATAATTTCCCGGGATTCCAGGTACACCGGGAATTCATAAAGCTTTCTAGTCAAATGTATAGTATGGAAGCGACTTCAAAATTATTAGGATTGCATTCAGATACAAATTTATTTAAAATTAACCCCGATGGAAATAATATAATTATGTGTATGTAGAGTGTAAGTCTGTAAGAGAAGGGGTGGTGTGAGTAAGTTATAACATTTTTAATACATTAAATTAAGATTTTTTCGATAAAAAAGCGCGTTCCATATTAGCCAACACCTCAACTTTAGGTGAATATGCATCCGAATATCCGATCTCTGGTCATAATTGTGCCACAAGCAATATAATAAGTACGATAAAATTAAGAACTAGGGGAAACAAAAGACACAAGTCAAAACTATCGTGATAATAAAAAAAACGAATAAAGATAAATGCATTACAATGTTGCATGGATAACATCTAAATCCCAAAATTAAACTGTACAACCTGTCCGTTTGATAATGACCTACCCTGTCACGTTAGGTATTCAGTGCCACACCGCATTTCCCATCGACCTGTCAATTTTCAGCTCGGGACAAAGAAACGGGCTAAATAACGGCATACATAGTTAATAAGTGCATCGCCAGTAACGTCTGTATCGCGTTACAAGCAAGATCGATCGATACGCGGGTGGTCGTTCAAAGGATAATTTAATTATGTATACTTTATACTTCAAGAACAACTTATGACTGCAACCTTCGGTGAAATATATTGTTTTGTTTTAATGTTGTATTAACATGCACTTTGTTTTTTTTTTTAAGGATTATGTTCTTTATTCTTTGAGGTTAGTATATTTGCTATATACAGAATAAGTTTTTAACCAGTGCGCAAACTGTAACCATGAATTCAGCATATCATTTTAGACCCGCAGCGCAGAAATTTCTCGCCGATTATGCAAAAAAAAATCTGCTGTTCCATACATTTTGTCCGCGTAGGTATTGCACTTTTCTATGAAACAGCAGAATTTCTGCGCTGTGGGGTCTAAAATGATATGCTGAATTCATGGTTACAGTTTAAGCACTGGTTAAAAACTTATTCAGTACATAGCAAATATATGTATAACCGACGAAAAATGTATCTCGTATATATATGGCTGAACATACAGCTGTGTTGCCGGAGTTTGTTGCGCCACTTCTTGTTCCCAGCTAAAGCACTAGGAAGTGGTAAGGGTGGGCGTTTTAGGGGACTGTCTTATGTAATTTTGACATTCAAAAAGTGCTGGTTCTCATCCACTCATTATTTTGTAAACATAGAATAAATATTGTACAGATGTTATATAAAACTATGTTTGTCCATACTATGTCCCGCCACAAGGCATACAAAATAGGGTGGTAAATCGAATGTCAATTAAAAAAATTAAAACAAAAATAAAAAGCGTGTAAAAATTAAATCAATAGGTAAGATGTCACAATTTCTTTCCAAACACTGATATATAATTAATAATATGTCAGTAGATTGAGACGGCACGAAACATATATAATATTTAGTCCTCTGCTGGACATAGGCCTCTCCCAGGCTGTGCCACAATACTCTATCCTCCACCTTCCGCATCCAGTCTGTACCAGCCACCTTTTTAAGGTCGTCGGTTCATCTAGCTGGGGGGCGTCCCACACTACGTTTGCCGATACGCGGTCTCCACTCCAGGACTTGTCTGCTCCACCGTCCATCGGTCCTTCGACAAACATGCACTGCAGCTTGCTCACTCTACAGGCTATGTCGGTAACTCCGGTTCTTTTCCAGATAATTTAATTCCTGATTTCATTGTTCAAAGAAACTCCGAGCATAGCCCGCTCCATAGCGCGCTGAGCGACCTTAAATTTGTGTACCAGGCCAACTGTCAGTGTCCACGTTTCGGCGCCGTATGTCATCACGGGCAGGACGCACTGGTTGAAGACCTTAGTCTTTAAGCATTGCGGAATAGGCGACGAAAATACTTGACGTAGTTTCCCAAACGCTGCCCAACCCAACCGGATCCTCCTGTCGGCTTGTTTCTCAAAGTTGTGTCTACCGAGCTGGATGACTTGTCCTAGGTAAACATACTCCTTCACAACGTGGAGAAGCGACCCTTCGATGTGGATTGAACTCGGCAAGACGTGAGAATTGCACATGACTTTCGTCTTGTCCAAATTCATGCCGAGGCCAACCCGCTGAGAAGCTCCGCTTAGGCTGTGCAGCATCTGGTCTAACTGTTGCAGTGTCTCTGCCATTATGACGATGTCATCGGCAAACCGAAGGTGTGAGATTATTGAACCCTGTCGCACGCTTCTGAGGAGTTGGATGGGGCCTGTTTCCTTATCCTGGATCTGGACAGTTATCGTAGCAGCGTCATACAAACATCTCAACACCTCAATACAGCGCCAGTCAATTCGACATCGTTGCAGAGAGGACAGAACTGCCTATATTTCGATGGGGTCGAAGGCTTTCTCGTAGTCCACAAATGCCATACACAGCGGTCGGTTGTACTCTTCAGTCTTCTGTATAATTTGCCGAATAGTATGGATGTGGTCTACGGTACTGAAGCCTTTTCGAAAACCGGCTTGTTCTGGCGGCTGGAACTCGTCAAGTCTTCTGGTGAGACAAATCGTGACGACCCTCGAGAACAGCTTGTAGACGTGGCTCAGAAATGGGTCAGAGATGGGTCTATAGTTCTTCAGCAAGGTTTTGTCACCTTTTTTGAAGAACAGAACCACCGCACCTCTGCTCCACGCCTCGGGCGTTGTACCCTCTTGGATGACGGTATACTCACTAGCTCTCTTAGGACTGGAGCCCCGCCCGCTTTAAGGAGCTCTGTCGTTATTCCGTCATCACCCGGTGCCTTGTTGTTCTTAAGCTGTTCGAGAGCCGCCCTAATCTCGCACTGGTCGATATCTGGGATGTCCTCCGTGTAGTGGCGCGTTAATTCGGCTCGGTGGTCATCTGCACTATGTTCCGCAGGTTGTCAGCCTAGATTGAATTAATTACTTTCCATTTTGATAATATTAGTTGCCTAAAATTAGTAATTATCTACTGCTATAAAATATATTAAACTATTTGTTTTTGAAGCCTAATTTTCTCTCTACGTTGGTAATAAAAGAGGAACTAGTTGGCAATATAAACAGTATGCTGGATAAGATTACCGGCGACCTATATTTTTAATCGTCGCTACGTTAACGGCTGGTATATTTAATTCCGCGATTAAACAAATAAGTAGTTTGTTGGTACGTGGGAATGCACTCGTTTCTGTTGAGCGGCGAATTTCACTGATGTTTACCCAATAATTATTTAATGCACATAATTATTGGCCAAATGAAACCTTGCCGTTATTTATTTATTTATTTAACCATTTATGCAAACACATACAAACAGACAAGAATAAAGGAACAGAAAAATACGTACAGAGGTAATGCTTATTTCTACAGAAGTCTTTATACGAGTATGTTTTTACTTAAGTATGTAGTCTAATAAAGGATGAATAAAGGGTCCTTCACACTGCAGGCGGCCGTGCCGATGTTCCTGCACCATTTGCGAGAAGCCACGAAGCATCTTATCGATAAACTTCGGTGAAGATGCCGCCGGCAAGTGTGTGGAAGCCTTTAGACATATTCTAAAGTACTGGTTCCGCGTAGACCAAAGAAGAGCGCAGATTAGGGGATTTTCTGATGACAATGCCGCCTTTGTTACTAGTGACATAAAGTCCAGAGTTGTTCATGAATCGACGCAAACAAACGGTCGACACATGAGGGTCCCGAGCTCATGCCTACTTTAAGACCCGTTTGCATCACAAATCACTAAAAGCGTTTCGCGTTTTTAAAATATGGTTTTGTTTCGGTCAATCGTTTGAAGATGACAGAGACAGAATTATGTTTCAAATATGTTTAGCGCTAAACTCATTTCGTGATTAAAGGTGCAAGTGACAGACTGACTTAAGAAACGGTTAGTTTTATGATAAAAATAGGTCAGATAAAAATTGTAGGTCATGCAATTATGTCTCTACAAAAATTTACCTTACACTTTATTCCCCTTTTTTGGGATGGAAAATCATCAATGACTTCTCCCACTCTTGACGGAGTGAGAAGGCGTGTCAGAGTTTTACTGACTAAAATCCACCCGTGTTCCTTCAGTTGCCTGTGCCAGGGCCACGGTAACTCTTTCGATCAAATCCGCGACCCTGGCAGGCATTGGCCCTAGCGGACCCCTTTCATTATTGCTGACATCTCTTTGACGTGCGCGTGGAACACAACACGCCGTCGACCCGGGCCTGGTCCTTACCAGACGGTGAACGATCCATTGCTCGCACTGCGCAAGCCCGCATCTACGGTGGCCGGGAGTCCGCTACGGAGTCCCGATGCCCAATCCGTCTCCTGTGGCGGCTAAGGGCGCGAGAGCACACGGATTGCCTCTCCCTCACGCTCTCCGCCTCCTTCTTCGCGAGCATTACTGCTTCGCTACAGGAGGTGACGGCATCCCATGCACTTTCCTCCGCACCATGACTTGGACCAGAGCCGGACGCGAGAGATCGCCGCCGCCGATCGCCTCCACGAGGACACGGCGGTGCTCCGCCCAAGCAGGGCAGACCTCCATCGTGCCCTCCTGGCGATCCACACAATGGTGACACCCGGGCGTTTCCTTTGGCCTTATCCAGAATAAGAACCTCCCGAAGCAGCCGTGTCCGGTGAGAACCTGCGTAAGGCGGAAGGTGAGGACGCCGAGACCCCTCTTTCCCTCCGTTCCCAGCACTGGGTTGCGACAATCGCACTTTCCATGACGTCATGAGATCCCACCGGAGCTGTCCGTTGTGCCGTAATTTCTTACGGCGGCGGAGTTACGCCCCGGCGTTTTGCCTCCTCGCGCCGCTCCCACACATGCGCGAGGACTTTTTGTCTCCAGATCTCATGGTGGCAATCTGGCAAAGAGGCTCGCTGCCTCACCGGAGTTCGGACGGTATCCCGGGACTAGCCGGAACACTTTATCTCCTAAGATTCACCATTTCTGAGAAAAAGCGATTCTAAAATTTACTTAAGTTGTAGGTATTCGCCATAATGTGCACACATTTCCACGCCACCTACGAGGTAGTGTTACTTGACGCGTTTTTTTTAAGCGCCATTGATCAGGCCGGCTGATCACCAGACGAGCAGCAAGGCATGCACGAGAGATAAAAAAGCTGACTCAAATTGTAACATTGGGCCCTCGAAGTCAGCTCGCCCACCGCCCGCCGACAATAACGCCCAGGAAAGGGCTAACGGAGGTGATAGTTACCCAGTAATAGATAGAAAGAAAGAAAGACCCGGCCCCAGACCTTCGTCTTCTCCAAGCCAATATCAATCGTTGCGCCAGGGCTCAGGACCTTTTGCTCCAGGCACGGCCAAATGGTTGATCAACGTTGCCATCGCCGCCGAAACATACTTTGGTCCTCCCAAGGATGACAGGATGGGTGACATTGATGGCTTGGCGACACTTATCTTGAGGCTGGCCGCTGGCACTCTGTCCCTAGAGACCTTCAGTCGGGACGGGGCTTTTGTAGCGGCCTTAGTCGAAAATATTATGGACGTGTAGATTTATTTCTCACCCAACCGACCTCTCGCTGATTTTGAGACTTTATTTCGGAATTGAACCCAGTCGTCAGTCGAAGCCGTCCCCACCCCGTCCTTTTCATGGGGTACTTCAACGCCGAGTTCACAACTTGGGGTTCCCCAGCAACGGATGCACGGGGTGTGTTATTACAAGAGTGGGCGATGGAGTCAGGCCTACTGCTCCTAAACCAGGGATCTGTTCAGACATGTGTGCGGCAGTGGGGTGGGTCTATAGTGGACTAATCGTTTGCTAGTCCTGCTGTGGCACGCTCTGTTCAGGACTGGCGTGTATTGTAGGAGGTGGAGACGTTGTCGGACTACAGATTCATCGACTTCGAGTGGCCCGGTCCAAGCGGCCCCGGCCCGGGTTGAGGATGACTGGCGATGGGTGGTCAAGTGACTGAACCAGGAAGCTCATCTGGTGGCCTCAATGGTGCATGCCTAGTTAGACTCACCAGTCAGGTCTATCGATATTAAGGACGAAGCAGAATGGTTCCGGGAGGCCATAACCCAAATTTGTGACGCTGTGTTGCTCCGCGTTCAGTCTCCATCTGCCAGGCACCAGGTGTGTTGGACGTCACAAGATATTGCGCAGTTGCACATCGCATGCGTAGCGGCGTGGCGTCCGTACACTAGGTACCGACGAATCCGCCGACGAACACCAGAAGCGCTAGTAAGAGAGACGGAACGGTGTGAGGTGTACAAAGTGGCGGTGGCGGAGTGGTGGTAAATTGGATTGTTAATTGATATATTATTTGCTGTGTCTAATGGACGAATTTAGAATCAATTGATGCTGTGTAGCGTCTGACATCTTATATTTGTACGCCGTTCAGGCAAAACATGACTGTCTTAATCATAATTTGCCGTAACATCTTGCATGCAGTGTGTGTGCTATACTCATGTTTTGGACAAATAAAAAAATATTTTATCTTAAGAAGGCTCTTCACCTGGAAATTAAGCGGGCAAGGACCGAAGCTCATGATAAATTGCTGGCAATTCTAGGACGGGATACGTGGGGGCGACCTTACCGTTTGGTTAGGGGCAAACTTCGCTCGTGGGCGCCCCATAGCATTGTCCCATAGCCTCCAACGCTGCTAGAGAGTGGTGAGCACACACCACCTGATATGGTTCCGCCTACTATAGTGCCCAACGCGGAAAACGAGGATGACGACGCGCCTGAAGTGACCCAGGTAGAACTGAGAGCAGCAGTACAAAGGCTTAAGGCCAAAAACACTCCAGGACCAAACAGCATTCATGGCCGTGCATGGGTTCTGGCCATGAGGGCTCTCTGGCCCCGCTTAGTAGGACTCTTGAATGCATGTTTGGAGAGGGGCCAGTTTCCACGCTAGTGAAAGACTGGAACGCTGGTCCTGCTAAAAAAAAGAAGGGCATCCTGCGGGCTCTCCATCCGCTTACCGACCCATTGTGTTGCTGGATGAGGTGGAAAAACTCTTCGAGAGAATTATTGCAAACCTTCTCATTCAGAACATGGCAAGAGACGGGCCGGATCTGATCTGATCGGAACCGGTTTGGTGTAGGGGGTGCTCTGACGGACAGAGAGTATATTTTAGAATCGCTTTTTCTCAGAAATGTTGAATCTTAGGGTATAAAGTGTAAGGACAATTTATGTATGTACTTGTTTATTTATGTGATAATTGCATGATCTACATTTTTTGAGTGAGCTAATTTTATCATAAAACTAACCGTTTCGCAAAAAAAAACATCTTTGCGAACTATGACCTTGTATAAAAAAAATTGCACACAGGGGAACGATGGGGACGACTTTTCACAATTTCATTATAATAGTATACCTATGCAACAGTTTTATGCTTCTTGGGAATTTACGCAAGAGTAGGTACGCCTATTTTTCGGGCTAATTTGACCGGGCTATAATAACGGTGTCCAGCATCTTGCCTCGGCTGTGCATTTTCACAGACAGTAACAGTAACTAAACAGTAACTAAATATACATATATAAGTAATAAGAAATATAATAGGCAGTAATACCACACACACTTAAACAAAAACATAGCTAAATTGCTTTTAATATCTTCAGTAGTTCCGTCCGAGTTTCGAATTAAATGACGAATGATGAGAATGTAAACAAGTATAGACACGAAAAAGAAACATTACAATGTTTAGCATGTGCGACAAACAAAATTGAACTGTAAAATCATATTGGCAATAATTAGTATTCCATGTTTACAAGTCGCTCGGTACATGCAACCATGGCGCCGCCGGGCAGAAAGATGTCACGTGCGGTCGTGGTTATAAAATTTTCAAACTTATGTCGATTACAAAGAGTGGATATTACAATGTGTTGGAATGGAATGGGTTACCCTGTTACAGTGTTACAGGGTATTGAAAGGTTAACTTGTTCGGAAGGGGTTACATTGCACCCATTCGACGGTGTAACATGTATCAAAGGGTTTATTTTTTAAGCGCTTAAAAAAACCCTTTCAACGAGTATCCGGCCGGTCCCTGGTTGAGGACTACAGTCTGGCACCTATTTTCAATATATGATACAAACCATCTGTACAAGCTACCCCTCACACCAATCCTTAGCAATTTGCGCATTAGAAGCACATGATCTATTCGATCAAAACATTTGCTGTAGTCAGTGTTTATCACGTCAACCTGAGACCTCCTGGACATATGCTCTGAAAGATAATCACTACAAACCACGAAATTGGACGTGGTGGAGCGACCTTTTAAGAATCCGTGCTGGTGTTCGGAAAAACTTGGTTTAAGTGAAGAAGAAAGTTGTGTGTGTACGATTTTCTCCATAATTTTAGCGAACACGCAGAGTTTGGAGATCGGTCTTTAGTTTTCAACGCTGTCCTTAGTTAGGTCCCTTTTTGTGAATCGGAGTTATATACGCTGACTTCTAGACTGCATGCATCACTCCCAAATCAAGTGATCGTTTGAATAATAATGTCAATGGAAAGGATATACATCTGGCACATTTGGTTATAAAAATTGGTGAAATATTATCCGGACCAGCTGATTTGTTAATATCCACTTGCTTTAGCAAGCGAAACACCTCCTCCTCCCGCACATCTATGGAGCTGATGTCCGATAGGACACCAGTAGACGTATCCATTCTCGCAGAGGCTAAGAATTCATTTGCGTCGCGACGCTCTTGGAAGTTCGAAAAGAAATAGTCGCCAAACATATTGCAGATTTCCTCGCCGTGACCAGACGACATTTCACCAAATTTAAACACAGATGGGTAACAGTTCGTTTGTTTTTTAGATTTAACATATTGCCAAAAAGCTCTAGGATTTTTAGAAATGGCCAATTCAATGTTTGCTATGTAGTCGTCAAACATTTCCTTCTCTAGATCCTTAGCCCGTTCACGTAAGGTAACAAAAGATTGATAGTCCGAGAGATTTCCATAGGTTTTGAATTTTGAGTGAAATTTTGACTTTTCTTTAATTATATTAATAAGCGGGCTTTTGTACCAAGGAGGATACTTGCCGCTTAGCGATAGTTTTAGACGGAATATGTCTATTATGAAGTAAGTTGATCGTGTCATAAAAGAATTTGACAGCTTCTTAGAGAGGCCTACAATTTAGAAATAATATATAGAATATGGAGGACATAGGCTACTTTTTTTACGCGATAACCGACATCTACGCAAAAGCTAGTATATTTATATTCCTTCTCTTGCATACCAATTATAGGAAACTACTTCACCCGTAGGACATTACAGGCTTGCCGATTGCACAAATATTTTGCAAAGACAGCAAATAATAACAAGTAAATACAGATAAACAAACAAGCGATAAGAATCAATAAGTAAAGGAACAGCTCCATTAATGATTTGTGTAATCAGCTCGATAGCGGGGAAGTAGGTCGCCGGTCGGCGCTTACGCCACGCTTACGCGGTGTAATCAAACGTGCGATAAAGTGCGACAACCTATCACTTACGATGTGCGAAATTGTTATGATTTTTTTGTATTCGTGGGTATAATAAAATTTGGACACAACTTGACACGGATTAGGGTCAGAGAGGGTCGACTTTGAGCGTGGCATAGGTAAATATTTCCTAAGGGCACGGAAAATGAGATACCTAAAAATAGTCATGAACCGCTAGTGGATGTCCTAGCAACTTGCATATAGTACGAAAATAACTCAAAACAAATACGATAACGTACACATATCTTAGCCATTTTGGGGCATGCTTTATAAATTTAGAAAAATATTCATCCAATAATTTAAAATTACACGACGGGGGAGGCCCCTTCGTGTATTTTTTAAATTGTATGACTTCCGGAATGGTATCTAATCTCATATTGTAACGAAGTCAAATATTTATATAAAATCGGTAATCTCTGGAATTACTGAACCGATTACAAACAATATTTCCTTGATAGAAAGCTACACCATTACCGACTGACAGGATAATGTCTTCTGGTATATTTACTGCCTCGAGGGCGAGAGTTGCGTGCAGTTTATTTTTCTATACCTAATGGAAAACCAACAATTGATTACAATTTTAAAATAATTTCCCGGGATTCCAGGTACACCGGGAATTCATAAAGCTTTCTAGTCAAATGTATAGTATGGAAGCGACTTCAAAATTATTAGGATTGCATTCAGATACAAATTTATTTAAAATTAACCCCGATGGAAATAATATAATTATGTGTATGTAGAGTGTAAGTCTGTAAGAGAAGGGGTGGTGTGAGTAAGTTATAACATTTTTAATACATTAAATTAAGATTTTTTCGATAAAAAAGCGCGTTCCATATTAGCCAACACCTCAACTTTAGGTGAATATGCATCCGAATATCCGATCTCTGGTCATAATTGTGCCACAAGCAATATAATAAGTACGATAAAATTAAGAACTAGGGGAAACAAAAGACACAAGTCAAAACTATCGTGATAATAAAAAAAACGAATAAAGATAAATGCATTACAATGTTGCATGGATAACATCTAAATCCCAAAATTAAACTGTACAACCTGTCCGTTTGATAATGACCTACCCTGTCACGTTAGGTATTCAGTGCCACACCGCATTTCCCATCGACCTGTCAATTTTCAGCTCGGGACAAAGAAACGGGCTAAATAACGGCATACATAGTTAATAAGTGCATCGCCAGTAACGTCTGTATCGCGTTACAAGCAAGATCGATCGATACGCGGGTGGTCGTTCAAAGGATAATTTAATTATGTATACTTTATACTTCAAGAACAACTTATGACTGCAACCTTCGGTGAAATATATTGTTTTGTTTTAATGTTGTATTAACATGCACTTTGTTTTTTTTTTTAAGGATTATGTTCTTTATTCTTTGAGGTTAGTATATTTGCTATATACAGAATAAGTTTTTAACCAGTGCGCAAACTGTAACCATGAATTCAGCATATCATTTTAGACCCGCAGCGCAGAAATTTCTCGCCGATTATGCAAAAAAAAATCTGCTGTTCCATACATTTTGTCCGCGTAGGTATTGCACTTTTCTATGAAACAGCAGAATTTCTGCGCTGTGGGGTCTAAAATGATATGCTGAATTCATGGTTACAGTTTAAGCACTGGTTAAAAACTTATTCAGTACATAGCAAATATATGTATAACCGACGAAAAATGTATCTCGTATATATATGGCTGAACATACAGCTGTGTTGCCGGAGTTTGTTGCGCCACTTCTTGTTCCCAGCTAAAGCACTAGGAAGTGGTAAGGGTGGGCGTTTTAGGGGACTGTCTTATGTAATTTTGACATTCAAAAAGTGCTGGTTCTCATCCACTCATTATTTTGTAAACATAGAATAAATATTGTACAGATGTTATATAAAACTATGTTTGTCCATACTATGTCCCGCCACAAGGCATACAAAATAGGGTGGTAAATCGAATGTCAATTAAAAAAATTAAAACAAAAATAAAAAGCGTGTAAAAATTAAATCAATAGGTAAGATGTCACAATTTCTTTCCAAACACTGATATATAATTAATAATATGTCAGTAGATTGAGACGGCACGAAACATATATAATATTTAGTCCTCTGCTGGACATAGGCCTCTCCCAGGCTGTGCCACAATACTCTATCCTCCACCTTCCGCATCCAGTCTGTACCAGCCACCTTTTTAAGGTCGTCGGTTCATCTAGCTGGGGGGCGTCCCACACTACGTTTGCCGATACGCGGTCTCCACTCCAGGACTTGTCTGCTCCACCGTCCATCGGTCCTTCGACAAACATGCACTGCAGCTTGCTCACTCTACAGGCTATGTCGGTAACTCCGGTTCTTTTCCAGATAATTTAATTCCTGATTTCATTGTTCAAAGAAACTCCGAGCATAGCCCGCTCCATAGCGCGCTGAGCGACCTTAAATTTGTGTACCAGGCCAACTGTCAGTGTCCACGTTTCGGCGCCGTATGTCATCACGGGCAGGACGCACTGGTTGAAGACCTTAGTCTTTAAGCATTGCGGAATAGGCGACGAAAATACTTGACGTAGTTTCCCAAACGCTGCCCAACCCAACCGGATCCTCCTGTCGGCTTGTTTCTCAAAGTTGTGTCTACCGAGCTGGATGACTTGTCCTAGGTAAACATACTCCTTCACAACGTGGAGAAGCGACCCTTCGATGTGGATTGAACTCGGCAAGACGTGAGAATTGCACATGACTTTCGTCTTGTCCAAATTCATGCCGAGGCCAACCCGCTGAGAAGCTCCGCTTAGGCTGTGCAGCATCTGGTCTAACTGTTGCAGTGTCTCTGCCATTATGACGATGTCATCGGCAAACCGAAGGTGTGAGATTATTGAACCCTGTCGCACGCTTCTGAGGAGTTGGATGGGGCCTGTTTCCTTATCCTGGATCTGGACAGTTATCGTAGCAGCGTCATACAAACATCTCAACACCTCAATACAGCGCCAGTCAATTCGACATCGTTGCAGAGAGGACAGAACTGCCTATATTTCGATGGGGTCGAAGGCTTTCTCGTAGTCCACAAATGCCATACACAGCGGTCGGTTGTACTCTTCAGTCTTCTGTATAATTTGCCGAATAGTATGGATGTGGTCTACGGTACTGAAGCCTTTTCGAAAACCGGCTTGTTCTGGCGGCTGGAACTCGTCAAGTCTTCTGGTGAGACAAATCGTGACGACCCTCGAGAACAGCTTGTAGACGTGGCTCAGAAATGGGTCAGAGATGGGTCTATAGTTCTTCAGCAAGGTTTTGTCACCTTTTTTGAAGAACAGAACCACCGCACCTCTGCTCCACGCCTCGGGCGTTGTACCCTCTTGGATGACGGTATACTCACTAGCTCTCTTAGGACTGGAGCCCCGCCCGCTTTAAGGAGCTCTGTCGTTATTCCGTCATCACCCGGTGCCTTGTTGTTCTTAAGCTGTTCGAGAGCCGCCCTAATCTCGCACTGGTCGATATCTGGGATGTCCTCCGTGTAGTGGCGCGTTAATTCGGCTCGGTGGTCATCTGCACTATGTTCCGCAGGTTGTCAGCCTAGATTGAATTAATTACTTTCCATTTTGATAATATTAGTTGCCTAAAATTAGTAATTATCTACTGCTATAAAATATATTAAACTATTTGTTTTTGAAGCCTAATTTTCTCTCTACGTTGGTAATAAAAGAGGAACTAGTTGGCAATATAAACAGTATGCTGGATAAGATTACCGGCGACCTATATTTTTAATCGTCGCTACGTTAACGGCTGGTATATTTAATTCCGCGATTAAACAAATAAGTAGTTTGTTGGTACGTGGGAATGCACTCGTTTCTGTTGAGCGGCGAATTTCACTGATGTTTACCCAATAATTATTTAATGCACATAATTATTGGCCAAATGAAACCTTGCCGTTATTTATTTATTTATTTAACCATTTATGCAAACACATACAAACAGACAAGAATAAAGGAACAGAAAAATACGTACAGAGGTAATGCTTATTTCTACAGAAGTCTTTATACGAGTATGTTTTTACTTAAGTATGTAGTCTAATAAAGGATGAATAAAGGGTCCTTCACACTGCAGGCGGCCGTGCCGATGTTCCTGCACCATTTGCGAGAAGCCACGAAGCATCTTATCGATAAACTTCGGTGAAGATGCCGCCGGCAAGTGTGTGGAAGCCTTTAGACATATTCTAAAGTACTGGTTCCGCGTAGACCAAAGAAGAGCGCAGATTAGGGGATTTTCTGATGACAATGCCGCCTTTGTTACTAGTGACATAAAGTCCAGAGTTGTTCATGAATCGACGCAAACAAACGGTCGACACATGAGGGTCCCGAGCTCATGCCTACTTTAAGACCCGTTTGCATCACAAATCACTAAAAGCGTTTCGCGTTTTTAAAATATGGTTTTGTTTCGGTCAATCGTTTGAAGATGACAGAGACAGAATTATGTTTCAAATATGTTTAGCGCTAAACTCATTTCGTGATTAAAGGTGCAAGTGGGCGTAAGGCACTGACTATAAGGCGCTGAGTTGACGATGGACAATTTTTCCGCGACGATAAAACGTATGGAAATCTATACAATAACACACGGAGGACAAATCAGGCGTGACAGATGATGTGTCGAGGTCATTCGCGGACTAAATGACCGCAGTGTGCGGATCACCTAAAGTTTTGGTTGAAAGAGTTCCGTCATATTATTACGGCCATTATGGAAATTTGCCATTTCCACCAGTATTTGACATTAAGGTGTCAAAAACGCTCTGTGTTTGCACAGCCGTTATTGTGGGACCGCTCACTGCTTTCTTAAGAAATCAAAGTTAAAGGTAAATAATTGAACGCGCTCCTCTTTGGGCTCGGAGCCGTGGGGTGGTAACACAGTCCTCGTCTCACATACATACCCTCCGTCATCAGTGCCGAAGTCGTCCAGCAGGTCGGTGAGCGCGTCGCGGAACTCGATCATGCCCTGCGCCGGCAGCGCCACCTGCGAGCGCGGCCCGCCGCGCGTGATGGTCTGCGACACGCGCAGGAAGCGCCCGCGGGAGTTCTCCTTCAGGTCTAGGTAGTAGCGTCGGTTGTCCTACAGTACAGACATCGTTAGTCATAGTTTCGTATAGCGTTGTTTTACTTTCCATGTTGGGGAGTAGTTATCACTTCGGAAATCATCGTCTATCTTCGGGAATACAAACGCTAGTTAGATTCATGTCCGAGTAGCGCACGGGGCAGGCCAGGCTTACTCCAATGGTTGTCTTTCGGCTGAGTGGTGGTGGTGGTGGTGGTGGTGATGGTGGTGATGGTGATGATAGTGATGATGGTGATGATGGTGATGATGATGATGGTGATGATTGACATTCGTAAGACTTCTGTACAAGTAGTTGAAAGAATTACTGTTTTCTACAATGTGAGCAGTGCTAGGAAAAGCAATGAAAATACTATCGATAAAAATCTGATCCGATGATTTTCATTTTATCATGGCCTTAGAGCCCTAATACAATAACTTTAGGAATTTCATCTTAAAAATTGTTATCAGCATTATGAAAGAAACCACTGAGAGTAGGTACGTATACCAAGAAAATCATATGTGTAGCTAATTGAAACATAAATTCAAGGCGTAGTAATCGAAATCTCGTGAAAAATATATGTATGCGTACTAAAATATAACTGAACCGAAATGCATCCGAAGAAAACGAACGAAATGGTCAGGGCTACCGGCACCGGCCCCACAGCACAGACCTTCACTCAGTCACGCTACAGTCGCTGTAGTAACCTACCCGTCAGCACCAGGAGTGGATCACAATCAATGTTGACGCCTCACTTTTATAGTATTCTGTTTCTTTCAACAGTTTCAACATGCCTGGCTATATGGCTACGCAAACACAGAAAACTAAAACTGTTCAAATATGTATTTTTATTATAAAGCCACCGTATAAAGCAAATTCGCCCAGCTAAATACTCGTTTCGGTTATTGTCTTTCTTGAGTCGTTGAATACTGATTTTGGGAACAAATAACATAATATTTCACGTCTCTTCTCACTGTCATCCCCTCAGATCATACCGATGCATGATGGTGACATACGGACCTTTTGAGACGGTCACCTGTAGTGTTATTCTGTAAAAATCTCTTTGGGTAAAATGAACTTAAAGAGAGCTGTCATTAGTGTCAATGCCTACTACCATCAGCCGATCTATTCTGTTAAAATTTCACCGTGAGAATTTTGGGCACGCCACGATTGCGGCGGTAAGTCCCCTCTTTGAAGAGTGGCTTGAGAGGCGGCATGGCGTCCTCACCTTCCGCCTGACGCAGGTCCTCACCGGACACAGTTGGTTCGGGTAGTTCCTGTTTCGGATAAGGCGGGAGGAAACGCCCGGGAGTATCCATTACGAAGATCGCCCTTAGGACACGGTGGAGCATACGGTGGAGGTCTGCTCGACTTGGGCGGAGCACCGCCGTGTCCTTGTGGAGGCGGTCGGCGGCGGCGATCTCTCGCGTCCGGCCCTGGTCCAGGCCATGGTACGGAGCGAGAGTGCGTAGATAGCCTTCCTTCTCCGAAGCAGTGATGCTCGCGAAGAGAGTGGCGGCACACGTGAGGGAGAGGCAGTATATGCGCCCTCACGGCCCTAGCCACCGCAGGAGACACCCTGGGCGTCTGGAATCCCAGGACGATTCCCGGCCACCGTAGGCGTGGGCTAGCGGACGACGAGAATGGGTAGCTCGCTGTCCGGTAAGGACCAAGCCCGGGTCGACGGCGCGTTGTGTTCCACGCGCGCCTCAAAGAGATGTCAGCATCAATTGATCGGGTCCGCAAGGGCCGATGCCTGCCGGGGGTGCGGGTTGTTCGAAAGAGATACCGTGGCCCCTGGCACACAGGCAACTGAAGGAACACGGGTGGGTTTTAGTCAGTAAAAGTCTGACACGCCCTTCTGGTCCACCCAGAGCGGGAGAAGTTATTTGATGATTTCCCACGCTCAATAAAAAAAAAACCATAAGAACTTAGGTGAAGTGAGCTGTCATTCCATCTGGCACTAGGGATTGATACTCATGACAGCTGATTTCACACAACTTATCACGATGACATTTTCAGAGAATAGCACTGCTGATGGAATGACAGCTTACTTGAAGGTCATTTCATCTAAGTTCTCACGGTGAGATTTCAATTGAATAGGTCGACTGTGGCTCATCGGCAACTTTGATCACCCCTGAAGCCGATGCTGGCTCTCCTAAACGTCTTTTACAAAGTATTACTCCCTCCCCTTGAAAGGGGTGAAAGGTGAAGGATCCAGGGTAGCCTACGAGAACTAATTTTCTAATTGTTTTTGCAATTTGCGGACCAGCGGGTTGTTTGTTAATTAAAATATGATTCGCGGCCGCAAGACTTATGTATTTGGAGTTATAAGTTAGTTAATTTAATTCCAATGAATGACTATTTCATGAAACACTCATTCATATAAATTAAATGAACCTGGAGGGTTGTATTGATGATTCAAGTGGTTATAATTATGTAAAGCCATATTTTTTACGGTAGCCATTAATATTTTGTTCAACATACAGCTTGACACTGGCCAGCAAATAGCAAAAAACTTTAGAATATTTGAATTTCATGTAAGCTACCTGGAGCTTGTACCTTAACCTTGGGACAATAATCTTATTCCATCACCGCTAATGGTGAGCACCTGGGTGATACTAATGATCGCCTAAGAGCTATTTTGTTAATACTTAAATCGAAATTTTGTTATAAAGTACTAATGTTCGCCCTACAGGCGATCGCATTATCATCTTCTCGGTAAGTGTAAGCTATCCGTGGGATCACCCTGTGGCTGACACGACCGTACAACACGATGCGTCCCCGTAATTTCAAAACTCGACTGCATGCGTTGATTAGTACTCTAGGATTAAACAACATCAATACTAATAATAAAGAGGAAAGATGATTTGATTATTTGTTTGTATGTTCGTTTGCATTGAATAGGCTCCGAAACTACTGAACCGATTTGAAAAATTATTTCACTGTTGGGAAGCTACACTATCTCCGGGTGACATAGGCTATATTTTATCCCCGTATTCCCACGGGAACGGGAAATACGCGGGTGAAATAGGTAATATTCTTGTCTTACCTTAAGCATCATCTCTGACTTGAGCTTGCCGTCGTCGGGCACGTTGTCGGGGTTGGGCGGGCCCAGCGACGAGTAGAAGTCGCTGAAGCTGGACAGGTGGTCGCGGAACTCCGCCGCCGTCGACATCGCCAGGAAGATCTGGCTGCGGCGCCCGTCTGCGCCAATCTGGGGACAACACTTTAGCTTTAGTATTACATAGACGTAAGTAAGTAATGCTTTATTTGCTAAAATGTAGGTGTACAAAGTAGTATGATGTTATTATTAATGTGGCCCATTTACATTCTACCATTACATGTGGTGTGCAAATATTTAATAACGTGACCATTGTTTTTACCGACAGTGCGACAGGGTTTTGTGTCTCTACTACTACAATCACGAGCACTAATATGTATACCTATGCCTACCAACTTTTAAAAGTGATTCTCTCCTGTTGTTCTGATTGTATTGTATGTTATTATGAAAATAATATTTTGGAACCCACACTATAATGAATACCTAGGTTATCTCAAGGTTGCAATCGTTATTTGAGTGAAAATTGCTTTTGAATTTGGCTGTGTATATGTCGCAGCCATCTGGTTAAATTAGCCAGCTAATTGGACACCTAGGTTGTTTATTAACCGCCGGCATCCAATTGGATGCCTAGGCCGATAGTTAATTAAACTAGAATCATTAAACGTTAAACAACTTGGCGTGTTGAAAGTCCGCTCTTTGAAATTGACTGACTCAGGCAAGTGATTCAAATTAAAATCAGTTTTTTCCACTGCGGCCCTAGTAATCGCCAAAACAAATATGGCGTCAAAAGCGCTTTCCCCTTTTTTAAATTCATTAATTTATTTAAAAACATGTCACTATCACTAGTTACTTATTAGTAGGTATAAGTAAAAAGTAGTCGTACATAATTTGTTAACTGACCGTCACCTAACCAAACATTACAAATTAATCCAATTTAACTAAATGACTACACGACATTCAGCCATCTGGTTAAACGTTGCGCTCAATGACTTGTCTAGTTGTCCTTCAGCTAATTATTTGGATGCCAGCGTTTAATTAACGGCCTAGGCGTCCAATTAGTTGGCTAATTTAACCAGGTGGCTGCGACATATACATATTAGCACTCGTGACTGTAAACTCACATTTAGCCAGTCATGTTTAAGTTCCATGCAATAGGGGTTAGCCTATTGCCATCAACCGGGCATAAATCCAGACTCCGAGCTGCTACTGACAAACTCCTTATGGAAAAACACAATAACACTACCTACCAGACTTGGAAATGGAATGAAGGACTCCACGCTCAGGACCAGTCCTCATCGAGAGGAGGCCTGTGTCCCAGCAGTGGGCAGTGGGCGAGTGTATTTTTTAAGGTGGGTACTGACCGGCGCGCCGGTCAGTATCCACCTTTAGGGCTACCACACATAAATACGATACGACGTCGCAACGTACCACGGCACGGCAATGTGACATGGAAGAAAGGACCTTAGCGCCTGAATAGATAAGGTCCTTTCTTCCATGTGCCACGGCACGGCAACGTGACATGGAAGAAAGAACCTTAGTGCCTGAACAGATAAGGTCCTTTCTTCCATGTCACATTGCCGTGCCGTGGTACGTTGCGACGTCGTATCGTGTTTATGTGTGGGAGCCCTTAGAGATGGTGCCGGCCGTCACTGCGCTGGAGCGGTGCGGTTATAATCAGTGATGGATGACCCATGAGCCGTTTGGTTTTTATTTTCTTCCATTTGTGGCGTGGAAGTAAATACTAACAAGATATCTGTTTCCACTACGCTCAGTTAAATAATTTCAAAAATAAATATGCATAGATAGGTATTGAAGGTGAATCTAGTCCATATTTTTCCCATGCAAACTTCGAGTGTATTACTGCACTGTTCGACAGTGTACATCAAAAATTAATGGTATGGTTTGTCTCATTATTAATATTGTCTGTACGAAAACAATACTAAAATAAAAAGGCATTAAAATGCAGCTGAATATCAGTATTTTAAATGGATCGACTGTTTTTTGGCCTCCACAACCCAGTTACTGGGTAACAGGATACAGGTTTGGCCGGTTGTCAGATTGTTGGGTTTCTGACAATACGTAACGACTGTCTTAAAAAAAAGTAAAAATATAATTAGATTTTTGCCTATACCGAGTGTTTGTGTGGGTACCTATCTTTTTCAGTTGACGCGGCGTTACCTGACCCACATTTGCTAAAGTTAAAAGTAAGAGGTGTAATTTTTCTTCCAATTAAGAAAAACAAGAAATCGTTAGCCGAACACTAAGTAAGACAAAAGAAATCCTAAAACTAATATCAGATTCCCAAGTAAATGTTCGTTGGTTTCAAGTTAGAAAATGTGCAACAAACATTGGTGCTGGGTTGCTAACGACATAGCCTCGGCAATGCTCGGGAAGGCGAAAGCGAAATCAATAAAACATTGAATGCTGCTAGTCGCTTCTCACGCCCGAAGTACTTGCCCGCTTATAAATATCATATTAGATGTACCACAAATATATAATATTGTGGTTTCAATCCAAAAATAGCACGGTCTTTTCATCTGGGTATGGCCTCAGCCTCATTTGTAGAGTATAGGTGACCTGTTTTCAGAACAACCAATAACCAAAATTAAGCTTTTTTTTTTCAGGAAATCTACATAGCAAATCAGCGGCTTACTCATTCTTCAGCAACTGAAGACTAACTCGTTTAGAAAGATAAGCTGTCAAAAACGACTTATCATTTCCACTTTAAAAGTTTAGATATAGATTATACATGGAAGCAAGCACTTTATTCTATTTACCATAACCACTGTGTTCAAGAGAATTTATGAAAACGACTTTTTCATTTATATGGTAAAGGTATGTACAGACGCCAGCACATCAAGCTATCCCAAACTGTCAAATTTTCCCAATTGAACATGAACCTCATTTTTTTTTTGTTATAAAGTTGAAAATCTATCAAAGAAATTTAACAGATTGGGGTAGCTTGATGTGCTGGCCTCTGTACCTTAAAAATAAAAAGTCATATCGCAAAATGTTTGGTCAACCTTTGTTGTTTGTGGTCTAAAGACCAGAAAATCAGGCCTAAGGCCTAAGCGTTCTGCCAGGGGTGTGGGTTGTTCGAAAGAGATACCGTGGCCGCAAATCACACCGCCGTGCACACAGGCAACTGAGGGAACACGCACGGGTGGGTTTTAGTCAGTAAAAGTCAGACACGCCCTCCTGGTCCACCCAGAGCGGGAGAAGTTATTTGATGATTTCCCAACCTCAAAAAAAAGGCCTAAGTGTCGGACAATGTAGTACCTATTCAGACAGAGCGTATCCGTCAATATTTTACCTTACGCCCGTTGTCGGAATCCTGGTAGCAACCAAATTTTTGGGAGGGTCCTTATCGAGCAGAAGATTGATAAGTCGTAATTGATAATGATAGCAGCGTACTATAATGGAGCATTTTGAAACAAAGTCCTTATCAGCGTATCATCATCAGCTGTTGCTATCAATTATGTAAATCGTTATCATGTACTAAGGCGCGCTTACTCAACACGTAAATAAATAACTATTTCTATGTAAACATTAAACACACAACATTTTTATAAATGCTGAGGCGACTTAACTTAAGGAATCTTATCATTATTAATATTGTCAGTAAGGAAACAGATTACTAAAATTAAAAACCATTAAATAGTTAGGAGCCAACAGTGATTAGTTTTTTCTTGCTAATTTAACCTAACTTTGGGCCTGTTTAAGTAACAAAAGAAGGGTAAAATCTCCAAAACTAAGTCGGTACCGACAAAGTTGAATGAACTTTATTGGTCATTGATTTATGCAGTGGTTTTTTATAAAACCCGATCTTCCGAAGGACTTTTCTTAATTTTTTACGCGCCTGTTTTACTATTACTGATCCTGCAGCTCACTCAATAATGTTGTGCGTGTAGACTAGTGTCTAACTGCTCATCACGGGTACTACCTCTGTCAGACACGAAGCCTGGTGAGACAGTGTGCTTTTCAGCCAGGCCCACCAGTGAGTTCGACCCCGCGACTAGGTTCCCCTTAAGCGGCCATCATAAATCTTTCAATCTCTTGAAGTAGAGGCTATAAAAATAATAATATAATTATAGTAGTTTGTTATTAGATGAGGATAACTAGTACTCAACGCGCTGTGCTCACAGCGGGCATATCTTAGGTGGTTCAAATTGTGAGTCGTTTGTTTTGGACTGTCACAAGCCGCCAGATTCGAGATGCTATCTCTTTGTCTAAATAACTTCTTGCAGCTGATTTTACCTGTACTGAAAACCAAACTCTTTAGTAAGGAAAACAGCTAGACCCATGATAATGTAAAACGAACTATAAATGATAACTAGGTATTTATAAACTGCCTAAAAACCGTTTCATTTTAGAAACAGCTGTACGACAGGCATTAGAAAGATGTGCTGCAAAGGTTAACTTAAATCAGCGAGCAAAAAACCTCACACCCTAAGACCACCACCAGAGACGGGCTCACGGAAGAAGTCCTGCGGTAATAAGTGGAAATATTATTATTTAGTTAGCAACATTCGTACAACCCTCCTACCTCACAGCTTTCTGTATTTAAGATTGAGCATTTAACTAAGGTGAAAGCTACATGTAACCCATGAAATTAATATTTTCTTAAGTTTTTGCAATTTGTAGATCAGGTTCAGGTTGTATGTCACTCTAAATTATTGTACCTACACCTTATGCTAAAGCGATTATATACGTGTATGTAATAAATCCCCACAAGGCCTCCGACAAGGTAGGTAGACCGATGACCTTGTGAAGGCCGCAGGAGTTCGCTGGATGCGGGAAGCACAGAACCGGTCGATGTGGCGGAGCTTGGGGAGCCCTATGTCCAGCAGTGGACGTCTTTCGGCATGATGATGATGTAATAATTATGAGAACTGACCAACAAGCGAATGAGTATTTTTTTTGAGTTTATTGACTAAAACCCACCCGTGTTCCCTCAGTTGCCTGTGTGCCAGGTGTCACGGTATCTCTTTCGAACAACACGCACCCCTGGCAGAACCAGCGAATGAGTTTGAATTAGATTCACACGAATTTTCCCCGCACCACGTTGAAGTGAAACTTCTGCACGTTACATTCCATGTGAGCAGCTTATCCAATGCACAGCCAACCGTCTGTGGGCGTCAAAGGTCGAGGGGACTTATGGCAACCTCTCACATCACCAGGTTTTGTGTCGCGTAATACATTGTAATCATTACGCGCACGTGACGTCACCAGACGCTGTTCACGAGGGTTCCCAGTTAGGGCGCATTCATTGTCTGTCTTATTACAAGTTCTAAATAAACACTCCTTTGCAAACAATTTGTTCTTGTAATAACTTTTTTATAACTTAACTTCGTTTCACGGTAACTTGGGTTTACTTATGAAATGTAACATTTTCTGAGCACTACCGATTTTATTCAAGATGTAACAGAATAAACGAAAAACCTGAAAGTAGTTTGTTCAGAATTGACTACTCAATCGATTTCAGTGACTTTTATAATGGAGGTAGATATTTATTTTTAAAAAATATGTATTTTGGTGTACTCAACTCCGGTTGAGCCGAAGAAAATTAAATCTTATTCAAAGACAATAAAAATCAATTTTAAATGAATAAAGTAACGCCAGGGCCAACACCATTTACTTAATAATAATAAATGGCTTTAAAAAAAAGTTTACTTTATAACAATAACCTAAACTTTTTTTAACACCATAAATTCTATACGTGAGGATTTGTAATTGGCTTTCTGGTGACTTAGTTTCCTTTTCGTCTATTTTCATTGGCTGTAAGTCCTCCATATACTAAAACTAGCTTCCGCCCGCAGCTTCGCCCGCGTGGAAGTCGGAAATTATCACGCAGGAACGTACTACCGGGATAAAAAGTATTATATATGTTAATTTAGGTTATAATCTGTCTGTGTGTCAAATTTCATCCAAATCCGTTTAGCCGTTTTTGCGTGATTGAGTAACAAACATCCAATCATCTTCACAAACTTTCACATTTCTAATATCACGGACTACCCTTTTTTACTTTTAGGGGTAGATTTTCGAGAAACCCTGATACATGTTATTCTTTATTTTTGGTTTAAGGTATTAATACTGAATTTGGAGTTAATCAGACCGCGCGTTAAAATTCTTCGATACAAACTTTGACACCCCCCAATGCCCCTTTATGACCCCCTAAAGGGGGATTGGGGGGTGTCAAAGTTTTAGAAAAACAATAAATGGCCAACCTCATTATTTACTTAACTTAGTATTTGTGCCAAGTTTCAAGTTTATTAACTCAAGGAATAAGATTTTTCATACAAACAAAATCCCCCCTTTTCACCCCCTTAAAGGTCGAATTTCCAAAAACCCCTTCTTAGTGCTCCCCTACATTATAAAAGGAAGCCGTGTGCAAAATTTCACGTTCCTAGTCCTAGTAGTTTCGGCTGTGCGTTGATTGATCAGTCAGTCAGTTTCTCCTTTTATATATATAGATAAATACTCTGGTTGGGGTGTCAATCAATCAATCAAAATATTTTTATTTCATATAAACCTGCATGGGCACTTATGAAACGTCAGAAGCTAGGTGCACGGTTCCAAATTTTTGTTTCCTATGGAGAAGAGCCGGCAAGAAACACCACGGTTACTCTTTTAAAAATAATTGGCTTTAACAATATTTTCAAATTACAGAGATAAAATGTATGGGAGGACAGCGCAGGCCAGTCAATAAGTACCAGGTACTTAGACGAATACAGAATAGAAAATCGTCTACAAATCTACAGTCAGTAAGGCCTACAACGTTCTCTCATTCACAATATGTAAAATAATCTACATAAATAAAATTAACCTAAATAAAATTGATGTATAGTGTCAATTAATGACGAGAATATGTCGGCATTGTAAAAATAAAAAGAATAAAAAAGAACATTGTATTTTAGAGCAGTTAATAGACTTTCACATAGTTATGCTGTTAATGAGGTACCAGGGAAATCACATGTGCAGAAGGAATTAATGCCAAACTTCCCTGTCTTCAACGTAGTCTTTTATCTTATAATATGCTTTTTTGATAAGGACACGTTTGATGTGCGTTTTAAACTTTCCATCGCTAAGTTCTGTAACTGACTTTGGCCTTGTATATGGTCTTGAGTTAATTATTTTACATATTGTAGAACTGAAGTCGAGTAAAGGACTGAAATCTAATATCAGGGTTTCTAGATACTCACCTTGCATAACTGTACTCCAATGTTGAACTTAGTACAGTCAACCGCACGACTAGTTGTTAACAATTGGACATGGATGATATCTTTATTTTATTTAATACGAGTAATTTGACATTCATCATCATCATATCAGCCGAAAGACGTCCACTGCTGGACATAAGCGTCCCCCAAAAGGGGGGATTTGCCATAATCACCACGCTTGGCAGGCGGGTTGGCGATCCTGTTGCATTCACACGGACGTAATAAAATCGCCGAGGGTTTTTAAAAAGATAAGGAATAGAAAAACATAGCCATCTTCTGCTATTGTACATCATTTATTTAATAGTCATGTCTATTCTTCCGTCGACTAACCGGTGCTCGTGCTAAGCCTGCTGGTCTTCTGTTAACCGTACAAAACGTACACTCAAGGAAATTTGTACCCTACGTCAATTTGCCGTGTCATAGCCAGTCGTACAACTGTCAAAGAATGACAGTTGTGATTTGGATACGTGGACGATTTAGGCTGGTAGTAAATTTTCTTAATAATGAATTAGTCTAACTTTACATTCTGTATGTAACATCTAGCTGCTGTTAAAGACTTGTATTACTTACTTAACTGATGAACCAGCCACGGCCACGTTCAGTACAAGCGGTCCTGAGTCTACAAGTGTCTAGAACACTCTACTAACTCCATAATATAGTATGTGTGATGACGTACGCTCACCTCTGCGACTTTGATGAACCGCCCGCGCCGGTTCTGCTTCACGTCCAGGTAGAACCGTTTGGACTGGATTTGTAGCATTTTCGTCGCCAACTCCTGCTCCTGTGGCTGCTGACCTGTACACATGAGAGGACCAGGGTTCAGAGACAGTTCAAATATTTAAAACATGAATAGGTATTAGCGACCACCCCCCCCCCCCCTATTCCAACGGTTGTACGACTAGGTAAAACATCGAGATTTTTGTAGATAAATGTTAATACACATTGACCTTCCGGAATAAATTCAAAAAATGATTGTGTTTACTGATTAGTGATTACCCATCTAAATCCGTTTTTTGGTTTACAAGTACTACGGGGTCACACAGACACGAAAAACGACTTTAATTTTAACACTGGCAAGATAATAATGTTAATAATACCTAACTGCCACGAAGATGAAATGGTCGCAAGCCAGTTGATGGCATATATCTGGTCTAAGGTAGGTGTACTTTTTACACCTCTCTTGCTGGGAATAAGACGTGACGTGTGTTGTTTTTAATAAATGTCACAATAAAGATTTCCCCTATGTAAACCTGGACAGAAGTCTTGAAGTCCCTGCTACATGATAGGCAGGCTAAGAAACCATATGAGTATTTGAGTTATTTTAACCAGCATGTTTCACAAAGTTAAATAATGTTTAATAATAAAGGTCTGTTTACAATTTATTGATCTGCTAATAGAAAAAAAGAAAGAGACAAACCCCCAAGTTAATATCCCCACAAACCTACGATAGTTCACCCTTTCCTAAACTAAATCAATTGACTACCTATTTTATCTGAAAATCTAGATATATAAGTAAGAAAGTGTGTGACGTCATAAGCCGCTCTCTAGACCTGCTAGACGTACCTCGTCGATAGATAAGATCATAATAAAAACGTTAACTGGTGAGGATACGACAACTCAAACCAGTTCATGAAAATTTCATGATAAACAAGGATTCTATTGAAAATATACTTGATGTTGTAGCCGGCGAATTCTTAGAAAATATATTAAACGCTTCTTTAGAATTAAAAAATTACGGTGATAAGAGTTACCGTATAAAACTATAAATTTGCGGGTACAAAAACCGACCCATCGTAAAAATCGTTCTTTGACAAATTGATGAAATATCCAGAAACAAGATTTAAAGGACAAAGAAAGTGCTAGAAATGACGCAGAGCGCATGACCGTCCTATCTGCAAAAGCTCCGAGGAATGTCATCAAAAACGTGTACAGACGGGCGTTACAACAAAGAGATGTAACACAGAACTCCAGCGGGTACTTAACAAAGGCTGCGATTCCGTTAGAAATCGACGTGTGATCGATTCCGATGCACGCAACTCGTTGCGGGCGGGTGCACCGGGTTCTGACAACGCCCCTAATTTCGACAGGCTAATAACTAAGTACCGAACTCTAGCTAGACAGACGGTAATAGGATCGCTGAAGGGCGTGGAGCGACGTACGATTTCATGTGTTTGATATAAGCCGAGATTAATTCATTTATTTATTGGGTTTTGTTTATTGAATTCTTGTTTAGTCTAAGACGAGTAATGGCGGTTGCTTGTTTCCTGCCTGTAGCTCCTAATTATAAAATTAGAAAATAAACTAGGTTAACTGGATGCGGAAGTATGAGGTCAGAGTATAATGGTGCAACTGCGAAGAGGCCTTTGTCCTCCTGCAGTGGACTGACACTGAGTTGATTGTTTCAAAAGCTTGAAGCTGGCTGATTATTCACGCTTTTTTCGAAGGGCTATTGGCATTCGTTTCAGCGCATCCGAATATTACGGGTGATAGGACCAGACTATGGTCCTGCTCCCTATATAAGAACCAAGAATTCCTAAGTTCGGTTCCGTCTATAATTCAGACAAGATTATGTTATGACTGTTTCCAGAAGGAGATTATAGACGTTATAGCTATTTATTTACAAGATTCATATAGGAGAGTTATTTAAGGTTAAGTTACAATTATTTTATTTAAGAATTGTACCTATATTTAACGTTTTCGTCAAAAAATTTGTGATAATCACACACTACGGGGGCAGACTTACTGACGCGACGGAAATAGTTTCTTCAAATACCTATTTTTCAAATTCCTCGCAGGCCCCGTCCCCTCTTAATGGCCAATAATATTATATTCGAATATTTAAAAATATAATTTATATGTATATTTCACTGAAATAAAGGACAATAAATAATTAAAAGCGAATGACTTAAGGCGAAAACGACATAGGTTTATCAAACACCTAGCCACAGTTGATACTGACACTATACACAGGTGTCCAGAAGATAATAAATAAGTAGTAGATTAATTAATCAAGAATATTGTGTAAAGCGGGCGCCCGTGGGCGTCCGTCTGCCCTTCGGCAACCTTCGCAAAAAACCGTCGTTTGGTTGCATGGCAACCGCGTGATTAATGGCCTTGCGGCGCCTTTCAGGACACGACTAGGAATAGTAGTGAGTACCAGATGCTAGAGATCTGTCTAGACAACGTGGTGGCCATTTGTGTGGGTCCTAACTAGATGTAGGGTTTGTAAGAAAAACTATTTATGTTTGCCTACGGTTTTTGGAATTTTATCCTGGTATTGTATTTTTGTAGTGAATGATCTGTCATCAATGATTTAGTTTACTAGGCAGGGCGTTCTTGACAGTGTCCTAAACATGAATCGTTCAAAACCAATCTATCTAATACGATTATTCAAATAAATGGCTGAATATAATCAGATCAAATAATTTTTTTTAAAGTAACGCGGGCATTTTAAAACGATAGTAATTGTCATTTTGCTAAATGTATTCAGCGTCTAATTTGATAAAAATATCATTAGACAATTTCCGGCGGAAACGTCCCTTTTCCTCAAGCTTGAGTTGTTGTAGACTCTCCCTCCCCACGCCCTACGACCTCTGTCCCTCACCCCGCTCGTCAGCCCCCACCCCGCAACGTCTACAACGTTCTCTCATAAAAATGCCCAATAATTCTCACCAGCGTTATGTCTGACATTATATTTTAACTCTTACGTATTTCCTTGAGATTTTTTTTTTTTATTATTACTTAAGTATTTAATTTAGGAAGAAAAAGGACATTACAGTCCTAAATTAAATAATTCCATGTTATTTCATAAATTCCATTAGACACAAAGTCTTATTTTATTGTAGCTAAACAGAAGGCTGTTTGGTATTAAAATAGATCTTTTAATTAGTCAGTCAACACAACATCAGTGGGAGTGACGATCATTATTTTAAATTCGCCTGAAACTGTCAGCCTGTTATCATGAAAGATATTACGAGTTATTGCACAGCAACTATATAGAAGGCTCAGTCCGCATCTGTAAATCCTTAGGACACGAGCTATTTGAGTTTTATTCGTGAAAACAAATTCTCCAAAATCGAATTCAAACTTCAACGCTACAAGACAATTACCGAGGAACACAATATTACAAATTCCAAAATAGATTTTTGGGCCAGCGAATTGATTCAATGTTTAAAAACTTGGCTTTTCGAGTGATCCTTCTGTATGTAATGACTATGTGGTAACAAGGTTATTGAACTTACCGGAGTCAAAATTATTGCCGCCAGCGTCCATACTTTGCCCATGATATTCTGTAACACATTGACAAAAACACTTACATTAATTAAGATAATATTACATGTAATGTTTTACTTATTTTTTATAACGTTCTATTTCTAACTACATATCCAAATGGAGACGTAATCAGGCGAGTGGCTTCAATATAAGGCGGATACGCACTGGGCCTAGAGACAAAACACATTTCTGTTAGCGTTCACGCCAAACGCTACGCCAAAATGTATGGGAATGACTTTACCTGCAGAAAGGTTACGTCGTGTTCTTTCCGCAGGTAATGTCATTCTCATACATTTTGGTGTAGCGTTTGGCGTGAACGCTAACAGAAATGTGTTTTGTCGAGGCCTACTGAGCAGAAAGAGCAAACCAATGCTGGGATCCTACCAAGGATCAACATTTATTAAGGTTTCTTGCAGTGCGGTTTCTGCATATGCAACTCCGGCCAGCAATAACTGCAGTTTTTTTAAATTTGGATTTTTTTTCTTTGTATATATCAGACTAGAGAGATTGTCTAAAGAATGTCCAGTGACGTCTGATTGGCGGTACATCGGCCGTCACATCTGCCTCGTGCGTCCCTTCCTTACGTAACGCAATTGCCAAATGTGGTGTCTGTCGCCTTGGCGGCCGCCCCCGTGTGACCTCCCCATACGATTACCATAGGGTCGAATAAATTAAACGCGAATATGTTTCCAACCTCTTTATTAGCGAATTTTACAATATTTTGCACAACATCATCGCGGTTACTATGTGACTCGTGTACTAGGTATGAGTGGAATGATAAGCGATTTATTGCAAAACTAAGGCCAAATTAGCATGTATCTGAACAGAAGACAAGCAGGCAGGCTCCTTATAAGGAAGATAAGTGCTAACCAAACAAGATACGAATGTTATTAAGCAACTAGGACCAAAACCATGTGTAAATTCTTGAGAAGTGAGACATTACAACACCCTCATTATGTTTCGCCATAAACGATAAAATTATGGGGAAAAATGGGCGAACTTTGATTATTGAAGGACCAGAATACCCAAATAACCAAAACCTTGGAAAGGTTTTATACTTCCGCAGTCTAACCCAAAACCAACCAACCAATCAATCAAAATTCAGTTAAAGCCCATTTCAACAAATTCTGAATTTCAGGACGGGTCAGGAAACTAGGACAAGCTATGCTCGCCTAATAAATTCGTGAGGCAATTACAGTTGTTGCAGCTAGCCGGAGCCGAGCACGCAACACACGCTGCATTTAATTACGACCGCTCCATTAGCTGATTTAATAATTGCAGGTGCTATCCGAAACTTCCTTCGGTATAGTAATGTGATTTGTTAACAAGTCTACTTAATTCGGTACTAGGTGGTTTTTTTTTATGAACTCTTTGCAGAAAGCATGAGGAAGGCTGTATTTGAAAAGCAAGTGGCAAGTTCAACAATATAACAATCGATGGAATGAACTTTTTGAATATAACATGGTGCGACGAACATCGCCTAATTGACATCATACAACGGTACACAAACTGTTGGCAAACCTGCTATTTATTTGTAAATTACGTGTGGCTGCACCGACTGTTAGGCTCGTAGCCATCTGTCAAACTGACGGCGAAATTCGAGAAAACTACAAATTCTGGACTGCACGCAAGCATCAGAACATGATAGATTACATATAGTCGCATGTATTATGGCGAAAATCCGCAAATACACTCATTAGATATATCATTTTACACAGTGGTGCACAAAGAGCTATAGTATGTCCTGATTTACTGAAGCCCAGTTAATGAAATTGAGAGAGGAAGGAAAAGTATTACTTATAGAATTATCAACTATGATCTGAAATTACCAATAAAATGGAACCTCAATGCGTAGGATAGCACATAGAAATAGCGCTTTGAAGCTCAAATAAGAAATGACAATGTACGAAAAAGCTTAAATCTACATTAATCTGGTAAAGATAGGTCTACAGCAGGGGATCCAACCAATCGTAGAGTATAGACAAAAGCGTGTTGATTAATTTCCAAGTGGATGTTATGTGCGAGCGGTTACTTTCACGAGACAGGGATGGACATGCGCGACATATTTATTGTACTACATTCATGAAAAAAATGGAGACTGGTTCTGCAACATATGTGAGCGAATTGTACCGCGTGGTTTGAAATAAATTAAGGATGACATTTATTATAATAAGTGTATTCTGGCTTTTTCGAACAGCAACGTAGTCGCATGTGAATTACAAACGTACCCGTACTTACACGTATGCCTCAATCGCGCATAAATTGTATTAAAATATTTCGCCCTAAGCGAGTATGCAAATCGATCCGCCACATTAATTTCTCAATACATGAGTAATTCCCATAATGTGGGTTTATAAACCTTGATAGTATTCGTCGTCCTGAAAACTTGAGAGATTCTACGTAGGTATCTCATTAAAATTATGTCCGAAAAGTCTTTACACATTGACTTTGCCTCAAAGAGCTGTCAGCACAACCTGATGGAGCCCGCAAGGGCCGATGCCTGCTAGGGGTCCGGGTTGTTCGAAAGAGATACTGCCGCCCCTGGCACACAGGCTACTGAGGGAACACGGGTGGGTTTTAATCAGTAAAAGTCTGACACGCCCTCCTGCTCCACCCAGACCGGGAGAAGTTATACATATGATTTCCCATCCAAAAAAAACCACACCCCTCAATGTAATATCCTACATAATTATTAAATATTATAAGAGTATCGAGTGTCATATTCTTCGTACATGATAACTAAGAATAACGAACATAACCTGTGCTACCTGCAAAACCAGTACTTATTATTTTGATAACCTTCGGACGTCCTGCTCACTCCGGTTATCATAACACACCGTCCGACATAACGAGGTGCTTCTCCCACTACAAAGCTGACAAATGATCACCCGGACATCTACGAAACGTGTCCGGGAAGCGACCTAGACGAAAGATCCGTAACGCGCTGAGAAATCTGCTACGAAATACGTCCGGAGCCGACTGTTTTAGACGTACTGGCAAATTTTAGCGATACTCAGCGATTGTCCGAATGTCATGTATCTGCCAGGCCATACTTATGTCATACAATGGCAGGTAGGCTTTAGAATTATGAGATCATCACAGACTGTGGCGGATACATCAAAGTAGGACATACGCGACTACTCACTATAATTTCGCAACAGCTAGTTCACATTTTTGGATTGTACGAGCGCAGGTAGATGAATGTTCAGCAGGTATCGAGAGTTGCATACGTTAAAGATACAGACAGAACTTGCTATAAACGTTTGCTGATCGCTTGCACACATACACAAAGCCTTTAAGTATCTTGTCGACGCCTGAATAATGACGAATAGACCGCAGTCCATGTGTGCGTATAGAAAGCCAAGTATTGTGGTATCGGCGAGTCACAGCCGACTGGTCAGAGGTCGGTCGTGTAGTATTACCGATACACACACCACGACCAAGTTGGCCAAGCCGCAGTCGACCGGCAAGTGTTAAATATGCACTGATTAGCAACCGACGTATTAATGTGCGAAATGCAACAACACTTAGAAAACGAAGGTGTCGTACAAAGGGAGACAAGTGCAATATGGAATCGAAACAGTAGAACGTTGAACACGTAACCTTGAGCGATGCAATGGAAACGATCAATGAAGACTGCGTCTGCGTGCTGTAGACCAACGTAACGTGCTGATGTAAGCGCTGCAGTCGTGTGCCAAGCTGACGACTAATCTTATGTAAATTATCACTCAAATGCACAAACAGAAAAAGAAGACGTCTGTAGAGATGGACAGACGGGAAAGATGGGACGTATTTTTGTCCGTTCGTGGTGTAACCAAAGAACAAAAGACTAAATAATCAGATGTCAGTAAATTTTTCGTAAAATGCCATAACGACAAAAGCCCGCACGTTCCATTCAAGACAATGTTATTTGAGAGATTGATAGCTATTAATGGCTTATATCTAATTCTCTGTTGAGCAATTATAAATTACAATTACATACAACACCATATGGACGACCAAACGCGTTTTTCTGCATTGCCGCTTGACGCTCACTATTTTTACGAACGAATAAAAAGTACCACTCGTTACTTTTATGGCAACATCCAAAGTAAGTCGAAGTTCACACGGACAATCTGGTGCGCGAATAAATCCCGCCGCGATGTTTCTTAAGTCCGCGTGAACGTTGACTAATCTGAACCACGTGAACATTTTACAATACGCGTATACATTTTACATTAAACGAAACAACCAAATCAGCTCTATCTGCCACTCCTGTCATTATTTATAGGAATATTTCAGGAGACGGAAAGCCTCATTCTTTACAGAATGCCAATCGCGTGTGCGGTGTGCTGCCGGCACTTCGGCAGACAAGACCGCTACCAATTACTGTAACCATTATAACGATAACGACCATTCTCACAGTACTTATAGTGGATTAAACCGTTTACGACCACTTCGTATCGTAAAACTTGGCAAATTATAAATCTGTTTGTAAAAAATTTCGTGCAGCACATTCATCAACTTTAACGTTCTTCTTACTAATCCGGTAAGCTTTGGTTTTTTACTCAGAAACTTAACGCGAAAACTGTGAGACTGCCAAGGTTAAAGAGCTCTGGGGCAGACGCCTTCATCATATTATATTAGGCTCGTTTGAGTACACTAGTTAACTCAATCCGTCCCAGCTCAGGTACTACGAAGCCTTAATCCTGTTTTAGCGTGGAGTATTTAAACAAGCTTTCTGATCCGAAATTCGAAAGCCATAATAGATTCAGTGCTTTGGGTCCAACTACGGTTTAACTATGAAAGAGATCTCCTGTGAAGCTTGTGGTTGTGAGAACACACGAAATCCTGTCCGGTTAGCACAAGGAAGCGACTTTATCATTACATGCTCGTCCCACATTCTGGCGTGATATGACGGCTAAACTTAGATATGTTCGAAAGAACTGAGAATCGAAAATCTAGGCCATCACCGTCGTAAAACTGAGAGTGAACCGCCGCGATAGTGTTCATGCTAATACATTTTTTTTTTATCTTTAAATCTTATCCTTTGTTGCTAATATACAAGTCGCATTAATTCGCGCGTTCCATTCAGGTGCCGCATATTAATAACCTCCTTACGTAGCACCGCCATGTTCACACCAGGCGTCATTTCTTCACACATTTTTTGCCAAACTACTTGTAAGCGTTGCGCATGACCTGAATAATGCCATAATGTTCCGACGCGTCGGCAACGTACGCGCACTATAAAAAAAAACCTATCAAATCACCAGACAATTAATTGCAAAGTCGTAAAAGCTCTATAAAAAAGATAACTTCCATTTTAAAAGTCGGTTAAACAATTCGAGCGGCGTAGCGGGGCCCGATCTAGGGTGTCTATCACAAAGTTAAACAACCAATAAGGTGTAAGAGTGTGTGCCAAGAGACACTTAAAGTAGTTATGTAAGTAGTTCAAGGCGGGTCATTGGCAGCAGACGATATTGTTGCAGACATAAGCCAGACGGACAAAAAAGTGAAACCTCTGTTTTTCATTTAAAAAAAAAACCACAGCCGCAGCACGGTTGGTAATGAATGAAGAAACGAAACGACAGTCACGTTATGAGCCACAACTATGAAACGTTAACTTGAAATTCATCCAATTGCTGAACGGTCATTTACTTCATTAATTAATTTCGCGCTCAAACCGCAATAATTATTTTGCGAGCGATTGTAACACTGATAGATTAGTAGATTAGAAAAAAAAAAAAGTTAATCTGTCCGAGGCAAAAGCCTCTCTTGGCTAAATTATTGCTAAGTTGATTGAGAGGCGGCTGACGTAATCGCTTGTCTAGTGTGTTGGCAACCTCCGGCGAGACCTTGGGCGTCGAGTGGTCCCCCTGCATCACACACCATGAAATACCCTAATAAAACGCCTTATTTTGAACTGATACATTCTATATTGAAAATAAGACTGTCTCGACACCAAAGATTTTTCACATAAAACTTTGTTCGGCCTAATAGATTTCAACTTAGCGACGCCGCCGCTTGCGGTCCAAAACCGAGGTTCAACTGAATATAATACCCCTTTGACATATCAACTGGTTCTATCAAACTACACTTTGGAGAATCCTTTGCAAACGTTACTAGCGTCGAGAATGGGTTTGTGTTTGCTATATCTTTATTGTTGAACTGACAAACCGTTTCTAATGAAATAGGGTGTCTGGGAGGTAGAGTTGGTACCCAGGTAAAGACAGGAACTTAACATTTCGTGAAGCAAAGAACTTCAGGCGGTAATCAATATTAACTTGACGATGAGGAAATCTACTTCCTAAATACATGTACACACGGCTACACGTCAAGCTATACATTTCCAGTTTACGCTGATCTCACTTTGTACGGAAATCTTATATAATGCGAGATCAGCTTATATTGGAAATGCATAGCTTAATGTGTAGCCGTGCGTACATAGATTTCCAATTAATTTGTTTGACTAGCGAAGACTGATCGCGTTTAATTTGTTCAGCTAATGTGTATAACTAATTCTTATGTATTTATGTAAGTTGATCAGACATACGAAACTGGTTTTCGGTTGTTGCCAAACAAGATGATTTTGTTAAATTTTATCATGTTAAATTAAAATCGTCAACAAGCTTCCATGCCTAAGAAACCGTAATATAATCTGGGGGTCCAACCCTATGCACCAAATTCGTAGTTTCGGCCGAAGTTACGGGACTGTCCTACTCCGTATCACTTACGAAAATGATTAGTTCGGGGTCCGACCTAAGAATGAATGACAACACGATTTCACAATTGTCTCTACTCCTAATGTGTTTCTGCCCCTCCGAAAAATTGAATTTGACACTTGTTTTGATGGACCAACTACTTTAGGACAGATCGACCCTTATCTTCGTTGCCGGCCTTAGTGAGTAGACCTTCTGAGACGTATGTCGTTGGCGATGCCTCAACCTATTTTCAAGACATTGTGGCAACATTTTCGCCATCCTTAAAGTTTGGATTCGTTAAAAACGCTCATCAAAGTTGCCATAATTGCCATGCTTAGCAAAAGGACTGAAACAAGGAAATGAGATGCGATGCGATTAAAGATGGCGACAAAGTATTAAAATTACATGCAGAATTGATAACAGATGAATGGATTCTCTGCAATGATGCGACTGAGGAGGAGCTTATGTCCAACTGTGAAATAGGCTGTGATGAACCAGCACAGATAGCCTTTAGGAACGAAAAAAATCACAATACAAAAACTGACTTTTATATAGCAACACATTCCGCCATTTATAAGCCAGCAGCTATGAGAAGGACTTTTGTAAGATTACTCATCATTCCAGCCGAAAGACATCCACTTCTGGACATAGGCCTCCCCCAAAAGGAGGTGGTTTGCCATAATCGCCATCCTTGGCAGGCGGGTTGGCGATCGCAGTATGGTGGTAAAATGCATAGAGAATGCTGCTGCCCATTCTCTAGTAAGTCCCTTAGTCGCCTTCTACGACACCCATGGGAAGAAATGGGATACTGCTATTCTTTACGGCCGGCAACACACAGAACCACCACGGACAATATTATTATTTTGTAAATCAAAGGGATATTTTTATAGGATCAGAATTCAGAAAAGAATGCTTGTCAAAAAGAAATTGAAAGTATGCCAATTTCCAATGTAAACTTACAGAGCCATTTTTAAATCGATTTCCAACATACTCTTTCTGAGATAAATATATTGAGTTCATTGATTTGATTACCTCCTTCATATCATCATTCTACTGCGTTTATACCAATTTATTTGGGGTCACCGCAGCATGTCCCTTTCCATACTTCTCTATTAGTCTATAGTATCTCTCTAGACAATTTGTACTGATATTAAATGACTTCATATCAAGTAACTAATGATGTACCAGATTCTTTAAAAGTACTGAAAAAAGCTACAATTCTATGTTGAACGCTCGGACACAACCCATGGAACAGAAAATTGGATAAATAATACTTTGGCCACAATGAAACATTGTAAACAGAAGAACAAGAGAAAGAGCTTTCTACTCCACCCACCTAAATGACATGCGACCCTTACGCAAAATACGCGCTTTGACGTGGAGTTGTGGACAACAGCCCGTATTACCTATTACCTACCTATGACATGCGAAAAATTTGTCCAAGAAATTGCACCAGGTTTTGCAAACAATATAACAATCAACTACAGTTGTGAATGTAAATGGGACCAAAGTACCAAACTCTTGATAAGCCGCTATGGCTAACATAGTCATATTTTCCAGTTAGAATAACCTCAACTGTTGATAATGAACATAAACATTTGTTTTATAATCACAATACATTCAATAAATAATTTAGCACAAAATTGATCTGAACTGAACCAAAGGTTGCATTCAGACCAAAGTACCAAACTCTTGATAAGCCGCTATGGCTAACATAGTCATATTTTCCAGTTAGAATAACCTCAACTGTTGATAATGAACATAAACATTTGTTTTATAATCACAATACATTCAATAAATAATTTAGCACAAAATTGATCTGAACTGAACCAAAGGTTGCATTCAGTGTATTCATGCAGTTTGTTACTGCATGAATGCATTCATGTATGAATCCATAAAGTTTCCTCTGCATGCACCCATTGCCAGGTGATTTTCGCTGCAAACTGATAAAAAATGCAATATGCAATGATTATAATTTTAGTATGTAATATGAAAATTCAAGTTTTGATTTAAAGATCGCTATACCAATAATGTCATCAGAATAGAAAACAGAATTAAGTTTCAAATATTATGATGTCTCAAAACATCAATAGTTACAATTAACTGGCAGATTGTTCCAATCATCCACTGTACAATTTTATCTGAATGTAGTATTCATTGAACAGCTGATTATATTCTAATGTGGCAACATACCCCATGTAGTAATCTTTATACACAATGGAACATTTAGTTTACATTTATACACAAACTTACTATTCTTTCTTGCAATCAGACTGTGAGGACAGTTATTTAAACCCATATGGATTGTTCCAAAACACAATTTAGAGGGAATTACTTCAATGTCTGACAACACATTGAATGGATTACATTCACAAATTAATCCAATTTGATTTACATTGACACTGGCATATGATGTTGTACAAGGGAGCAAGAATGAACAAAAGTAATATAACACTATGAACCTGTTCTATGGACAATGGAGAGAGGTGCAGTATTTGTTTGTGGGACCTTGAGTGTGGTCCTAACAAGCGAGTGAGTAGGTATCTTTCAATAAAGCAAAATATCATGCAATAGCACTAAGTAATCATGATATAATTATGTCACATATAGCTCTAGTAGTTTGAATTCTTCAGTGATGATGGTTCAATGATTTTGATGATGATGATACCCCATGAATGATGATTGTGCTCAGTATGGGACAGCCAGACAGCACTCACAACACACAGACCTCACCACTACTCTTGACAACACTTCACCAAATCTCTGGTATGCTTCATGTTAGTATGATGGCATATTCTTCACATCACACACTTATTCCTTGCTATAGTCCTCTTGTAGATGATCAGCAAAACACTTCTCTTTGTTTGAAGCTAAGTCCAAGTAGATGTAAACTAAACTCTTTGTTCTTGTATGTAGGAGTCTGCAGACAGTCACAGAGCACAGGTAGCACACTTTCACTATTGCACAACGGAACACTGGCGCCGGCGACCGGAGCACTCATCACCACCACAATAGCACCGACCACGAGAACAAAGAACTCGCCCACAAGCGGGTAGTCTAGCGCCGCATCTGCCGACTGCGCTCAATCACTCCCGGTCTAATAAGATTAGCGAGGTCAGTGGGTAAGCATGGAGAGGCGAGGGCCAGGGGAGGCGCGGCCACTGACCTGCCATGGTGGCGCGCCGCTCAGCTGACGACGGGCGAGGGACACAAAGCGCGGCACGACGAGGCGCGGCACGACGAGGCGCGGAGCGGCGCGGCGACGTGCGGCTCCCGACACCAGCCCGCCTCCGCCGTGCCCGGAGCGTCTCGGCCACCTCGGCCGCCGACACCGGCCCGCCCGACGACGAGAGGTCGCAGACAAAAAAATCGATAGGTCGTCAACCTCCGCCGGCGGTCGGCCGGAGCCGGTCCCGGGCGGGCCGTCGCACCGCCACCCGCTTGCTGAGGGACCGTCCCGCGCGAAGATCCCTCCGAAGCTTCAGCGTCCGAGATATAACAGACCCAAATTCGCCATTTTGAAACGGGAACAATGAGATATTTACTTTTGAACGTTAGGACGATCTGGGACGACGTCAGTGACGGTTAACGGACGCGGCGCAAAACGCGAGTTATTCCAGACGCTACACCGCTGTAAATAAATACGTACTCTGACTAGAAATCCCTTCGTCACCGCTGCCAATATCCGACATCGCAATCCACACCGAAATCTACAGGCGATCCACCGATCTTTTCGGAGGCTCTCGGACAGCACAAAATCGTCTATGGTTTCGAAGCCATCAAAATTAAGTTCTTTAAGTGTCGACTTCAACAACACAAAGAAAATTTTATTTTAACTTTTTTATCACTAGTTTTTGTACTTTTAAAAATCCAAATAAACTGTAATCTATGCAAGAGTAATGATTTTATTTTATGATGTGTTTAATCAAGTTTTGCACACACTTTTACGGTGAACTTGCTGTTAAGACATATAAACAGCCCTTTCCAGTTTTTGACACAATCCCGTGTACTCTAGATTTTAGGCTATGGTACTGTCAAACCTGGGCAGTGTTGCCAATTTAGCGACTTTGTCGCTAGAAGTCACGACTTTCGTTTCAGTCTTAGCGACAAAAAATAAGATTTGACGACAAAAATGTTTTAGCGACTTATCTGACAGCTTTTGGAGTACAAATCAAAACAATTTTAGAGCTTGTGATAAATATTTTTTTTGTTATCTCAACACAGAATTATATAGTTCCAAGAGATATAGATATAGCGCAAAAAAAATGCTTAAGAGCAATAACTCGGGCGCCTCCATATGAAAGTTGTAGACCAATTTTTAAAAAACTAAAGGTTCTAACGATCTGTTATATTTATATTTTAGTTAATACGAAGGTTGTTATTGTTTTGTTTTATTTTATTTTGTATTGTATAAATGTGTCTTTATGTTAAATTATATAGAACCGTGTGTTTTACAATGAAATATAATTGACAGTAAAAATGGAATAGAATGTCAGTTCAATACAATATTCAAAAGAAAGTATTAGAACCTCTTCCTAACATTCCCTCCCTTCTTCACTTGAGGCTCATCAACTCAGTCAGATAGAGCAGCCTTGGCTTGTATAGTGGCTTCGTTAACATGTCAGCCAAGTTTTGCGCCGAAGTAACTTTATTAGCCACCAAATTATTATTTAAAACACATTCTCTCAAGAAGAAGTGTCTTCTTTTGACGTGCATATGCTTAGTCTGATGGTGGTTCTCAATCGGATTCTTGCTGAGTTTCAGTGCAGACTCATTGTCTATTAGCAATTTCACTATTGCTACGTCCATAGCCATGTCATCAATAATTTTCTTTAGCCACAAAACTTCTCGAGCAGCTTCACTCGCCGCTACAATCTCAGCTTCGGTTGACGAGAGTGCTACAGTTCTCTGGCGATTGCTCCGCCAAGAGATGACACCACCTGAGTACAGGCAAACCATGCCAGATGTCGATCTTCCTGTAGTGGGGTCACCTCCGTGATCTGCATCTGTGTACATAACAATATCGTTATGCTTACCTTTATACGTGTACGTGATGCCGTAGTCCAGAGTGCCTTGAATATAACGAAATATTCTTTTCACTCTTACTACATCTTCATTACTCGGGCTTTGTAGTGTTCTAGACACCACTCCCACAGCGAAAGCTATGTCTGGTCTTGTGCCAACCATTAAATAGGACAGAGCACCAACTGCCTCGCGATATGGAAATCGTTCCTTACAGTCTGTTGTTTTTTCTGTTTGCGGATACTTCACAATCGGTGTTGGTGCTGGTTTACAGTTTACCATGCCAAACCGTTGCAGTACTTTCCTTGCGTACGCCTTTTGGTCTATTGTGATAGATCCATCATCAGAAGTATTTATCTCTATTCCCAGAAAATAGGATGCGAGCTTGGTCGTGATTTTAAATCTTTTCCTTAGCTCGGTGTAAACATTTTCCACTTCATTTTCATCACTCGCAGCCACCAATCCGTCATCGACATACAAAGCAATTATAGCTTTCTTATCCCCTCTTTTCCTGATGAAAAGGCATGGATCCCCTGAAATTTGTTCGAACCCAATTTGGATGATATAATCAGTTATACAGGTATTCCAGCATCTCGGTGCTTGTTTCAGTCCGTAAAGACTTTTCTTAAGTTTACACACCTTCGATCCACTCTGGTATCCTTCAGGAGGTTTCATAAAGATCTCTTCATTGAGCGTTCCATATAAAAATGCCGTAGACACGTCAAATTGTCCAATTGTCATTTTCTCATTTGCTGCAGTACTTAAGAGAGCTCTAATAGTGCTTGTCTTAGCTACCGGGCTAAAGGTATCGTAATAATCAAGGCCTTTTTTCTGCGAAAAACCTTTTATGACGAGTCTAGCCTTGTATCTTTCGATACTGCCATCTGGGTAAGTTTTTATTTTGTAAATCCACTTGCAAGGAATGGCTTTGCGTTTAGGTGGTAGATCAACCATTTCCCACGTGTCATTATCCTTCAGCGAATTTAACTCTTCATTCATTGCTTTTATCCATTTATCTTTGTCAGTACTGTTCATAGCTTCTTTGTATGTTCTAGGCTCCGGATTAACTTCATCATCTCTACTCACGGTCATAACAAAACCATCGTATCTAGAGGGAGGTTTGAGTTCTGATCTGCTTCTGAGTGTCTTGAGTCTTTCAGTTTCTATCTCTTGTGAAGATAAATACTCATCACTTTCAGGTTCTAACTCCATCTCTCTTTCCGATTCAATTGATCTGTCGAAATCGTTTTCAACACTCAAACTGTGATCATCATCTTCTTCATCAGTAACAGAAGGATGTTCTGCGGCTGATGTCGATGCGACTGGAACCAGGTAGGGAGGTTGAAGAATGATTTCATTACGTGGTGAAAAAGTTCGCTCCTGAAACGTTACATCTCGAGATCTTATGAGTGTACTGTTTTCTTTGCACCAAATTCTGTATCCATCATCATTGTCATATCCAATTAAGACTCCTTTTACGGCTTTCTTGTCCATTTTCTTTCTATTGCATTTTGGGATGTGGGCGTAGCAGGTGCTTCCGATAATTCTCAAATGTTTGATATTGGGTTTCTTGCCGAACCAGAGTTCATAAGGTGACTTTCCTTCTTGTGTCGGTCCAGTGCGGTTCAGAATGTAAGCGGCAGTATTGACAAGTTCAGCCCATAGGCCTTGAGGCATCTCTTCATGCGCATGCATCATGGCTCTTGCTGACTCTACAATTGTTCTATGGTCACGCTCACAACATCCGTTCTGTTCAGGAGTATAAGGCATTGTCAATCTTTGACGTACTCCGTTCTTGTGTAAAATTTCCCGAACTCTCGCATTGTCGAATTCACCGCCGTTGTCGCTAAGAATTTCTTTTACAATATGTCCAGTAGTTTTAGTCTCTGCCAACATTTGCTCAAGTTTTTCATGAACTTCTCCCTTTTCTTTCAGAAAATAGATTTGCCGATATTTTGTAAAGTCGTCTTTAAAAAGAACATAATATTTGAATTTGGAAAATGAATTCTTGAACGGGCCACATACGTCTGTGTGTAACAGCTCTCCAGGCTGTGACGCACGTTCTCTGGTGCCAAACTTACGTCGATGGGTTTTGCCAAATACACATCCTTCGCAGAGTTTACTGTCTACTTTCAGCGTTATGCCAAGCTCTGTCTCGACAACCTTCTTAACATGAAACTTATTTTGATGTCCCAGCCTCTCATGATATAATTGCATCTGGTCAGACATGTCTATGTGATTAATTTGATGAGAGCCCTTAATGTTTTTGACCTTTAGCTTGTAAAGACCTCCATTTTTAGCTCGCACTCCAATCAGTAGATGTCGTCCGCCTTCATACTTCATAATACATTCTTGGGTTCGGGATTCAAATATAGTGTTTGTTAATTTGTCCTGAGCTGACAGTACCGAAAACAGGTTCTTCTTAATAGATGGTACATACCACACGTCGTTAAGAGTAATAATCTCTTTAGTACCATGTACGTCAGCTTCGATATCCAGCGCTCCCTTTCCAACGGCCTGAATGGCTGTACCATTTGCAGTTGTAACTGTGTGCGACGTAGAGAAGTACTCAAAGGTTTTAAATAAGTCTCCTCGATTTGAAACATGACTAGTAGACCCATTGTCGACATACCAGCTGTCTTGATCGATGTCTTCCACATGATTTACAATTGCCATTAGGTTCATGTTGACGTTTGATGTACTTTGATTATTTGGCGTGGGTTTGGGTGGTCTCCCATCGGCTAACCATTTCGGGCAAGTCTTGACTCTGTGCCCTAGCTGTCCGCAATAGTTGCATTTCCTTTTCTTGTCTTTCTGCTTGCTTTTGTCTTTCGATCTCAGTACTAAAGCTTCTTCAATAATGGTCTCTCTGTTTCCACTTGTTAAAGCCCTTTCATGAGCACACAACTGTGTCGTCAAGTTTTCGATGTTCCGATCGCTCTTATTCATTAACAGCCAGCTCGATTTGAAATGAAAATATTGATCAGGAAGTGTGTCCAAGATTTTGCAAATTAAAAGCATTTCGGGGAGATTATTACTTCCAATTTCTTTATTCAATTCGTACCAGATGTTTTTGAGCGTTGAAATGTGAGTAGCCATATCGTGATCTTCAGTCTTCTGAAAGCGGAAGAATCTCATGCAAAGTTCATAACTTCGATCCTCCTTGGCTCCATCATAAAGACGATGCAACTCTGTCCACATTTCACTTGACGTATTGCACCGCATGACCTTGTGCAGGGTTTCTTCTGTCATGTTTGTGGTAAGAATAAGCAAGGCATGACTGTCAAGGCTTTGGTAGTTATCCAATACCGTCTTATATTCCAACAACTTTGCTGGTAACGCCGGTGCCGCTGGTGGCTCTGGCTTAGTTACTTTACCCTGGATTATGTCTAACGTACCTGGGGTGCTCCGTAAGAGCAGGGAAACTTTGTATTTCCACGTCTCCCAGTTTGTACTTCCTTCTAAGCGCCCAATCTCAAATTTCACAGAATTCATCTTTCTATAACTTCTTGATAGATGCGCACTTATAGGTCACAAAATCCAGCTTCAGCACGTTAAAATATCGTTTTTACGCTCTGCTACCATGTTAAATTATATAGAACCGTGTGTTTTACAATGAAATATAATTGACAGTAAAAATGGAATAGAATGTCAGTTCAATACAATATTCAAAAGAAAGTATTAGAACCTCTTCCTAACACTTTATATACACAGCCTTAAGTGTTTTGTATCGTGTACTAAAGTTAAAATAATTTAAAAGTTAGGCTTTACACCCATGTGTAAATACTAATAAATTGTAAGTATTCGTATGCCGCTTCTAGTGGCGGATGTGTCCTGAACTATTTATACTTGTCCAACTTTGTACCTACCATATCCGACGAATAAATATCTTTATCTTTATCTAGAGATATTTAAGGAAAACGCAAACGCGCTTGCGCTTTCTCAAAACTTAAATTTCTTCTAATTATAATTCTTGTTTTATAAATGCAATTGCACGTTTCTATTATTTCTGGCAAATTGTCATTGAAACAACAATGTATGTGATTGTTACAATGGTTAAATAAAACGACGGGTTGCACTCCGGGAGTGCCGGCAGAAGTGAAAACTTGAATATTAATGTTGTGTATTTTTTTTTTATATTTTGAAATGCTGCGATCAATAATTTGATCGAAGTTGAAATGGTTGGGGAATAATTTTCCACGAATTGCTTTAATTATCAGTATAAAAGTACTATCATTTATGTGGTAGAATACAATATTTATTTATTGCGCTATCGTATACAAACATGACAATTTATAATACATTAAAAAGTTTATCTCTCAGAAAAATCAAGCCATCAGCTGTCACCATCCATGGATACGCGTGGCACGCTGTACCATAAACACACACTAACATTCGTGAAGCGCCCTGCGCCGCCTAAACCACAGAGTACTTTTATATATAGGCACCTAAACGAAACAGCAGGCGCAGGCATACATTTTCACCCGCCGTAGAAAGAGAGGGGGATACTTCCTCTCCTACGCCGCGCCGGCCGTCTACTCTCCATCCGTCTTACGAATTTTCGATTAGGTCACGTGTCCTGACGCGAGGTTAACATTTTTTACCCATTACAAAAAAAGTATACAACGCCGCTAAAGAAGTTTTCACTTCAAAACATTAGTATTTTTAAATGTATTTAAATTATAATTTAATTGCTGCCACTAGTGTTTTATGCCATCCCAGAACAAATTCCTGAGTCAGTCCTGATAGAATCAGTTTTAGCGACTTTCTGGCGACTTTTGACATTGAGTCTAACGACTCGATTTTCTAGGAATTGGCAACACTGAACGTGGGGTACTAGGGTAAACTCGCAAAAGTTTCGTTTATGAACACATTGGATACGATTTCTGTGATGTGGGTGATATGTTATGTGGAAATCCCAACACAGTAAACTAAAGAAAGGATTAACAGTGTTTCAACAAAAACAACAACAACAGTTCATGAAACTCACAAATGAACATTATACACATTTTTTCCATAACCAAAGTCATGCTCGTCGAAATGATCCCACAGGAACAAAACAACAACCCAAAAGCGTTGAAATTTGGCACACAGATAGTTTATGACCTGAAAAGTATCCTTTGTGTTAATTCAGGTTATAAACTGTCTGTGTGCCAAATTTCTTTCAAATCCGTTCAGCCGTTTTTGCATGAATGAGTAACAAGCCTCCAAACATCGAATTATCCAAACATCTAAACATATTAACTTTCACATTTATAATATTAAGTAGGATCTGAGAAAACCATAAGTATACCCACAGTTTATAATGCGGATTCGCGGTCGGATGGAAACAAGTGTTATTATTTTAATTTGAAAGAAATGTGATGGAAAGAGAGAGAGAGAGAGACATTTACATGTTGATGTTTACACACTTGACAGTTGACGTTGACCTTTTGTTGATATTTTGCGTTGTATTTTGTCCATGAAGATATAGATAAAAATGGAGACCACACTTGGAATACCTACTTGAAGCTATACCTATGTATCACCATCTCGCTCTCCGTGGGCAGATCCTCCCTTTCTAAGTAGGGTAACCTTTATTTTATTTTTCCTGGGACAAGCTTGTACTTACTTTACATTTGGTAATTTATACATTTCTACATCACTGTTTACTACTAAGATTCTAGCCTCTAAAGATTGTAACACACTTTACTTTTTCTATGGGACCAATCCACAAATGGCGAAAAAGAAATAAGATGTTTAATTCATTTTGTTTATTGACTGAACATAATAGACAGCAGATTTTTTCGAGTATTCTGGGCTAGTCAGCGTTCGGAATTTTTTAGCCAGTGCGCAAATTAATATTATTTATTTATTTTATACGGGATTGTAATAGGAACGGTCTGAAGTCTAAAAAGGAAACAAAAACATTTTCCAAATTAAAATCATTTATGAAACTTTATTTGCATAACTTTTCAATTATACATGACTAAATATCATTGTTCTGTGTAGTTTCTGTCTCTTACCACGTAAATCACTGAGTATATTTTCTGTATGTCTCTTTAAGTGAGCACGTATACGCATATTAAAAAACGAATTTGCTATTTGCTTAACTAACTTAGTGTCATGCAAATCATTACAATAAATTGAGTCTGTGATCGGATGGTTAAACATTTCCTGCAACAGAGGAGTAAAATGTTCTGATACGACATTAATTAATTTATTTTCTATATTATTTGCTCTAAGTTGGCCCATCAAATTAGCCTGTTGAAAAACTTTGTCGCAATATTTTACAATTTTGTAAGCTGCTACCGAAGGGAAGTACAGTTTGCCTCGGTTTACAAAGGTCGTAAATGAATTAAATTTATTTATAATGATAGAATATGTATGATCTGTTGGCAGATTTTGAAGTGCTACTAACGCATTACAACAATGTTCACAAGAAATGTGGGTAAGAATTTGTTTAATAACGTAACCAGTTATATAATATAATATATTTTCCTGGTATGGGCTAGTATGAATTGCGTCTAAATTTTGAAATACTCTTTCAACGTCTTGTTGATAGTCAGGTTCTTCCCGAGGTTGAAACAAACTTTTCGGTTTATTGAAATCGAAGACTTGTGAAGTCTCAAAGCCATTTTCTATGCAGTTGGCATTTATGGACGGTTGAATAGAATGTCTGAACAACATCTTCCGCATTATATATCGGAACTCGAGAGGACACGGGTTATCTTGAGCCCGGCCGCGAGCCCTAATGCATGAAAAAAATATTTCCAAGTTGTCTTGTGAACACTTAAAAGTCAACAAATATTTCATTGGATTTTGCTCCAATGTACACAAATCATTAACAAGTAATGACAAACTATGTATATTCATTAAAAACCCTAATGCAAAAGTTTTTCTACGATGATTTAAAATACCTGTGTCATCTATCATTAAGGATTTTAAATAGGTTCCAGTTTCATTAAATATTGGTTTCCAATAACGTTGGTTTTTTAACGATAATGGAGACTTTGAACCTTTTCCGAAGGGTGATTTTGAATTCATTAAATCAAAAAGTCTATCAATCACGTGCAAGAACTCTGAAGTCGCTTCGCTATTTAGAAAGTCAGGATGACCACTAACCCTCAAAAAATCTATTGCATCAGCAACTGATGAACTAAGTACTTGTGCAGCAAGCCTAACATTCATTTTTTTGTTTTTGAAATCTACATGTAAAGCGCTTAATTTATTGGCGAATTTCAAACCCTCTTTGCTTTGTATTTCGTGTAACTTTCGTATATATTTAAACGAAATATCGCCGGTATTGGACTTCATTTCAAAATCAGCCAGCACATTTCTTGCAAGTTTTAACATGTGAGCAGCGTCAAGCAGACAATAAATATTGCTCTTCCCGTTGGGATGTTGAAAGAACGGTATTAAATTATTTTGTTCAAGTGAACAGCCTAAATATTCATAAGCCTTTATATTGGATGATGCACCATCACAGGTCAAAGATCTTACGGTGACACCAATTTCATCAAGCACAATTATTGCTGTTTTTATTAATTCTGATAGCATTTCCCCAGGCAAATTATTTGCAATAAAAAAATATGCAATTGGACACTTAAAGCGTACACCGTATGAAACTATCTGAAATACAAGAGCTTCAGAAGCTAATTTTTCTGGATCACTTACAGCAATTGGTCCTAAATCAACGTAACCCACGACTTTGTCCAATTTTTGATCATAGGCTAAATTTTCTTTTAATGCCATGCCATCAAATATTAAAGCAACATTTTTTAAATATTTTTTTTCCGGTAATTTGACTTGTTCTTTTAAATATTCGATTACTTCAGATAAGAAACCAACATTACAATTGAAGAATGACAAAGATCGTCGTATTGTTTCTACATGAGGCAAAGTTGTATATTTTCTTAAAAACTCATAAGCCTTGGGTGAATAGAAATTTAAAGTTAGAGCAAAGGCTTTCACTTCCTCACTATATCGAACACCATGTGGATTACTTGGTGGTCTTTTGAATTCCTTACAGATATCAGCAAAACGCCCTTGGATAATATTTTCAATTTCTGACTGCCGCGTATACTTTTTAACCGTTGCCATCAAGGAAGACATATCTTGATGTTTTTTAGTTTGCCTCGTCACTTTTTGCTTAAGCATCTTAGTTCTCTTCTGAAGTATTTGTTCTTTAGTTGACTTTATTTTCACTTGCACGCCCCTATCAATCTTTGCGGGAACGGGATCTTCACTGCTGACCTAAGAAAACAAGAAAACTTTGTGAAATCAGTACTTTACGTTATTAATTTATTTGTTTGTTTTATTAATCGTTATTAAATACAAGTAGTGCCGCGTGGTTTTACCCACATTGCTCCGCTCCTAAGGATCCTAGAGTGATGGTAGATAGCCATTTTGAAGAACTCGGTTAAGGTGAAACCGTAGCCGGGTAGCCCGTGAAATACATTTATTTACGTTTTTTGCAATTTCCAGGTCAGTATCATTCTACATGTTGAACTAAATATGATTTGTAGTCGTAAAAATTATGGACATATATATGTTCATAATTTAATTCGACCTAATTCAAATCTCTCTAAATGCATATTATCCAATCGAATGATTTCCTAATTTCATGAAATCATGACATTTGAGGCCAAGTCTAACTTAAGGAGTTGTATTGCTGACCCTATTCTATAAAACCGTATTTATTACGTTCACTAATCATATTCTAATCAACGTACAACTTGACCTGAAAAAAGCACAAAACGTTAAAACAAAACGATTTCCACGATTTTTTTCGATTCCCCTTAACAAATGCAAAAAGTGATTTTCAATTCCGGCTGGTAGACCCAGAGATTAGCACGTTTAACAAAACAATAAAAAAACAAGTCTTCAGATTTATAATATGAGTATGCATTTATATGACATAATGACATTGGAGCAGTGATAACGGCCGCGACTTACGAGTCATGTGGGTTCGACCCAAGCAGACATTTAACTTTGGGTCAATTATTTCATCCCCAATATCTTCAATACGGTGAAAAAATGTCGTAAGGAAACCGATGTGCGAATTTTTCGTTCTACCAAAAAACTCGGACGTATCCCTCTCATAAAAAGAGGAGGCCTGTGTCCCGGTAGTGGGATTATAGGCAGAGGCCATTAAGGCTTTCATACGTGGACAGAAACAACACACCACATTATTTGAAGGCGCGCTCTATTAAATAATGTGGTGAATCCTTTCTGTACCTTCATGAGTAAGCAAAAATGATGCACCAGACATTTAGGGGCGCCTCCATTAGCAAAAAATAATAATACACTAGACATAAAGAGACGTCATCGTGGTAGGTAAGTATAAATTAAGCGTCAAATAAGAAGCTTCATGCTTCGTGTCGTAGTTAAGGTTACCACGCCACGGTCAGCACTAACGAGTTTAAATAGTAATATTTGAATCTGTACATAATTTTGTATTATATAATACACAAATAATTGACATAAAACGACTGTATTTATATTTAGTAAAGGAAAGGGAAACTTACAGATAACTTGATAAGATTGCTTATATTTTCAAGAACTTTTCGACATTGTTTTTTATTAGTTTGTTCCTCAATATTGCAGCCAGCACGTTTCACTGCTGTTTCCTTAAGTGGAGAATTTCCTTCATAAATGTCAGAATTAGTGCTTGGTACAGCTACAGGAGCTATTTGCACCATAAGCTGTTCATGTAATGAACTTACTGTCTGAAAATCATAATTTATTTTACACAAACTTTGTATTTGCAATACATTTGGACTATATTTCTAAAAATATAATATTTTGTAATATAGATAATCATGTTAAATGTTTACCTTGCCTGGTGATACTATTTCTTGATTTATTATATTAGGAACTGCTGTTTGTTTTAAGCGCCTTGTTGTTGAATAATAATCTGATTCAAGAAAATGTAAATTGCAAATCCGTGCACTTTCATAAAACGTCATTTTCAATGGTACAATGGATAACCACAATTTTCTCCGAGTACTATTTTTAGGAAATCTAAAAAAAAAACATTTCATGGATATTAAAATAATGAGAAACAAAAATTAAATATCTAAAAAATAACACAGTATGCCAATGCGATGTACAATGATTAGGAAAAAAATATATGTTCCACGGAAATTCCCAGATATATCCTCAATATGGTCACACTACTTCAGCATGACATAAACAAAATTTAAACCGTAAACAAACATTATAATTGCACATAGTCAATTAAATTCAATGTAAAACATTGTAAAACTATTTGATCCTGACATAGTTATCATTTACTAATATGTTGAGAACACTGTTAAAACGTTTTATGAAGAAATAAAGTGAAAATACAAAGAAATATGTTTTGCAATGATTCAATGTCATAAATCACTTACGGGTGAAATCTTATATCACCTCCTGGACACCACCTACTTCCGCAACCACGCACAATACAATTTTGCACTATTTCTTGAATTATAACAATTACTATCGTGAAAAATTCCAAATAAAGCTGTAAACCGCAAAGTAAACAGCCGCCATATTGGCTCTTATTTATTTATTTTGACTTAGGGCTAATGTTGCCACATTATCGAATCCTCGGGAAAGGGGATTGTAATTCCAGTATCCGCCAACCCAGCTATGCCTAAGACCAAAAATTTTGGGATTTTTAATTCAACTTATAGCATTTCAACTATTTATTAATAGGAACATTATTTGAGAGTGTTTACTTCTGATTTGGTTAGTGTGGTAAGTAATCCTAAGAATTTACTAGGAGATTCAAAAAAGGAGATGGCAATACTATTGTCCACACCAAAAAGAGAAGTCGGCCCACAGAGAGTGAGATAGAGATATGTAGGTATTTGACTCAAGCTGTTGTTCCGAGTGTGGGCTCCATTTTTATCTATATCTTCATGATTTTGTCTGACAAATACGTTTTGTTCATGGAACTATTTATTTTTTCATAGCTCAAAATTATCGTACAATGACATTATGTGACAATCACTATCGTACATCGTACCATTGGCCAAATTATCGTACGCCGCCATAATTATCGTACGGGTTGGCAACAATGGTCGACCGTAGATGTCAGTACCTCCGTTAGGAGTATATGTGTTCTGTGGTCAGTACAAGACTTCGTTTCTTCGTCAAACTTTAAAGAGGGCGTTCTAAGGATATTTTACGGGTTACTTCCTGTTTTTATAAATTTTTTTCTCCTCATCAGTGTACATACTTGGATGTCAGCACTGCAGCGTCTGCAGCATTTCCAGCATATATCTATGATGACCAGCGTGACTAGTTAAACCCAACTACACACACATGAATGGTGGTTCTCACATAGTTATAGTAAAAGTGTGTAGGTAACTCTTTACGGAACCAACTCACTGATCACCCCAATTGCGTAACTCACGATTCATCATAATCTGTTTCGTTTTGAAACGGATTGTTAACCATTGCTTCATATGTTCGAAAAATGTGTCTGCTCGACAACGTCAATAACGCAATAAATATCGTTGAACTGTCAATTAGGGTGCTGGTTCATTGAAGTGATTCAAAAGATTGGTTCAGTCACAACGTTTTAAACGCCTCATTTGGATCTGAAACATTACTTTGCTCTGTGGCGAGGCGACAGAGCAGTGAGCGAGCAAGAGAGCGAGACTGAGACTAGAGGTGAGGCATAAATATTGGATTGGGTATTTTTCGATACTAGTCCGTACCTAATCCAAAGCGTCGAGGATTAGGTATGGCACAAGATATTCGTACACAGTCTACACAGAAAATATTCCTTGCCTTAAAATGTTTCAAGTTTAATTAGCACTGTCGCCAGCGCCATCTATGTAGAATACCACTGGACTAGGTAGTGCTCTACAACAAAAACGAAATTTATGTATAATCCACCGTTCCACAATATTTATCAGAAGCGGAACTTCCATGCTCCATGCCGAATATTTCTTACAAAATCCACATACGATACATAATATCGGTAACAGGCCAGCGGCTATATTGAATGAATATTCGGATTAGGTATTTTACTAGGATTAGGTAGATTAGGTATCGTTTTTAGCTGATCCAACCCATGTCTAACTGAGACATACTGAAATACTCGCGAGAACGAAAATCTGTGAGAGTACTAGTGATCCAAATGAGATGAGTATCACTCATGCATACTCTCACAGATTTTCACTGTCGTTATCCATGCACGTAAAAATGATCACTAAGGCACTTACCAAATACTTTACGATGGTTTTTTGCATATAATGTTTGTACAGACGCCAGCACATCAAGCTACCCTAAACTGTCAAATTTTCCCAATTGAACATACTATAAGTTGAAAATCGATCAAAGAAATTTGACAGATTGGGGTAACTTGTGCCGTGTTCCGAAATGCAACAAAAGTGATAATATCGCGAACCCGACCAAATTGAATAGTCAAAAAATTTAAGAGCTATCAGATCATTAGTACTGATTTTTATTTTGGTTGGCTTCGCGATATTATCACTATTTGTCTGATACGGAATGCGCCCTTGATGATCTGGCGTCTGTACTAACAAATTATCGTTACACGTTGATGCGGCACGCGGCACGCGGCAGATCGTTTGTTAATTTTCGTTTTCGCACCAATTTACAAAAACATTATAGTTCTGTTTACGATTAGTTTGCTTAGTGAAGACTAATTGTAACTTACTTTCTTCCTATATTCATATGTAAAGTTAGAGCTAAGAGACTTTACGTCAGAATCTTGTGTAAATAGACATTGAATTACGTATCAACAGCCTATAAATGTTCCCACTGCTGGGACACAGGCCTCCTCTCGGTGAGAAGGATTGGGCCGTGCGGGTCCACCACGCGGGCCCAGTGCGGGTTGGTAGATGTCACATGTCTTCGAATTTTTGGTTCTAGGACATTCCGGTTTCCTCACGATGTTTTCCTTCACCGTTTTGAGAGCAGTGGTGATGAAATAATTTACACAAAGTAAAGCGCCTGTCTGGGTTCGAACTCACGACCTACAAACTCGTAAGTCGCGTGAATTACGTAAATAGGTTTAATTTACTAGTTTAGTGACTTGTCTCAGGCTAAATTTGTACACTATTATCATTTATCATTGTTGCCACTTAACATTGTTTTCTCTGACTCAGTAGTAAACGCCCGCGACGCAACATAACATTCTGTATTTTACATCCTTTGAGCCGATGATCCAAATGAAACATATCAGTGTTTCGGATCATTCAAGTGACCGAGATGAAAATTTTCCAATCGCAAAAATGATACACTTTGCCCGCCTCTTAGTGCTTTCTGGCGGGAACACTGCTTAGTTGCTAATGTCATGCCATGTTTTAAAAAATTAATGTCATTTAGGTCAGCAACGAAAGTAATGACCCTATGAATGACCCACTAACATTTACCACACCATTTTTCAGCGTTTTATGTACTTAGGCCAAGAGTTTTAATAATTTTTAACCGACTTCCAAAAAAGGAGGAGGTTATATGTTCCACTGTGCATATTTTTTTTGTCTGTTCATCGATTTCTCCCCCATTTGTGGACCGATTCTCAAATTTCTTTTTTATTTGATAGAGTATAACTCCTGAGGTGGTCCCATTAGCACCAAGTCAGGATCTAATGATGGAATCCTAGGGAAATAGAGGGCAACCCTCAAATTTTATAGGTATTAACAATGTTTTTCATATATTTTCTAAAGCTATTGAGACATTTGCATATGGTCATCATCATCTCATGACGCTGAGCTGATGAAGGAAGGTACAGAGGCCAGCACATCAAGCTACTCCAATCTATCAAATTGATTTGATAGTTTTTAACTTTATTACAAAGGAATAAGGTATATGTTCAATTGGGAAAATTTTACAGTTTGGGATAGCTTGACCTGCTGGCGACTGTACAACTCTTTAACGGTTAGGAATTAGGTGGAGGTTCGGGCATAACTCCGTCATTAGACCGATTTGCAAAATTCTTTTTTGTTCGAAAGGGGATTATTTCGAAATGGTCCCATTTAAATTTCATATAGATCGGATGGTGGTGATCGGAGACAGACAACGGAACTCTTCGAAAAATGACAGCAAATTAACCGAGATTGCTGCTATAGCATAAATATGCATTGTTTTGACCATAAGGATTATAAAATTTCGAATTGGTGTGGGGGTAGGTACTATAACTAAAAAGTGAAAAAAAAAAAAACTAAAAAAAATCAACCGACTTTCAAACAAACAGTTACTTTTCACTTTCTGGTGTTTATTGGAAAGGTGGTGTTTTTTTTTTAGTTTTTTTTAGTTCAGTATGCTTTTATCAGTTATGCTTTTTAAAACGTGCACAACATACAGACATAAATCCAGGAAGTTAGTTTAATTTCAATCAAAACACATTTACAATAGGGTATACACCCATTTTTGAAGTGTCTTAATTCGATTCTAGAGTGCGAATAGACTACTAAAAGGGTCATTCAACTACCGATGCCTTGGGCATCTTTTGCGATTTATCTGAAGCATTCGATTGCGTGCTTCTTGAAACTTTAATCAGGAAACTCCACCACTACGGGATCCGGAACACCGCTCTGGATCTTCTTATTTCATACTTGTGTAATAGGATTCAGTGTGTTGATGTAAACGGAAAAAGATCTCCCGATCCGTAGTATCAATGGGAGTCCCACAGGGCTCAATTCTTGGTCCTTTCTTGTTTCTTATTTATATTAATGACTTGCCTTACCTCATAAAGGATAATCATGATATAGTGTTGTTTGCGGATGACACTTCACTTTTGTTTAAACTTAAACGTCAGCAACTTGTTAATGACGATGTAAATAGCGCAATCTCAAAAGTACTTCACTGGTTCAATGTTAATAATTTACTTCTTAATGAAAAAAAGACCAAATGCATTAAGTTTACGCTACCTCACGTTAAGCAGGTGAAAACTAATGTGTTGATAAAGGGCGAAGAATTGAATCCTGAAGATATCACTGTATTCTTGGGCTTAACTTTGGATGCCAAGCTTCAGTGGGGCCCACATATAGCTAAATTGTCGAAAAACCTAAGCTCTGCAGCATACGCTGTTAGAAAAATTCGTAATTTAACTAATATAGAGACAGCGCGCTTAGCGTACAGAGGTCAGCACATCAATCTGTCAAATTTCTTTGATAGTTTTTCAACTTTATTGCAAAGGAATAAGGTTTATGTTCAATTGGGAAAATTTGACAGTTTGGGGTAGCTTGACCTGATGGCGACAAATTTTTTATTTCATGAACTAACACTAACGTTTTCCGACTGAATTTTGCCTAAGTTATCTCAATCATATATTTATAGACTTTTTCTCCTATAGAGTAAAATACCCATATTGTATCTGAATCGTATTGGAATATTTAATAATACACAAAAAGGTAAACAAACAAATAACACTAAAATAATTTATGATAAAAAGTACTCTGTGAATGCTTCTTTGCCGCCAACACGTTTTTGTTCAAACGAACGAGTGGTGCAATAGCACCATCTGGGTAACTTCTATGTGGTTAAGGAAGTGAGGGGCACTGAACAGTTTGGTAAGGCATGAATAAAACAACACTGTAATATTACAAATGACTATAATTTTTGTCACAATTTTTCCATACAATGTTAATAATAACTTTTTACCTTATATCTATTTATAATACATTACTTATTTATTATTAATGTTGTATTTCAATATTTAAAATTCTTCCTGTTTAATTTCTAATTACATTTCACGGAGTCTGTTTCAGATGAGAGACATTTATAATTTAATTTAAACCAAATATTCCGAAAGATCGTACAAAGTTTAACGAAATTTTGAAAAATCGAACTCGAATAGTTTATTATGATACACTATGATGTAATTCGATTAGATCTTATTATACTAAAAATATTTCTTGCTTAGTCACTACGAGAAGTAGTTTTATCGTTAAAAACTGTACAAACATATCAACTTTAGTGTTACCGCTAGCGTAAATATTATAAACGGACACACGAACCAATCACGATCAGATGTGGACATGCGACATCGCTCAACAGTCACGATAGTGTAAACATTCGTTAATTAATACAATACAGGTTAAGGTAAATTGTACTTTATAATGCGAACCGTGGAGGTGCGGCGCGGCGCCACTAGTAAATAATTGACCAAACGAATTGTAACTCAACTCGCTGCCGTGCGGCCCGCGGCCGTGACTGTGGCCCACTCGCTCCTGTAAATGTTGCGAGTGGACGTGACAGTTACTGCGCACACGGCGTCGCTTCAGTTCTTCGCAACATTCAGTGGAACACATTGCATTTCAACGGCTGTCTCCGACCACAAAAAGTTGCGAAGCCCTGTAGTGCACAGTCCACACACAGCATGCGTGTGTCTGTACACGACACGGGGGCCGCGCCACGCCGCCCACACTATGATAACAAGCACCGTAATCAAATGCGAGTTGATTGAGTAATGCAGGCTTCTGGAATAAACTCTTGGCTGTCTTCGCACTGGGATTACGAGACCACTATGATATGCGATAAACTTTACTTCTATGTACTTATAACGTTCAACGGTTTAGTTAAATGGAGCCATGAGGCAGCCAAGGTTCAAAATAACTATATTTCAACGATGAATAACAAGCAAGTATAATATAATAATTAATAAAATTGAGCTAGGATAAGAACTCCGCCTTCTGATTGGCGCGACACCCCCTGCGCCACACACCCGTGTCGCAATATGGACTGTTAAGTACATAATATGTAAATAAGACTGCGCCTGTAATAGTCACAGGCGCCACCGTCGTGTATCTCCTTATTAAAAACATTTAAGTATAATAAAGTCAGCCTAAATAAATGAAAGTTCATTAAAATTCAAGGGACGAGTGGTGCAGGGGGATGGGTCACCAACGATAAATGCTATGTGTACGAAACTACTGACAGTGACGACGAAGTATTCCGATAAAATAATTTAATTAGAGAGGCGAAGTACAGTGTACTGCAGCGTTCACTCGCCAAGATATTATTGCTTTCATTCGAGACTATATAGTTACGATATTGCTTTGTTACTCCTGCATTTACGTATGTTTTGGCACGACAATACTGAGTGAAGCAACACGGATGAACGCGACGTCACGGCAGACGGAGTGGGGGCCATAAGCGATACTAATTCACAACCAAGCGGCGCCGGGGCGCATTATCATACTCTACGGGCCTGGGACGCGCCGTCTGCACGACACTCCTGACATGGTACGGCTTAGCACATTCAGTGAGCAAATGAACGTGTTTGTAGAAATGCACGACACTGACCATGTTCTTGTTACTCGACATTTACGTCGCATCTAATTATTTCATTCAAATGCATCGAGTTATTTCATAAATAAAGTCCAGGTAAGATAATTTAATCGTTTCACAATGAAGCCAGCTTCATCAAAAATGTTCATAAGTTTCAGACCTGTCGCGCAGGCGTGTTCAGATAGGCCTAGAATTCGACAGCAGTGCGAGCTCGTGAGTCGTGCAACTATGGTCGCCAATAAGACACAATACAGAACTTAAGCTCCACATCAATACTACATTTAAATGCTTCGGATTTCACTATAAAATGATTACTAGTTCACCGACCAACAAACTCAATTCTTGTCTGCAATCTTAGCGTCGACTTGGATGGTATGCTCACGTCGATTTAATGATACTATAATAATGTGCGAACGTAAATTGAACCAATGATTTTATAACAATTGTACTAAGTTTTAATATTATAGATAATATTTCAAAATTTTATAATATTGCCTCGAGTTAGAGTGAATTTTACAAAAATATTCATATTGTACAAATAGTTGAGCGACTCAATGCATACACTGGTCAACCCTACACCGCGGGCTGCGCGTGCGCCGCACCGGCGTGCCGCGCGGCCCGGCGCGCGCCCCGCCCGCGGGGCTCTACTCGATGGGCTGCGGGGTGGCGCCAGGCCGGTGGGCTAGCTGGAGCATAGACTCGCTACATCTCTCTGAGATCATTAAAGTTCGTTTCCCAAACCTCGTATGTAATAAACTTCACGTTACCCACACGGTTGTTAAAAAACGTCTCGTCTGCAGTCAAGTGTCGCGAGTTTGACTTCCATCTCGAGACACGAGCCGCCCGCCGTGACTCGCTGGCGCCGCCTCGCGTTTGTGTGTGTGTGTACAAGACTAACACTAACTCGTTGATAGAGACTTACATTAAGCTACAGTTAAGTCCAGCACGACCGACCTCACCGCTCGCCTCTATTCTATCATACAAATCTAATCTTTATGCACCTGATAGGAAAGTCGAAAGTCACTCGTGTTAGCCGAACGGTTAAGTGCAAGCGGCCCTAACGACACTATTATACACGATGTAACTATAATTTAATAATAAAAATATAATAATAACAATAGAGATAATAATTACGAGACAGAACACTAATCTCCCGACATTGCACTCCGTTGCAAGGAAGGAATATTGGCCGATAAGTCTTATTCGAGAGATGAAAAACTTAGAAATAAAACTAACGTTCAGAGCACACGGTCCAAGTAAACCGAGTGATGGTTCCCAGCTCCCACCAGCACGTTAGTCTTAGGAGACAAGAAAACAAACATCACGATTTTGCGCGTTGATAAGTATCTTTGATCGTTTCTATTTTCTGAAAGTTACTAAGCGTTTATATGGACCGTCTGCGCTGAACACCACAGATCACTTACGACGCGAGCGTGGCGCCGCCCCTCGTGCGCCACAGTGCTCTGCTAGCCGTGCGCCACGTGGCGCCACAGTGGCCCGAGCTAGCCGTGCGCCACGTGGCGCCACAGTGGCGCGAGCTAGCCGTGCGCCACGTGGCGCCACAGTGGCGCGAGCTAGCCGTGCGCCACGTGGCGCCACAGTGGCGCGAGCTAGCCGTGCGCCACAGTGGCGCCAGCTAGCCGTGCGCCACGTGGCGCCACAGTGGCGCGAGCTAGCCGTGCGCCACGTGGCGCCACAGTGGCGCGAGCTAGCCGTGCGCCACGTGGCGCCACAGTGGCCCGAGCTAGCCGTGCGCCACGTGGCGCCACAGTGGCGCGAGCTAGCCGTGCGCCACGTGGCGCCACAGTGGCGCGAGCTAGCCGTGCGCCACGTGGCGCCACAGTGGCGCGAGCTAGCCGTGCGCCACAGTGGCGCCAGCTAGCCGTGCGCCACGTGGCGCCACAGTGGCGCGAGCTAGCCGTGCGCCACGTGGCGCCACAGTGGCGCGAGCTAGCCGTGCGCCACGTGGCGCCACAGTGGCGCGAGCTAGCCGTGCGCCACAGTGGCGCCAGCTAGCCGTGCGCCACGTGGCGCCACAGTGGCGCGAGCTAGCCGTGCGCCACGTGGCGCCACAGTGGCGCGAGCTAGCCGTGCGCCACGTGGCGCCACAGTGGCCCGAGCTAGCCGTGCGCCACGTGGCGCCACAGTGGCGCGAGCTAGCCGTGCGCCACGTGGCGCCACAGTGGCGCGAGCTAGCCGTGCGCCACAGTGGCGCCAGCTAGCCGTGCGCCACGTGGCGCCACAGTGGCGCGAGCTAGCCGTGCGCCACAGTGGCGCCAGCTAGCCGTGCGCCACGTGGCGCCACAGTGGCGCGAGCTAGCCGTGCGCCACGTGGCGCCACAGTGGCGCGAGCTAGCCGTGCGCCACAGTGGCGCCAGCTAGCCGTGCGCCACGTGGCGCCACAGTGGCGCGAGCTAGCCGTGCGCCACGTGGCGCCACAGTGGCGCGAGCTAGCCGTGCGCCACAGTGGCGCCAGCTAGCCGTGCGCCACGTGGCGCCACAGTGGCGCGAGCTAGCCGTGCGCCACGTGGCGCCACAGTGGCGCGAGCTAGCCGTGCGCCACGTGGCCCCACAGTGGCGCAAGCTAGCCGTACGCCACGGTTGCTCCGCACTACAGCAGTGGCAGCGCGTGTAGGCCTTTATTTCGTTTACAGAGGACGGACGCACCACGACTATCAAAACTCTTTGCTAAAAACGTCATGTTCTAAAAAGTATAAATGATTGATTAAAGAGCGACGTGATTGATAAAAACTGATTTAAGTACAAAATTATCGCTTGAAAAGATCACAGTTCGTAACACATGGTGTTCAAAAGAACACGAGAACAGGACTATTCGAGTACAGCTTGCGAGCGGCAAGATATACGCCAATGTGTTGTTCGCTTGTTGAGACATAAGGATCTATTCAGAGGTTGATAGTCGTTGTGCTGCCAACATTATCACAAAAACATCCCAATCGACCAGCAATCGTGAAAGTAATGCGAAGATATACAAACATACCGCGGCATTAGTATCAAGAGTACTTACAAAAGGACGCGAACAAAACGTTTCAATCACATACAGAATGCACGACCGCGTTAATGGATAACATAAAAGCAAAAATATAGAAATAGTGTTATTGTAATATTTATTTTTAAATAAAAAGTATAATATCAAAAAAGCGTAATAAAGCACTCATTATGTACAAGGCATTGTTATTGTGAACAATTGTCGCTCAACGGTGTCTCACGCGGCCGACGCCACGCGCTCGCCAACCAGCCACACGGATATAATGTATAGTGGACATAGAGAAAACGTTGTTTTGCTAAATTTCTAGACGTTTAGGTTGGCCGATATTTTCACTTGGGTTTAGGTTGGCTAGCTAAATATATTCGAGTAAAACCCCCAAGTTACTGGTGAATAACGAATTAACATTATTGTCAATTTGGTGCTTATTTAGTGATATAAAATACGTCTTCGTGTTAATAGGTTGGCTCGCGCGTTGCAGCGACAACAAAACTAAATAAACAAACATCAGTAACACTAAGCACAATGGCGCCGCAAGCACACATCGTTAATAAGTCACAATAAATATAAAATAATATATCTTAAGCAATCTTAAATACCCTGTTGATTTCTTTTTTTTTAAATTATAATGTTTCCCCTTTTGAATTACGAAAAAATAATAAAAAAGACGCATTGCAATAGTGCTGCGGTACGAACTCGTACGATAAACCTAATCCTAGCCAGACCAGAACGACATTGGAGATCATGTTACAAGGTGACGTCACTCTTGCGGGGCTACTACTGTGTATAAATGTACTTAGTGTGCCGGCAGCACAAAATAGTTAGGTACAGAAGGTCGACTCCATACAAACAGCGAACGAATACGCACGCACACATGCACACGCAGGTACGTACAGTGATTGTTTTGAGATCGCCGCACGTTCGCGTTTACGTGCGCGTGCGTGTCGTTATATAGAGCGGAACTCCTGTGCCTGTGTAGTTAGTGCCGTGTGGCTGCGGCGAGAGCCGTCCAGTTGAGAGTTGTAGTTAGGTCGCTGTGTGTGGTGTGTGACGCGTGTGTGGTGTGACGCGTGTGTGTGTGGTGTGTGACGCGTGTTTGTGTGGTGTGTGACGCATGTGTGGAGTCGTAGCCGCGGCACTATGCGCGCACGCAACACATTGAGCACGATCCGACGATCACGAGACCTCTCCGGCGACTATCCCTCCACTAACTATCATATAAATTCTTCCGAGTAAACCTATCATTAACGTATATGTCTTTATTACGTATGTTATTTCGTTTTTAGCTTATATTTAAGACTTTAAGACTTTTATCATTTTGTGCAAAGAAAAGACTTCACTAATTTAAGATTTTTTGTACAAGATTGTTTTACTCCCCGATGTATCCTCCCGTTATGTACAACCGCCTGCACACGCTTGTATAAAGCTCGCGGAAGGACTCACGTGTCGACTACTACAATAGGACCCCTATGTTGTAAGATCTATATACTCTTTACACGACCCATACCTAAAACACCATCAAAATGAAATAAACTTCAACAACACAGTAAAGACTGGCAGTCGAGTACACCGAGGTGCGCACTGCGCCTTGTATAAGGAAACTATCGACCCCATCAGCACCCTATGTAAACATTATGCATCGTGTTAACGTTAAATTAAACCTAGAGAGGGTATAACCAGTCATACGGTACAACAAGACGCGCGAGGCTACCCCACGTGCGGGGCGCGGGCCTGCGCCAGTCACTCGCAGCAATATACACTACACCCGCCGAGACGTGGTCAACTAGCTGGTAACATGTCAGTACCCATATACAAATACACAGAGCGTCGACGGAAGCCGACGCACGCCGACTAGTCTCGCGCGGTAGCCTTACAATAAAATGGCGTGTGTTTAATAAAAAATATTATGTAAAATTATGCTAGTCACTAGCGATCCGAAACTAATGTAACTGTTCGGGTAACGTTGTGTAAAATGCACGGCGTGACGCGCCCGCCGCGTGTACCGAGCACGGCGAGTACTGCGAGTACTGCAAGTACTGCGAGTACTGCAAGTACTGCGAGTACTGCAAGTACTGCGAGTACTTCCGCGTGGCGCTGTTTGTGCAGTGGTAAAGGTCAACGACCGCTTACAATAAAATGGCCGCCTCCTGCGACTGTAAAAATATACATAGTTATCAAATGCTAAAGTTGAATTATAAATAGCGTCGCTCATGCGACGATTAAGTAAATTAAAATCTAAATAAAAGTATACATATTAATATATTTCATAGGCCGTTGTTGTGACTTAGATAACAAACGAATGGAGCAATTTGCTGGGGGCGGGGGGTGCGGAGGGGTACACTTCACAATTTGACTAGCCGACACGAATTAGTAAGTGACTAGAACGCGAAACACATCATTGGCAAGACTTCGTATTACGAGCGCACTCGGCCGCTAATTCCGAACACTAGTTATTTTTCAGTATGGCAATAAAAATGGCCATCGTTATTAGTTAGACATCACTGAAGATCACAGACATTCCGAATACATTAAGTACATGTCGCACGCCCCGCCGCCCACTCAAATCACAGACGAGCCCTACTTACGTAAACTAAACCATCACGACAGAGCTGACGTGTGATGTAACTAGCGATCGGTTAAATAAAACATTGATGGACCGAAACAAAAAAATACATACAATATTTACAAATAAATCCTACAAATTAAGCTCCTCAGTTTGAAAAAGATTAAATTACATCACTAACGATTGCTTTACAAAACATTCCCTCGCGTCGATACTTCAGTCCAATTTGCTACTTACTCTAGGAAAGTACTTGCCGCGACCGTTCTCTTTCCACGCACTGTCGCCGACCGCTTACAAAATTAAGAATACCTCCCACCTCCGCACGAGCCGGCCCGCCCTACGCACAACCCGGGCCTCACTCGGAACAATCGAACTTCGACAGCTTACAACATACACTATCATAGCTGAGCTACTAAAATAGCAAAGCCTCCGTTATGTCAATTTCGACCGAGTCATGGACGCACCCACACGCACTAGCAGAACCCGCCGAAGCCCACGCTGGGCACGGACGGCACGGCCGGCACCGCCGGCACGCCGGCCGCGTGCTCGCCGCCCTTGTGCAGGTCCATGAGGGGCGGCGCCGACAGGTAGTGCGCCTGCAACGTCATGGGCCATTTAGCTTCAAATCAAATCAAAATATTTTTATTTCATATAAACCTGCATGGGCACTTATGAAACGTCAGAAGCTAGGTGCAAGGTTCCAAAATGTTGTTTCCTATGGAGAAGAGCCGGGAAGAAACTCCACGGTTACTCTTTTAAAAATGATTGGCTTTAACAATGTTTTCAGAGATAAAATGTATGGGAAGACAGTGCAGGCCTGTCAATAAGTACCAGGTACTTAGACGAATACAGAATAGAAAATCGTCTACAAATCTACAGTCTGTAAGGCCTACAAAGTTCTCCCATTCACAATATGTAAAATAATCTACATAAATAAAATGAACCTAATTAAACATAGTGACATGATTAACATGACAATCACTAAAAAATAGTCCATATTAAAATTAATGTATTATGTCAAATAATGACGAGAATATGTCAGCATTGTAAAAATAAAAAGAACATTGAGAGCAGTTAATAGACTTTCACATAGTTATGCTGTTAATGAGGTACCAGGGAAGCCACATGTGCAGAAGGAATTAATGCCAAACTTCTCTGTCTTCAACTTCATAGTGTCATATGTAGTTTTGTGGCAGAGATATACTTATGATACAGGGTACACCCATATTAAACGTCTTTATTTCGTTTACCCCGTTGTTGATATTTTTTATTCAGGGAACATTTAGTCATTGTAATTTAAACCCCTTCCTGTTATGCCAGGGGTGCAGCTTGTTCGAAAGAGATACCGCCGCCCCTGGCACGCAGGCTACTGAGGGAACACGGGTGGGTTTCAGTCAGTAAAAATCTGACACACTGTCCCGTTCCGCCTAGAGCGGGAGAAGTTATTTGATGATTTCCCACCCTAAAAGGAAACCACTTCCTGCTGTCAGATTGATCTGAAATTTAGTACACATCCTTGATTCCGATGACAATACAGTTTCATTTATTCAACAATGGCGAATTACATATTCACAAAATGGCGAATTACATATTTTTTCACAAGCCGCCAATATGGTATCAAATGAAAGGATACAGTTAAACTGATTGAGAAAAAAATGAGGTAACGACATAAATAAAATAGCCAAAAAATAAGTTATAAACTTTTTAGGTTTAACATTTCTATTGAAAATATAATTATGAGGTAGATAATGTACTAAAAGACAGAAAATAATTAGTTAGGTCCTAGGTACCCACCTGTCATCACACCACTCTCTTCATCAATCTAGCACTGATTAGACTAAAAATGAAATCATATGAAATATACAAGCTTCTATTTAACTAGCAATGTTTGTACGTATGTTTTCGGTTCAAATCTTGCAAGCTGAATTAAAACCACTTGCTATAATCTTATGCAGCTGAAATTTCATATACTGATGCTATTTCGAAGACAATGCATTTTTATAATGCACGACGTGATTCTATACTCAGAATTGGCTCCAGTCGAGGGAACTCCTCACCGGTTAAGAATACAGGCACAAAATGTTGTGTACGATTTCATTAAGATATACCGTTCTAAAGTATGGCATGACTTGGATAGTGCAACTCGCTTGGCTCTATGACTTGTGTAAAGGCGTTTTGAGTTGTTGGATTTGTCTTAACTGTCACTGCGACAGCAGCCCGCCGTGAGTGGCGAGCGTAGTGTACCTGTTGGTGGTGTGCGGGCGGCGGGCCGGCGTAGCCGTTGTAGTACGGCGCGTTGTACGGCGCGTAGCCCGCCGGCACCGCGCCCGGGTACCCGTACTGCCACTCCGACAGGTAGCCCGGCGTGGGCCGCATCACGGCCGTGCCCCAGCCGGCGCCGTAGCCCACGAACGGCCCGCCGTAACTGGCACGAGACACAGGTTTAATATATACAGAAGATAAGGAACATGAAACATAATTCAGAGTCGTATAATTAGGTACTCGTAATATTACAGTGATACTGACCCGTTGTTCCCGTAGGCGGCGCCGCCGTAGGCCCCGTAGGGCGGGTACAGCGCCGGCGCGTAGTCGGGCAGTGCGGCCACGGCGGCCGCCTGCTCGGGCGCGGGGCCCCCGGGGCCCGCCGGGCCGGGGCCCCCGGGGCCCGCGGGGCCCGCCGGGGCCGTCTGCGCGCCCGCCGCGCCGCCGGGCCCCTCGGCGATGCTGGGGATCTGGTCCACCAGCGACTCCAGGCCCGACAGCGACTTGGAGGCCACGTCCTGCGCCTTGGGCTTCACCGCGCCCGCGTACTCCACGGGCGACTCTGATACGTCATGTTTTTACATTAATAACTAGCGACTCGCCTATATTTCGCACGGTTTTTACGACTTGAAAAAACATCGAGATATTATCTTCAAGTCTCATAATAATGTATTAGTATGCACATAAATGGAATGGAATAAGTTCTCTAAATGATGTGAAAAACCACAGGAAAATCTGTCGCTTGATCTGGCCAAGATTACGTCTGAGCTTTAAATTAAAGACCGTGACAATTGAGTTTGGTTCCTTTCTTCTCAGAGAAGTCAAATAGGAAACGCCGACCTCATCTAATTTTTAAAATATGATTGACGTGGAAGTGTTTTACAAAAACCTACTTGCAGAAATCATTTATATAGACAACCCTAGTTTTAGTATATGCGAAAGCCGAAACACGTGTCCAGTATTTTTATGTACTTAAATAATCTTTGTACAAAATTTCAAAACTATATCATGAAAAATCACAAAGTTATAAGCTAAGCTAAGCTTGTTATATTACCCAGTTGTCAACACAAACATGTTCACCACGCGGCTCCCCGCGCCACTTGCGCGTCCAGCGTCGTATTGGTCTCATTGATAATAATAATTAAGCAGTAGGTACCTAACCGTACGGCGATTGTATTGTAATTAACTGGTGAAAACATTTTCCTTGACACTTGCGAAACTTTTTTGGAATTATTGGAATCAATTCAAGTACTTATTCTGAACAAACTATATTCAGATTTCACATATACTAAAATTATGTTGCATATTAGAAAGGCCGTCGTAAAAAAAAAGAGAAATATCAATAGAGAACATAGTTTTATTTAAGCTCGTGTCGTGAGAATACATATAGGCATGTTACATGATTAATAACACGAGTGTGAGAACGACAATGTGTTTGACATCTGTACCATCTGTCATTTCCAATTCAATCAACCTGCTTTGTCTTTTCGCAACTATATTGGAGTCGGCTTCGAGTCTAATCGAATTGGATCATTTAGTCCCTTTATTATTCAGCATTTCACGATGTAGTCTCGTATACTTGGAAGTGTTCACTAATATTTGTTCCAATTCTTGTATATCAGTACAGCATGTAATTATGTAGGCTCTGTTGAAGATCTAAATAAACGTTGGAAAGTAACAAGTGCCCTAGTGGTGTAGTACTCGTGCGACATACCGGGCTGGTGGTGATGCGGCGTGTGGTCGGAGTGCGGCGTGTGCGGCGCGTGCGGGTGCTCGGGCGGCCGGAAGGCGGCCGGGAACGACGCCTCGCCGTCTGGCGGGCTGGACCTGCGGCACGCGCCTCGCATATTGTAATATTGTACGGTGGATAATGTCATCTGTCATATTAACGAAGCGTTGTACAAATGTACAAGTATCTAATTTAAAATAACTTAGATGTTGTTACTTTAAATGATTACGTAGTATTTAATTATACTTGTAATATATTTTAGGTTTTCTATTGTTATTTAAAATAATACGCTGATTCAAATGACTGACACAATAGGATATAAAAAGGGTTGTAATGACGTTATCGAGTCAGTCGCTCGGTAGATGTTCAGTGGGTTAGTTCTAGTGCCGTTGTTGTGTGGAATCGACCAGATGTCATGTAAGTTATGTAATTTATTATTATACCGTAATTGTTGCTTATTGTAACAATATTGTAATAATGCAGAGTTATCTTGGACAAAGGTCCAAGACTTGTAATTAAATGTATGTACAATAATGATAATTCATAGCAATGTACAGTAGCAACAGTATTGATATATTCCATCAACACATATCTTAATGTGTTGATGGAATATATCAATACTGTTTCCATGGATTTTCTTGTCCTTCTTCTCCATGAAGACCCAGCTTTGGAACGGACGACTAGCTTTCTGATTAAATAAAGACAAGCCTAATTGAAATAAATGCCTGGTCTTGTCGTTCTGTGCTTTACTTCATGAAATCCTTTCCTTCCAAACCATATTCATTAGAACCTTAATACACAGTAAATAAGCAGTAACCATTCTGATATTCAAAGCTTGATATTTGTTTTAGATATACACACTTGCAAATTCATATAGCCACTTATTCTGACACGCGCGTCAGTGGTGTGCGCGTATGCGGATACTGACCTTCAATTCGCTTGTTGCGACGTGCACAACATGTAGTGCGGGTTTACTTGCCGTAGTCGAATGCCGTCAAATTCGCAAGGTTTTTTTTTGTTTTACTGTGGGTTATGTCGCTGTGGCGCAAATTAAAATACTTTAAAACGGCAAAAATAGACATACATGCATTCCTGTTCTCTAATAACTGGTTGCCGGCCGAGGAGCGACATAGCCTGACCCTTGGCGGGTCACCTGGTTAGATCATTCCGCATCTTTCAGAGATTTGCTTTCGAAGCTGTATCTTGCTGTAGCTGGAGTTTGTTAATTTGACGTTACCCGCGCATTCAACATAATTTTAAGCTATCTTTATAGAACAATGTGGTCATATTAATCGTTATACGACAGGATAAACAAGTATGCGCTATTATTATAGCAAAAAGTAGGGTACTGCTCTTGATTTCGGACTTCTTGCTTTTTGTAAGTCAAGTTTTTCTACCCAGGAGCGCTAAATTGCACCCACAGCGCAACAAAAAACGGAAATTTGCAAAAAGAACCACCTGAGAATCTGTAGAAATATTTCGTGTTTTGCAAGTCTCCTTCTCAAGTTTGCCATCTTAGTTCTTAAACCCAAGTTGCATGTGTTATTCACCTCTCTTGTAACACCCCACAAAAAAAAGCCTTTACATTCCGTCAATATCTCGCTTCATGTGTTGGAACCACGAGATGACGACAGAATTCGCCTAGCACTTATTCTAGATAAAATACAAGAATTTCTCCCTAACAGCAATTTTTTTTGTCCGGAACAAAGGATAAAAAATAAATAAACGACGAGACATGTGCACACATTAATAATAAAAACACACTGGTCACCAGTCACCAGTCGAGCCAAACAATACCCGGCTTACACAACCTCAACACTATAATAGTTGGGTCGTGATCAACGACGAACAATTCAACAGCAACCCGATAAATCTAACACAAAAACAATTAACGTCAACAGACCACAACATAAACCTTTAGTTAAGGAAACGAACCAGGGATCATCATCACAAAATATGGATGGACCTAAGTGAGTGCAGGCAGGCTAAGGAAGCACTTCCTGCGTTCGATGTCCGCCTCACGAAACAGGTTCTCCGTTTAACAAAACCACAGCTGCGTACAGTTACAGCAGCCGTAACTGGCCATGGGTCATTTAATAAACATCTCTTTGTCATAGGAGTAACAGACAGTCCGCTGTGCAGGGCCTGCATGGAGGACGACGAGACAGCGGCTCATGTGCTGTTAAACTGCCCGGCGGTTGCTAATTACAGGGCAAAATACTTCGGTAACCCAGGTACCCTAAGTGAGATTGTCAGCAACACCAAGGCGTTGCTGGCCTTTTTCGAGGAGCTGGGGTGGATCGAATGACCGATTCTCCCACCCGTACGCAAAATACGCGCTTTGACGTGGAGTTGCGGACAACAGCCCGTTTTACCTATTACCTATTACCTAAACCTTTAGTTATCCAGTATAACACACGAGACGAGCAACGGCAATCCACGAAACACGATTTGAACAGTGTTCAACTGTAGTTACTCGCCACGTGATGTTAGCCCCAATTTGAGTTTCTATTACGGAGATGGAATGGGCATGATTCTGTCTTAGATAGGTTTGGCCGAAGAGCGTTGCTGTCGCAGTGCTTTCCAAGTAAATCGAGTGCTAGTGACAACGTCTATTTCACGTCAGTGAAAGTCGCCGATTGAGCCACTAGAGCCAAGTCATCCGCGTAAAGGAAGCGCTCGTGTTGGGTAAAAAAAGGCTGGTCGTTTGTGTAGATGTTAAAAATCGTTGGCGCCATCACGCTGCCTGAGGAAGACCGTTCTTTTGTTGTCACCATCTACTCCTACCAGACTGAAAACATACCTGAAAGCGGCGGTTGAGTACAAGTTCGCTTAAGATGTTTATGAAACACTGGTCGTTAGTAAGGGTGCCCACTTTGCCGAGTAGAATTTTGATGTTAATGGCTGCTGAGAGGTCAACAAATACAACACCAGTGACTCTGTTGGCTTCGTATCCATCCTCTATATAATGGGATAATCGAAGGACTTGTCTGGAGCGCGATAAGGTTTTGAATACGCATTACCCGCGAGCCAAAGCGAGATTTAACTAAACTCGTTTCGACGAAAGATGACGAAAATATTTTGTTACGCTGCGCATGCTAACCAGCAACCTAATTGCGTAACTCACGATTAATCATAATCTGTTTCGTTGTGAAACAGATTGTTAAACCATTGCTTCATATGTGCGAAAAATGTGTTAGCTCAAAAACGTAAATAACACAATGAATATTGTTGAACTGTCAAATTGAAACAGATTATGACTAATTGTGAGTTACGCAATTAGGGTGCAGGTAAAGTTAATTTGGCTTTGGGAACGGAACTTACCTATTAAAATTGCTGGGATACATGGACGAGGGATGCTGATGTAACTGGTCTAATCGGGGACTATCTCCGACGCCAGCGCCTGAAATCATAATGTAGAGATTGAGTTAAATATTTCTCTCAAACGTTATACCTAATTAAATTTCCAAAATTTTCCCCACGCGTGAAAACGAGGTTAAAAATGGATGCTACAAAAAAAAAAAAACATTTTATCAGCCGCTGCTCGCCCTCGTACAGGGCTGCTCCGCAGTTCCAACGCTACATACCCTGGTCCTGCCGGTAGTAGTGGTCCTGCTTGTCGTGCGAGGCGGGGCTGTGCGAGTGGTGCAGGTGCGAGTACTGCAGGCGCTGCTCGCCCTCGTACAGGGCTGCTCCGCAGTTCCAACGCTACATACCCTGGTCCTGCCGGTAGTAGTGGTCCTGCTTGTCGTGCGAGGCGGGGCTGTGCGAGTGGTGCAGGTGCGAGTACTGCAGGCGCTGCTCGCCCTCGTACAGGGCTGCTCCGCAGTTCCAACGCTACATACCCTGGTCCTGCCGGTAGTAGTGGTCCTGCTTGTCGTGCGAGGCGGGGCTGTGCGAGTGGTGCAGGTGCGAGTACTGCAGGCGCTGCTCGCCCTCGTACAGGGCTGCTCCGCAGTTCCAACGCTACATACCCTGGTCCTGCCGGTAGTAGTGGTCCTGCTTGTCGTGCGAGGCGGGGCTGTGCGAGTGGTGCAGGTGCGAGTACTGCAGGCGCTGCTCGCCCTCGTACAGGGCTGCTCCGCAGTTCCAACGCTACATACCCTGGTCCTGCCGGTAGTAGTGGTCCTGCTTGTCGTGCGAGGCGGGGCTGTGCGAGTGGTGCAGGTGCGAGTACTGCAGGCGCTGCTCGCCCTCGTACAGGGCTGCTCCGCAGTTCCAACGCTACATACCCTGGTCCTGCCGGTAGTAGTGGTCCTGCTTGTCGTGCGAGGCGGGGCTGTGCGAGTGGTGCAGGTGCGAGTACTGCAGGCGCTGCTCGCCCTCGTACAGCGACGCGCCGAACGCGGCGCTGCCCACGCCTGCCGGAGACATCTCACTGCCCGCGGACGTCTGTGGCAGACATGTACTTATTTTAATAACCCCAATAGCAAGATATAGACAAGACGACAGATAAGTATTTAAAGCTTCCACTCTCCTACTGTGCCCAACAAAAGATGTCCCACATAATGATCTCTGACGTTTGGTATAAGTTTGGAAAAGGTTCGGAGATACTTTGAACCCTGGGGAAGCACATAGGCTTCTTATCGACATACCCCACGGGCGAAACCGCAGGCGGAACCTAGCATAGTATAATAACATAAAAATAACGTTTAAACCTAAACAGCAGGCATAATATAACTTAAGACATTCACATTACATCGTCTGAGGCAGCGAAGAAGATAATCGGCGTGCGTAGGACTGCCGCCTTACATGGGGCAGTGGCCAGGGACCGAATAGGGTATTTTCCAATTTGAAAGATTGGGACGATATATTCAATAGAAAAATAAATTTATTTAAATCCATTTTCTCAATTAAAAACGATTGCAATCAAATTTTGTTTTCGTTGTTTTGAATTTACCGCCAAAACGCTCCTTACGATGATTTTTTATCACGTGATATCGTGATGCCAGCTTTGTGTAAACTGCACCGGTACAAATACTTAGTTTGGCGTAGTTTTAGAAGTATTTGTGCACAGGGCACCGCAAACCAGTAATATTACTTTCTAACCATTAAAAATCATGTTAATTATAAACTCGACATTCACTTGTTTACTTACTAACTACTTTAGTTTACATAAAGTTAATGTCACGTGACAGAAAGTCATCGTAACGAGCATTTTGGCGGTAAATTCAAAACAACGAAAAATTAATTTGATTTAAATTGTTTATAATTGAGAAAATGGATATAAATCAATTTAGTTTTATTTTTCTGTTACGTATTTCGTCCCAATCTTCAATTTAGAATAGTTTTTAATAAATTGGAAAATACCCTATTACCGGTATTTTTTCTATAACGTTACCTTACTGTTATTTTAATGATAAAAAGTAACGATAATAATATTGATACCTAAACTCAGTTAACGTTATCTAATTACCAGTATTAGTATCGGAAAAGTAACAAATGACGGTGGGAAGACTAGCACCTTTCGGTATGTGCACAGAAACAATATTATACACGCCAAACGTGCGACTACCTTCAGCGTGTATACAATATAGTTTCTGTGCTGCAGAAAATTATAATAAACAAGGTGGCAGGGGCATCAACACGAAAACTGAAACCATTAATGACTACCTTCGGCATGTAGGTATACGATATTGTTTCTGTGCTGCAGGAAATTATAATAAACAGAATCAAATTGGAAACAATGACTCAAACTAGCCGAGACCGAATACTTCTATAAAACGAGTCTCCAAAAAGGTACAGTCGCCCAAATGTTTCTGGATTTAATAAAATTTACCTTGACAACCTTTTTATGAGGCACGTAAGATATGAGAAAGGTTTTAATATTGTATCCAGAGATGTATGGTCGACTGTACCTATATAAAGATACTAGCTGTTGTCCGCGACTTCGTCAGCGTGAATATCAGTTATCGCGTTGGATAAATAATATTACTATGTCCTTCCCTGAGGTTTAAGCGTACTCTATACAAAATTTCGTCAAAAAGGCCAGCGTCCCGCGCGTCATCCCGAACATACTTATTTTGTTGCGGAGTTATTTTAAAATTATGATAACTATCTGCTTCAGTTGTTGATTGAAATCAAGTGATGTCAAGGACAATTTTGTTCACAATTAAATATTTGTGATTAATAACCACGGAGTTAATACAAAGAGGAGCCGGCCTAAGCAACTGTGCACTGTGATTCTCAACCAGGTCCTGACGTCATCACGTGGGCGTGGCCTTAGTCAGTGTATTGTTGGCGTTCGTCTTGTCAAGTTCTGTGCACAACTTTGAACACGTTCCCATTTTATAGCATATTCGCGCTAGAAGAAAAAAAGGAATGAAATGTTGTGTTTTATCTTGTAAAAACGACTCAGATAGACGTTCTGATGCTACGGATGGCATAACATTTCATTTGAAGTAATTTTATGAGTAATTTATCAAAATAGTTCTACAAAAATCTCTAAGCGTCAGTCTTTTTAATATATAATTCTACCCGACACTAGATGGCGACACTTTGTGTCATAGGAAATAAAAATATTTAGGTACGTAGAGCCCAGTGTTAACATATTTTAATAATCATATATATTGAGATTTGTTCAACATTCATTCTTAAATACCCTTTAGTCGCCAAAATTATATTTTTGTAGTTCTTATACCATTTTGTAAACAGGCCGCCATTTATGTCGTCAACTATGAACAACAAACGGAAACATAACAAAAAGACAGGGCCGTAATTAGAATCTAATTAGTGTAACAAATGTCCCGCGGCTGTCTCATATATGGAATTACTCATAAAAATACAATCTCCTATAAATTAAATATTCTATCTACAAAAATGTATTTAAAGTACTTTCCCTCTGTGAGACAACTAAGTATGGTAGTTGTTATTTACTTAATTAAAAGATCTTAAAGCCTACCTAATTTATTTAGTTTTTTAAATGATGTATGTTCAGATTTCTTTCCGAAGATAATCTAAGACAGCTATGGATTACAAAAATTTATATCACTATTTCAATACAAATATGAATGGTTCGTAAAATTTATAAAAATACCGGAGTACTCCCGGTACGACAATAGGGTATTTTACTCTATATGAGAAAAAATCTATAAATATATTATTAGATAGCTTAGGCAAAAAGCAGTCCGAAAATGTTCGTTTTAGTTCATTATCATCATCATCATTTACGCCGAAAGATGTCCACTGCTGGACATAGGCCTCCCCCAGGCTCCTCCACTTCGACCGATCTTGTGCTTCCCACATCCAGCGGATACCCGCGGCCATCACAAGGTCGTCGGTCCACCTTGTGGGAGGCCTTCCCACTCTACGCCTTCCAGTACGCGGTCGCCACTCGGTTTTAATTCGTGAAATAACAAAATAAATTTTAAAATTCAATTCAAAGATTTCTGTTTTTTTAATCTGCTTTTGAACACCATAAAATAGTACCCTCATTGTTATTACTTAATAACGCTGTTTAAACTAATCAACTGAACAAGTTTGTACTTTTACTATTTTCGTAACCAAAGTATTTTTTTTAATCTGTTTTTGAACACCATAAAATAGTACCCGCCGTGTTATTACTTAATAACGCTGTTTAAACTAATCAACTGAACAACTTTGTACTTTTACTATTTACGTAACCAAAGTATTTTTTATTGAAATATGATCTTACATTTAGGAACAGCAAACCAACGATAAGTAGAATAAAAACTCATTTTTTTTTAATTTATAAACAATTATCATACAAAATATTGTTACGAGCTAGGGGTTCGTGACAATTAAAAACTGCCGATATGAATTACCAAAAATAACACTTTAATTAAACACACTAATAACACAACACAATAGCACTACGGATCACTCTTAAGTCGCACTTGAAGATCGCTTTAGATGTTCTCGCATGTATCGCTTCCAATGAACTACCCCGAGACGCACTCCGTTCCCGCTTATATAGGGCCCTCGGATAGTTCCAGAACCTTCTACCGTAGAAGCATCTAGAATGTTCGAGTACATATCGGCCCTGACCGAACACATGTCGATAGTTCCAGAAAGTTCTAGCATCGAACTTTGTAGAAAGCTCCTGACCATTAATTCCGCTACTCGATAAGAGATGGCGCTAGTGGCAACCAAACATTAATTGTGCGGCGCAACACTGCCCCCACCTAAGAAATGCTCGTCCCGAGCATTATCGGCCCCATAATAACGCGCCAGTCGATCCACGTGCACTATCTTAGGAGTACCTCTTGCACCTTTCTGTATCCGGTAGGTAACGTCATTGATCTTTGTCACAATCCGGTACGGTCCGTCCCAGTTAGCTTGAAGCTTAGGAGATTTCCCTTTGCTGCGAACGGGATTGTGCAACCACACTAGTGAACCTTCGTCAAACTCTTTATTGTTCATTTTGCGGTCATAACGGGTTTTCATCTTTTCAGACATTTGCTGGCCTGATTGTCTGACGTGCTCATAAATGTCATTCATCTTGTTCCGCAAGTCATTCGCATAATCGGTTATACTGCGTGGGGCATCAGGTGGTATTCCGGTGAGCAGGTCTGCAGGCAGCCGTAGTTCCCTTCCAAAGTTTGCGAAAGCTGGTGTCACCGATGTACTTTCATGAACAGCGCTTCGATATGACAACAAAAACGGTTGTATGTGCTTGTCCCAATCTCGTTGCCGATTTTCCACAACTTTTGCTAGGTACCTCTCTAATGTCTGATTAAATCGTTCTACCATTCCGTCCGATTGTGGGTGGTAAGAAGTTGTTCTTGTTTTATGAGTACCCATAACTCGACAAGTTTCCTGGAATATTTGGGACTCAAAATTCCTTCCTTGATCACTGTGAATCTCTAAAGGTACTCCAAAACGACAGAAAACTTCATGAACTAATTTATCTGCAACTGTCGAAGCTTCTTGATTTGGAATGGCGAAGACTTCCGGCCACTTAGTGAAGTAATCCATCACAACCATGAAATACTTGTTACCACTTTCACTTTCCGGAAACGGCCCCGCAACGTCAAGGGCTATCCTCTCCCATGGTGCACCAACATTGTACAATTTCAAGGCACCTCTGCTACGCGTCTGAGGTCCCTTTACAGCTGCACAACTTGTACATTTGCGACACCAGTCCTCGACATCGTCCCGACAGTGGACCCAGTAAAACCGTTCTCGTATCTTCAGTAGAGTTCGTTTTACTCCCAGGTGACCTCCTGAACAACCATTATGGTACAGCTGCAGGACATCCGGTACTTGAGATTTAGGGACAACCATTTGCAAGTGACAGCTGTTTCCCCGAGCATTTTCCCATTTACGGCACAGGACTCCATCCTGAATCACCAAGCTGTCCCATTGGGCCCAATAGCTCTTTGTGATCGAACTCATTGCTGAGACGTCGCTCCACCTGGGCTTAGGAGCTCTGACCTTCATCCACTCCAGAATCGGCTTGATGTTCGAATCTTCCTGCTGTGCACGTTGTAGGCTTTCCCTCCACTCGTTGCCGAGGTCTGTCCTGAGCATCCTCACAGGTACCACTTCCTTACTCTCTTGCCTAGTACAATGCTTGCAGTCTTCAGGACAAGGTCTTCTTGACAATGCATCTGCGTTGCCATGAGATTTCCCGCTGCGATGTTCGACCACAAAGTCGTATTCCTGCAGTAGCTCAATCCATCTCGCAACTTGTCCTTCTGGATTTTTGAACTGCAATAGCCATTTCAGTGCAGCATGGTCGGTTCGTAAGTGGAATTTCCGACCCAGAAGATATTTGCTAAAATGCTGCAAGGACTTTACCATAGCAAGCAATTCCCGTCTCGTGACACAATAGTTCCTCTCCGGCTTTGACAACGACTTGCTGAAGTACGCTATCACAACCTCTTGATCACCATTCCGTTGAGACAACACACCACCAAGTCCTATGTCACTTGCGTCTGTGTCAACTATAAATTCCTTGCCTGCATCAGGGTACCCCAAAATAGGTGTTTTGCATAGTCGGTCCTTTAACTCCTGGAATGCGATATCGCAACTTTCATCCCAGCAGTAATGTCGCTTCTCCTCGGTTATCTTATGCAGGGGTTTGGCAATATCCGCAAAGTTCTTAACAAATCGCCGATAGTAAGAGCACAACCCCAAAAACGCTCTGACCTGCGTCTTGTCTTTTGGAACTGGCCAATCTTTGACAGCGGCGATTTTCTCTGGATCCGTGCGGATACCTTCTTCCGACACTACATATCCCAAAAAGCTAACTTGCCGTTTGAATAGTGAACATTTCTTCGGACTCAACTTGAGGTTGGCACTCTGGATCTTCTTGAGCACGCGTTCCAGATTTTGAAGATGTTCTTCAAACGTACGGCCAACGATGATGATGTCATCCAAGTAGACCAGACAGGCATCGCCAATCAACTTAGTCAGTACAAGTTCCATCAACCTTTCAAACGTTGCCGGAGCGTTGCACAATCCAAACGGCATAACTTTAAATTGCCATAGACCCTTTCCTGTCGAGAATGCTGTTTTCTCCTTGTCCTTGGGGTCAATTTCCACTTGCCAGTAGCCACTTTTCAGGTCCAGCGTGCTAAACCACTTTACTCCAGTGAGCATGTCCAACGTGTCATCAATTCTTGGCAAAGGGTAGCTGTCCTTCTTCGTAACGTCATTCAGACGACGATAGTCAACACAAAACCGCATGCTGCCGTCCTTCTTCCTTACCAGCACTACAGGTGAACACCATGGACTAGATGAAGGTTCAATAACACCATCCTTCACCATTCCCTCAATCATGGTTTCTACTTCCTTTTCACGCGCTACCGGCAATCTCCTTGGCCGCTGACGGATAGGCAACTCGTCGCCTGTATTTATTTTGTGTTGAACTAAGCCAGTCTTCCCAATGTCACTATCGTTTAGGGAGAAAACTTCGGCGTACTTCAGTAACATCTTCTTCGCCTTGCCCATCTCATTTTGAGACAGAGCGCTGCGACACTCTTCTAAAAGTGTGGTCACTCTCGTTTGTGCATCCTTGCTGGGGGTCCCAGTCGATAGATATTGGCATTGACGCAGCCAATCCACTTCCTCGCAAATACCAATCAGTGTGCCTTTTTCAATAGTTTGTTCCTGATCACAAAGGTTCAGCACACGTACCCCTGAGATGTCGGTGGCTCTGACCAAAGTTCGTGCCACTTTCCATGGAAGGTCATTGTCTACCCTTTCCACGAGAACACAACGGTGAGTTTGCCCAGGATTCCGAGGAAGACTAACCGGCACAATCGTTTCTGATCTCGGAGGAAGAACAATTTCCTTAAGGCTGTACACATTCCCTGGTAACGCCCCTTCCATAAAAAGTTCCTCTCGTCCACATTTCATAACTCCCTGCTTGACGTCAATCTCGCAAAAATTCTTCCTCATAAAGTCAAGACCCAGGATGCAATCGTCCATTATATCAGCCACGATGACATTATGCAGGTAGGTCCTGTTGCCTAGCTTCAACTCCATCTCCTTCTCTCCACGGACGGGTATGCGCTGACCGGTGGCTGTTACCAAATCAATGCGTTCCCGGTTGTATGCGGAGTCCCCAAGGAGCCGACTCATAACTTTGGAACTGACGACTGTACGAGAGGCTCCCGTGTCTATGGTCAGCTTACAAGGCATTCCGTTGATCTCACCCTTGATGATTAAGGTGTTCCCGTCATGGGTTTGTGTGATCGAAATCCTTGGGGCTCTTTGAACATCAGCCAGCACCCGCCCCGCAGTCCTGGCTATTACTCGTTTCCCTGCTGCTGCTGGGCAGTGCTATTAGCCGCACCACCCTCTGGAGACCGCCTATCTTCCCCTTCTGCAGTTCGCTTAGGGCAACTGGATCGAAGGTGGCCCCTTTCCCCACAGCCGTAGCACCTAGGGCTGTATCCTTTACGATCGCGAACTGTAGCCGCTACAACCTCCCTGACGCGATGGGAACGATGATCCTGCCGCACAGCTTCCACCTCCAGTGCATGGGCCAAGGCGTCCTTAAGCGTCCCGTGGTGACCGAGTCTCACAGCAGCTCTAACTTCAAGGTCCCGGATGCCGTCGACGAATGCCTGCACCAGGTTCCCATCAATAAGCGCAGGTACGGACTGGTACGCTTTTCGAACCAGCTTCTCCACTTCAAGGGCCCACTGCTGCAGGTTTTCGTTACTGCGTTGCACACGATCCTTGAGCTGCGCACGAAACACGTGTTCCAGGTGAGCGTCGCCATATCTAGCCTCCAATGCCTCGAGGAGCTGCTCGTAAGTCACTTCCTTACCGAGAGCTTCCAGCACATTTAAAGCCTGGTCGCGCAGGCCTAGGGTGAGGGCAGTCATGGCCTGACTTTTATTCCACCCGTTCGCCTTCATGACAGCCGCAAACTGAATTTTGTAGGCCGACCAGGAAGAAGTCCCGTCGTACGGCGGCACTTTGAATCCACGTAGCGAAGGTGTTGTAGCTACGGGAGCTGTGATTCCATCCCCAAGTTTGAGGTTACCCAACTCTTGCTTCACATCAGCAATGACGTCACTAAACTTGCTGATCTGAGTTTCAGCTTCTGACAAGCGGTTGTCATGCTGGGCAACCTTCTCCTTCACCTCCTTCATGTCTTTCCCGAAATTTGCATGAAGGTCCTTTATGAGGAGCATCTGCTCTTCCTGTCGGTGCACCTGCTCCTCCTGTCGGCGGGCCTGCTCCTCTTTATCCCGTTTGAGCTGTTCTTCCAAACGGCGGGCCTGTTCCTCCTGTCGGCGAGCCTGTTCCTCCTGTCGGCGGGCCTGCTCCTGCAACATCATCATCAGAGCAGAAAAATCTGGTGCTGGTGATGCTGGAGCAGCTGTGGACGGGCCGGCCTCTGTGGTTGGTAGCTGGCCCTCCGACGCCTGTGGCATTGCTCCACCAAATCGCCTCTGGTCCGTCTCCTGCTGGCGTTGACTCCGGGTACGGATACCCTCCGTGTCGTCTTTAGGTAAAATCGGCATGATTTTAATCCTTGCTTCTGACACCAATTGTTACGAGCTAGGGGTTCGTGACAATTAAAAACTGCCGATATGAATTACCAAAAATAACACTTTAATTAAACACACTAATAACACAACACAATAGCACTACGGATCACTCTTAAGTCGCACTTGAAGATCGCTTTAGATGTTCTCGCATGTATCGCTTCCAATGAACTACCCCGAGACGCACTCCGTTCCCGCTTATATAGGGCCCTCGGATAGTTCCAGAACCTTCTACCGTAGAAGCATCTAGAATGTTCGAGTACATATCGGCCCTGACCGAACACATGTCGATAGTTCCAGAAAGTTCTAGCATCGAACTTTGTAGAAAGCTCCTGACCATTAATTCCGCTACTCGATAAGAGATGGCGCTAGTGGCAACCAAACATTAATTGTGCGGCGCAACAATATCAGCGCATTTGTTTACACAGCAAGCTGACGTCATATCCTCAGAGCAATATGGCGTCCACTGCGTTCAGCGTTTTCGTCAAATCACGAGCGAAAAATGAAAATGCATTTTTATCGCACTAATCGATTCAATAAAAACGTTGTGTTTTTTTTGGTGGTTTATTACCATTTTAGAATCTAAATAAAAGACACTTTTCAAAAATGGGTCTAATACCCTATTCTGAGTACGACCCTGTTGCATCCTGCACTTAGTGACATCTAGTGTGAGATAGTTACGTAACTTCAAAGTAAAATAAACAGAACGAGCGAGTAGTTTTGCTATTGACCGGTAGATGGAATAAAGTGGGCGGGATCTAACACCCCCCTCACCCCGCAAATTGTCACGCATTGTTTCTTGGGGAAATCTGATTACAACAGCTCCTCTTTGTATTAACTCCGTGTTAATAACATATTTATTTGGATAAGGATTCATATTATTAGGTCTTTACCTATGAAATTGCCGTTCTGCAGTACTGGCCATTTCAAATCAAAATAATTTTTGTTTGGCTAAGAATTCTAATTTCAAATTAATTTTATTTTAAAAACATGGATTTTTTTTTCTAAAAGTAGTCATTTCTTTATTGATTAGTGTTACATTTTCATCGCATTTCAATCTTTTTCGTCATCATGGATACGTTAAAAATTCGAGTATTTATGGAATATGAGTACCGTCGTGGCAGCAACGCGGCACAAGCGGCACGCAACATCAACGACGTTTACGGAGCTAACACTACAAACCAACGCACCACCTGTTATTGGTTTGCTCGCTTCCGTTCTGGAAATTTCGACCTGAAAAATGAACCTCGCGGTCGTCCGAAGACTTTGGTCGACAATGACGAATTAAAGGCGATTGTGGAAGCTGATGATACACAATCTACGGCTGAATTAGCAGCAGCTTTCGACGTTAGCGTCAAAACAATATTGGTCCATTTGCGTCAAATTGGCAAGGTAAAAAAGCTTGACAAATGGGTGCCCCACGAACTCAATGATCGCCAGCGCGAAGTACGCGTCGAGACGTGCCTTGCACTGCTCAACAGACACACAAATGACGGAATTTTGAACCGCATTGTTACCTGCGATGAAAAATGGATTCTGTTTGATAACCGTAAGCGCTCAGCAAGTTGGTTGGATCCTGGTTCAGCACCTAAACAATGCCCTAAACGAAAACTTACCCCTAGAAAAGTGATGGTCACTGTTTGGTGGTCTAGCGCCGGTGTGATTCATCACAGCTTCTTACCAAACGGGGTGAGCATTACTGCAGATGTGTACTGTGAAGAACTGAACACAATGATGGAGAAGCTGGCGCATCTCCAACCAGCATTGGTCAATCGCTCGTCTCCGCTGCTCCTGCACGACAACGCGCGACCTCATACTGCACAGCAGACGGTCTCCAAGTTGCAAGAACTGGGGTTGGAAGCTCTCCGTCATCCGCCCTACTCACCAGACCTTGCGCCTACAGACTACTACTTTTTCCAGAATTTGGATAACTTCTTGGCGGGAAAAAAATTTAATACCCGAGAGGCAGTACAAAATGCCTTTGAAGAATTTGTTGCCTCCCGTCCAGCTGATTTCTTTAAGAAGGGCATCAATAAACTGCCACTGCGATGGCAAAGATGCATTGATTGCATGGGTGATTACTTCGATTAATACAAATAAAAAATTCATGAAAAAAATTCGTTTAAATTTTTTCATACAAAACGGCAATTTCATAGGTAAAGACCTATTATATTGATAAAACTCCTTTGCAAATAATGCGTTAATTTCGAACAAATTTGATTACCATAAAAAAGGTTAAAGTGAGTCAATCTTAAAAGATAGACATATGCTGTCGCGGACTTTTTTACTTTTAAAGAGGAACAATTCCATAATGTATTTTTGCGTAACTTAAACCGTTTACGCAGCGCAGGTAACGGAAGCTCTCAAAAAGGAATACATTTTCCCGTTTTTGCAACATTTTCCATTGATTCTTCGCTCCTATTGGTCGCAGCGTAATGTTATAACTATTATGCCTTTCTCGATAAATTAACTATTCAACACAAAAATATTTTTTTCAAAAGAAACCAGTAGTTCCTGAGATTAGCGCGTTCAACCAAACAAACAAACTCTTCAGCTTTATAATATTAATATATTATATATGTCGCCGCGAAAGCGCCAACCTGTTAAGATTATAACATAATCTTATGCGTAACTATTAATTCTAACCATTTGTATGGCATCAATCAGTGTCTATTGGTTTTCTTGAGATCAATGTCATCTATTGGCCAGGTTGTAATATAATACTTAGAGTACTGCTGGTTTAATTACTAGCTTAATAACTATAAAACTAACAACAATGTCTTAGTTAAAACCATAGTCACAATTATAAAGGAATAATGGTTTTTATTGTCTGTGGGCTCTTAGTTTATGATACATGGCTACCTACTGTGCCGAAAAAATGGCGCGTATTGCGAGTTTCATGGTCAATAACTGACTGTTTGTTAATACGAAAACTAAATCAGTTTCAATCAAAATTTACAATCCATAAAGTAGCAAGATTATTTCACACACATTTATTTAAGAATACCTGTTCTTTGATTAAATTCCTTGAACTGCCGGAAATGTTATAAAGTAGTAATATTTGTGTTGTAAAAAGTAATGACGTTACTAATTAAACTTTCGTCTTAAACCGCCATTGCATTTGTGAATATTAGCATTGTTTAATTGTAAAAGAATTAACTGATAAGCGTTTCACCATTGTTAGTAAATTTTATAACACTAACTAAGTAATAATATTCTTTTTGTGCGATACGCATTACTTCCGCCCACTTGAGGAGATGGTCGAGAATGGCGGCCGGACGGTATCGCTATGAAAGTGTGTGAAAAGGACTAAAATTATAATTGTGGAATAAGAAACCTCTGTAACATAATGTTTTGATTTAAAAGAGTGTCCGTGGAGTTTCTTGCCCGTTCTTCTCCATATGAGACCTACTTTAGCTTTGGAATGGGCGCCTAGATTCAATTTTAACTCAAACTATGTGATTCGCTGTTCTATGAAAAATCCAAAGTGCGTGTAAAAGATTTAAGTGAAAATAAATGGTTTGAGTTAAGTGTTGTGTGTGATTGTAAACCAAATACCCATATACCAACGAAGAAATACACCATAAACAACAGAGACGGCATGCATTGGGTTTCCCGCCGTCTCATATATAATATAATAATAATAAGTATAGATAGTTATAATAACACGGTTTAAGTTGAAAGGTTGAAACTTCTTTCGGCCCATAAAAGTATTTTTTAAACAAACAACAAGTTGATAAATCAAAGGCAGTACTCTTAGGTACGTTCGGCGTACGCGACGCTATGTTTGTGTGCCGTAGTCTTGTGTAGTTCATGAACGATGAACGAATAGGAACCGTTTCTTTGCACTGAACTAAAAGAAACGTTTCCGAATGCTGACTTGTAATCGGTCTATTAGTTCTAATAGCTCCTCGTGTCCGAACAAGAATGAGAATGAGAATGATATCGAGCGACTGATTTGACTGATCATCATCATCATCATATCAGCCGAAAGACGTCCACTGCTGGACATAGGCCTCCCCCAGGCTCCTCCACTTCGACCGGTCTTGTGCTTCCCACATCCAGCGGATACCCGCGGTCTTCGCAAGGTCATCGGTCCACCTTGTGGGAGGCCTTCCTACTCTACGTCTTCCGGTACGCGGTCGCCACTCCAGAACCTTTCGGCCCCATCGACCATCTGTTCTGCGAGCAATGTGGCCTGCCCACTGCCACTTAAGTTTGGCAATTCTTCGGGCTATGTCGGTTACCTTGGTTCTCCTGCGGATCTCTTCATTTCTGATTCGATCGCGTAGGGAAACTCCGAGCATAGCCCTCTCCATTGCCCTTTGGGTGACTTTAAGCCTTCTGATAAGGCCCATTGTGAGCGACCACGTCTCTGTACCATAGGTCATTACTGGCAACACACACTGGTCAAAGACTTTCGTCTTGAGACACTGTGGTATTTGGGACGAGAAGATATTGCGAAGCCTCCCGAACGCTGCCCAGCCGAGTCGGATTCGACGATTGACCTCTTTCTCGAAGTTGGACTTACCTAACTGGACAGTCTGTCCTAGGTAAACGTACTCGGTCACAACTTCGAGCGTAGCGCCTCCGATCGTCATGGGAGTGGGTGTTACATGGGCATTCGACATGACCTTTGTCTTCTCCATGTTCATTTTAAGACCCACTCTTTCGGAAGCTCTACTGAGGTCATCGAGCATTGCACTGAGGTCCTCCATGGTCTCAGCCATGACGACTATGTCATCGGCAAACCGAAGGTGAGTGATGTACTCGCCATTGATGTTGATGCCAGCCCCTTTCCAGTCCAGAACCTTGAAGACATCCTCCAGTGCAGCGGTGAACAGTTTCGGAGAGATAACATCTCCCTGTCTCACACCTCGCTGCAGAAGGATAGGTTTCGAAGTCCGGTCCTGGAGTCGGACTGACATAGTGGCGTTTTCATACAGACACTTCAGCACCTCGATGTACCGATAGTCGATCTGGCACCGTTGAAGAGACTGCAGTACAGCCCATGTCTCGATCGAATCGAAGGCTTTTTCGTAGTCCACAAACGCTAAGCAGAGAGGCAGGTTATACTCTTCGGTCTTCTGTATAACCTGCCGCAGCGTATGTATGTGGTCTACGGTGCTAAAGCCTTTACGGAATCCGGCTTGTTCGGGAGGCTGGAAGTCGTCAAACCTGCGCGCGAGACGGTTCGTGATGACTCTCGAAAACAGCTTGTAGACGTGGCTCAGAAGTGAGATGGGCCTATAATTCTTAAGAAGAGTATTATCACCCTTCTTAAAGAAAAGTACCACCACACCTCTGTTCCATGCCTGTGGCGTTTTGCCCTCGAGTATGACGGAATCAAACAGCTTCTGGAGGGCCTTAAGAACGGGTTTTCCGCCGGCCCTCAGGAGTTCGGCCGTGACTCCGTCATCACCCGGCGCCTTGTTGTTTTTTAGCTGCTTCAGAGCCATCCTAATCTCGTACAAGCTAACGTCCGGGATATCTTCGGTATAGTGTCGGGTCAATCTGGCTCTTGGGTCGTTTGCCAGATCCGTAACGGGGTTGCTTGTTGACGTGTATAACTGTCCATAGAAACTCTCGATCTCTCTCAACAGCTCCGGCTTGGAGGAAACGATCCTGCCATCATTGGTCTTCAGTTTCGCAAGCTGACTCTGTCCAATAGACAGATCTCTTGAAAAGACCTTGGAGCCCTTGTTCCGCTCTATCGCGTCCTTTATGCGGTCCGTATTAAAACGGCGAAGGTCGCTTTTCAAGGCCTTAGATATCTGTCTATTGAGCTGTCGGTACTTTAGCGCGTCGTCTGAAGACTGCAGGATCATTTCACGCCTCTCCTCCATTAGCTGCAGAGTAGGATCAGAGAGTTTCTTTTTGCCATTAGTACGGCGGGTCTTGAAGAACTTAGACCCGACCGTATGGACAGTTTCCACGAACCCATCGTTATAATCGTCCACGGAGCTCCCTAGGCATTCGAAACGATTCTGGAGTTCGAGCTGAAAGCTCTCGGGGTTTTGGACCTGGATCGGTGCTGGACGGAGCGTAGACTTCATTAGTCGACATCTTTCTAGCTTGACGTTGATATTCAATGTGCCTCTTACCATGCGGTGATCGCTTCCGGTTTTCACCGCGTTGATCACAGAGACATCATTGAATATTTGCTTCTTCGTCGACATAATGAAGTCAATCTCGTTTTTAGTTGCACCATCAGGGCTCTGCCAGGTCCACTTTCCGTGCTCCCGTTTTCTGAAGAAGGAGTTCATCATAAAGAGGCCTTCCTTCTCCATAAAACTGGCCAGTAAGTGACCCCGGTGGTTCCGTCGTCCAACTCCAAATTGCCCCACTCTCAGCTCATCCTCGTTCCGTTTGCCCAGTTTCGCGTTGAAGTCCCCCATGACAACGGTGAAATGAGTTTTAGAGCCATGCATGGCTTTGGATATATCCTCATACATGGTCTCCACCTCATCGTCGGGGTGTGTCGAGGTCGGGGCGTAGACCTGTATGACCTTCAGCGAATATCTTGCGGATATTCTGAGTATAAGGTACGCCACCCTGGTCGACACACTCTCGATCTTCACCACGTTTGTCACAAGGGACTTATGGACAATAAACCCGACACCACCTTGGGACTGCTGGTCGCCCTCCCGGAAATAGAGCAGGTTACCGGATTTGAGGATTATCGAGTCCTGCCCCTCTCTTCGAACTTCAGATAACCCTACTATACCCCACCGTAACCTGCTCAATTCTTCCTCGAGTTCGGTAATCTTCTCGTCGGTCCGGAGTGTACGCGTGTTGTACGTTGCCAGGTGCAGTTTCCGTTTGTTTTGGTAGCCAGATCTCTTCCGGAGATTCTTAGCACCCCTTGCCTCACCGTTACCTTGGCCGCTACCGTAGCCAAGGGTAGGCGGGCCGCCGGGTACTAGGGGCCGTTTTGTAGGGCTGCTTGTCATTTTTTTGGGGGGGTTTTGCCATAATCGCCACGCTTGGCAGGCGGGTTGGCGATCGCAGTATGGTGGTAAAATACATAGAGAACGCTGCTGCCCATTCTCTAGTAAGTCCCTTAGTCGCCTTCTACGACACCCACTGGAAGAAATGGGATGGTGCTATTCTTTTACGCCCGGCAACACATACGGGACTGATACGATTTCAATTTTAAATGTTTCTGAACGAGAACGAGAGAGAATAGCCGACGAATGACGATGATACCCGAGACTCGACCGACCGACCAAACTCGCTAGAATGAGATGCGCGTTATAATATCGATAGACTAACGTATGTCAATGCCATAATGCCTATTTTTGCTTATCACCCGAATAAAATGACGCAAGGAGGGTTGTGTTCGCAAATAAATTATAAGTTTACTATTTATGTATGTACCTACCTATAAATTTTCTAAGTGATAGATTAGAATGACAGTCCTAAGCCTCTTCAAGTATGAAGGAAAATCAAATAGGTACCTATTTTGTAAAATCATTTATTACAATAATACTATAAATTGTGAACAAATAATGTAGTTTAACCGAGATAGTTTTTACCATTTTAAATTAAGTAAATGTCTGTAAAAATATGTCTGTTAAAATTCCAGTTTACGCTGATCTCTGACTGTATGGAAATCCTATACAATGCGAGATCAGCTTATACTGGAAATGTATAGCTTGATGTGTAGCCGTGCGGACCTAGACTTTTTGTTCTGTGATGTGATTGATCTATGGAAGTACTGACAGAGCGAAGACCGAATAGAGCCAATAGAACGAATAGAATGAACTAGTTCACTGACCGAAATGAACTAGTACGGAGCGATCTTAAAAATGACCGAGCAGGCACAAGACTAGTGTGCCGCGCGCATGTTTCATTTTCGCTTATCGTATACGTATATTTCCGATCGTCGTCACATGCGTTTTTGCCGCTCCGTTTAGAAGAGCCAAACGCAAGGCGTGCGAGGCGCTTGGTTCGGTTTGCCAACGTCGTACAAAATGTTGCTTCTTGTTAGATTTTAGTAAAGTAACGATATTGGTAACACTATTTAAATATCGGTAAATCTCATAGGTTCCCATTATCATCATCAGCCTATAATGTTCCCACTGCTGGGACACAGGCCTCCTCTCTGTGAGAGGGAGTGGGCCGTAATCCACCACGCGGGCCCAGTGTAGGTTGGTAGATGTCACATGTCTTCGAATTTTTGGCTCTAGGACATGCCGGTTTCCTCTCGATGTTTTCCTTCACCGTTTTGAGAGCAGTGGTGATGAAATAATTTACACAAAGTAAAGCGCCTGTCTGGGTTCGAATTCACGACCTACAACTCGAAAGTCGCGGCCGTTATCACTGGGCCACCACTGCTCTACTACTACTGTTGCCATAGGATCCCATAGGAAATAATAATTTAACGGTAACTTTAATGATAAATAGTTAACGGAACGGAATGAAATGTTTTGGTAGTTTTACCGGTATTTTGTTGGTAACGGTAACCGTCCCTGGCTGTGGCCAGCGACACAGGGCGCGCGGGCACTCACCTTGTTGTAGTCCGACAGCGACGAGTTGGAGTTGGAGCCGGGGTGCATGTCGGTGCTGCCCATGGGGCTGTTGTCCCGCTCGGCGTCGTCGCGCGCGTCGCGGGGCGGCTCGAAGTCCAGCGCGGCCATGCCGGGCGACACGGGCGCGGGCGACGAGATGGCGGCGCCGATGTCGTGCGACAGCTCGCCGCCGAAGCCGGACCCGCTGCCGCTGCCGCTCGTGCTGTTGCCCTGCGGAGTGGAACGTACGGGCTCGGTCGCAGTGCCTGCCTGCCTGCGGCGTGTGCCGCGGCGTGGGCAGCGAGGTACCTGCGGCTGGAAGTGGTGCGAGTCGGAGTAGGTGGGCGTGCGCGAGGGCGCGGGCGACGAGTGCTGGCTGTAGGGCGTGTGCGCGGGCGACGGCGTGTAGCTGTGCAGCGCGGCGGGCGAGGCCTGCGGGAAGGGCGTGGTGCCGCCCGGCACCGGCGCCGGCGAGCGCGAGAACGGCCGGCCTGCAGGCTGCAAACGAATTTACGATTAAACCACGTCGTCATGCTCAACCAAAGTGGCTCTACACGGTTGCAGTATTTGCTACAAATGCTTATTTCATTTCATCAGCTGCGGATTCTCACAGCAGCACGCTATAAGACAATACCGTGAAAACAGGCAATCTATACTAACCTAGCTGTGGCTATATCAGTCAACTGCCTTATTTTTCTTACTGCATAAATGTAGCTGAATTAAATCGACCTGAAAGAGCTCTAAAGTGGGCGTTGCCAGAAATACAGTTTCCGAAATAGCACCTGATTTCTTACCATCAAGTTTTAAAATTAGATACACTTTGGGACATTTGGAGAGAACGTAAAACATAAGTTTTGTTCACATTCAGTAATATATCATTTATTAGCTGTAAACCTTTTCAAACGAACAGCTAGACAATCGCTAACGTGTAACCCATCCATATATTTTGAATTATATTAAAAAAATAGGAGAATTGTCATCAGCTAATAGAATTATTTCCAATAAGGTAGTCATCATGTAAGGCAGGTCATTAATATACACTACAAATAAGATAGGACAAAGAATTGAACCTTGAGGTACGCCCATCTTAACTAGAGACTCCGAGGAGGTCGCCCTTTTAATGTTTACTCTTTGCTGCCTCTTTGATAGAAAGGAAAGAACAAGATCAACAGCTTGTCCACGAATTCCGTAGTGCAATTTACAAATCAGTGAATTGTGGCCAACGCAGTGTTACGCTTTCGAGAGGCCACAGAAAATGGCAATAGTATCCTGGGATTTCTCAGGATTCCAAAATATGACTGATGAGTTTTACTTCCGCGTCAGTCGTCGACCTAAACTATCGACTATGTATAATCCCCGTATGTATAATTACCCCGTTATGTGTAATAGTACGTACTTGTGGCGCGGGCGAGTGCGAGTAGGGGTGCGGGTGGTGCGGGTGCGGCGACTGCGAGAAGCGCGTCTGCGGGGCCGGGCTCTGCGGGCGCAACACAGGCACATGTACATGGAGGGAATCACACAGTTCTGTGGTAACTGGGACTTTTGCAAAGATGTTGAAATTGGTGAGAAGTGGCTAATTGAAGTGTTTTCACCTCAGATAACTCAATTAGGGTGTTGGCAGCCGGAAAGGGAACATTACCTGTGCCTGCTGGTGCTGGTAGGAGGCCGGGCTGTGTGCGTACAGCGGGGAGCGCCCGCTGAAGGGCACGGCGCGGGGCGCGGGCGAGCCGTAGCCCGAGCCGGCGCGCGGCGGGGACGGCGCCGAGAAGGCGGCCGGGCTGCCCGGGAACTGGTGCAGCAGGCTCTGCTCCTGGGGCGGACGAGGCTCGGGATAAACACATACGATAACACACGACAGTATTCCCCGAAGGATCAGACAGTAACGTTTGAGTGGGCACCTGCGGCTGCGGCGTGCCGGCGCGGCGCGCGGGCGAGTAGCCCTGCGAGCGCGGCGACGCGTACACGCCGCGTGGCGACGCCGCGTAGCCGCCCGGCGAGCCGTAGCCGCGCGCCATGCTGCCCAGCATCGGCGGCGTCGACACGTCCAGCGGGGACTCCATTCCTGCCGACCGACAACAACTTAGCTACTCATGTCATGACCCTTTTAAATCATTCATTCAAGTAAGGCAATCCCTCAAAACGTCCGCTCTTCACCACTTCCAAGTTAGTTCATCATCATCTACCTAACCTCTTTGATGAAGCTGAAAACCAGTATTTTACAGCCGGGACCAATGGAACGTCATGGGCATCTAGGATGTCGATACAACATAAGTGTTAAGAGTTCTACACAATCATGACCATTCTTCTATCACTTGCATTTAATCTCAAAAATTAATCAGCTTTTATATCAACATTACCTGACTGTAAAAAAAATACTGTTATTAATTTTGGTGGTTCTATTTTTGACTTATTGAAAAAGTATTGTCCTAGTCGTCTAAAAGAATATCCAATAAAGGAGCAGATTTGATGATTAAAACTTGCTCATCTGAAAGCTCCAAAATGAAGCTTATCAGAACAATCGACACTGCTAACGAAGTAAAGACGATTTCAAGGTGCAACTGAAAATCGTCTTTACTTCGTAAGCAGTGCCATATTTTTTCGGCAGAACTTCAACCCCACATATCTTTTTTTTTGTGAGAAATCATCAAATAACTTCTCCCGTGCAGAGCGGGAGGGCGTGTCAGACTTTTACTCTATGAAACCAACCCGTGTTCTTTCAGTTGCCTGCGTGCCAGGGGCCACGACATCCCTTTTGAACAACCCGCACCCCTGGCAGGCATCGCCCGGCCCTTGCGGACTGACATCCGTACCTGAGTTAGTAGGCTGTTGCTGGAAGTAGTTCCCCGAGTCGTTGGTGAGCTGCTGGTGCTGCTGGTGCGGGTACAGCAGCGACGGCGACGGCAGCTGCGGCGGGAAGGCGTCGGGCGGCGCCAGGTAGCCCTGCTCGTGCGCCAGGCCGTGTGCCAGCGTGGGCTGCAGCGACGACAGGCCGCTGCTCTGCTGTACCATCGCGTTTGTTTGCTGGAAGGAGGGACGTGGTTCAACATACTAACTTGTAACAGCAAACCCGTACATATGCCGACGGCTTCGCCAGCGTGGAGTTCGAAAATTATTCCACGGAAACGAACTACCGGGATAAACCCCATTAATCCAGGTTATGAACTACCTGTGTGCCAAATTTCATCCCAATTCGCTCAGAAGTTTTTTCGTTAAAGAGTAACAAACATCCATCCATCCTCATAAAATTCCACTTTTATAATATTAGTAGGATATGCTGATATGCTGACATCGAATCGCACAAATAAAAACATATATATTTGAGTTAGAACTAAATAGTTGTATAATATTCGCCGCGGTTATTTATCGGTTTTCAAAAACACGTACTAGACTAATCAGTGTATAGGTATTATGCGTGGTCATACATAAATAAAAAAAATATACGCGTCGAATTGAGTAACCTCCTCCGTTTTTTCGTCGGTTCAAAAATTAAACCATTTACAGTAAACTTGGCACTTTGCCAAGAAATCGGTCAATCAGAAAGATGAAGTTAGTTTGTAGTTTTACTTAGTAAAGTCAGTTACTATCACAATATTATTCTATACAATGTTTTAGGACTGCTACGATTTTGTTACACAAATGGATGCCGAAAATGGTGCATTTTATCACATAAATGCTCATATACATAGGAATTATATTTTAAAATGCATGAATTCCTGCTTTATCTCACTTTGTAGTCACTTCGTGACCTAGACATTGTACAGTGATGATCTTGACGTCACTTATGGGGTACCACAGGGCAGTATCCTTGGTCCCACATTATTTTTGACGTATATCAACGCCCTTTGTAACCTAAAATTGCGTGGTGGAAGGATCGTCACCTTTGAGGACGACACAGCTCTGCTTTTTCACGCGGACTCATAGGAGGAAGTCTATTCAAATGCTCAGCTCGGTTTCGACATGGTCGGAGAGTGGTTACAAAACAACAAATTTACTCTTAGTGTGTCCAAAAACGCAACGCCTAGTAATACAAATCTTTCAATAACATCACACACATGCTCTTTGCTGCAAGTCAATCCTTGTTCATGTCCTACTCTTCCAAAAACAGTTATTAATAAATATTTGGGTATTCAGATTGACAATTGTCTCAGTTTTCAGCCGCAAGTAGACGCCTTACTGCGAGAGTACGAAAATTGATATTTGTTTAAAAAAATTACGACATGTCGCGGAAAGTAAGACCATTGACACCGTATACTCTGCACTAGTTCAGTCAATCTTATCATATTGCATAACGGCATGGGGCGGAGCTGCAAAGACACATTTGCTGAGGTTGGAGAGAGCGCAGAGAGCTATCCTTAAAGTTAGTCGTAAGCTTTCCTTTCTCTTTCCAACAAAATACCTTTACCAGCAGTGCAACGTACTGACAGTTCGCTAACTATTCATTTGGAGCACTATCATTCGCAGGCATACTCAACTTCACTACAGTCCTGGCGAAATGCATAACAAGAGACGCAAACACGCAGTCTGTAAATCGTTAAAAAAAAGTTTTTCAAAACCAGCTACAGTCGCAGATTCTTTTGTTTCCTGGGAGATAGATTATCTTTACAACAAATTCAATAAAGCCATTTCCATCTACTCCATATCCAAATTCAACTGTAAGTCTAAATTGCAAAATTGGTTTCAATCTCTTGATTATGAAGTCACAGAGAGATTATTGGAAGTCGTTTCATAATAAAGTTTTTTACATTTAGTCATCATATTAAAAGGCTAGTTTTGATTACCACATACACCCAACATACACACACTCACACTCTCTACACACCCACACCCACACACTCAACCTTGCTGTATAATTAATAGTTTGTTGTGTTTATTCTTCTTTGTTGTATTAAATTGTTTTTTGTCTTCCATCCCAACATTATAATACTATTAGTAGATGTTTCTGTGGCTTGTCCGGATAGTTTGGAGGCCTGGAGACCTGTAACACAGGTATTCCTAGTACAGGCTCCAGTCTCCACAACATCAATGTATTTTTGTAAACACTATTATATATTGTACTAAAAAATTTCATTATGTGGTGGAGAAAATAAAAGGTTTTATTATTATTATTATTATATATTAGGCAGCTAGTGAGCACAGCACTGATTAACTCGGATACGTGCACATCACAAGCACACACACACGTAATTTGCCCATCTAACGCTAGTATAAAGTTACTAAATGTATGTGTAGCGTGATAAGAAGATCTTTTGAAGCGTGGATGACATTGACAGGTGGCGTTAGTTCGTAAACGTGTGTGCAATTGTGTATCGGTGCCCACGCGCCAAAAGACCCCAGTAGCGCGGGATGCTCACCTGGTGCTGCTGGTGCTGCTGGTGCTGCAGCAGGAACTGCTGCTCCTCGGGCCGGACCTTCTTGGGCCGGCCGCGCTTCTTCTTGGGCGGCGTGTCGGCGTCGGGCGCGGCAGGCACGCGGGGCTGGCGCGGCTGGCGCGGCACGGCCGGCGCCACCTCGCCGTTCTCAAGCTTCACCTTCTTGGGCCGGCCGCGTTTCTTCTTGAGAGGGACCTCCGTGCCGTCCTCCAGGATGATGGTGTCGCCCGGCTCCGGCTCCATCGTCAGTCTGCAACGTGCCTCGCTCACTCGTCTGCTCACCTCACTCACCTACTGCCCTACTCGCGCCCCCCCGCTTACATGCTCGTCTGAACTAGACGGCCCTGATATGGCAGTAAAATAGTATGGGCCACTAGCAGGGCTAGAGAATCGGAACTATAAGTGTGTAAATATATTTGTCACCAAACTTAATCCCAAAAATAGGTAGAGTATAGAAAGGGTTGAATCAAACCGACACGTCCGGACAGGCGCCTGGCTACTTAGCATGTTGAGCATGCATCACATAAACACTCACGAGTAGAAATACCTTACACTTACGCAAAATTCTAATGAGTGTGACTTTGCCAAAAAGCATATTTCAAAACAGTATGGTTTCAAAAATACTGTTCATAACATCAATGAATTTCAATTAACTTTAGAAAAAAAATCGTTTTTGAATCGTGCTTAAGTTTTGGGTATTGCTCGTGAATATACGGATATATGTGGAGGACACGCGGGATGCTGTGGTCTACTGGAAGCAGCTCTTGACAATAAGCATAGCACCAACAGACAATAGCGGTCGTGGTGCCGTGCGGGCTATCTGTACCATGCCACGGCTAAAACACACAGAAGATACAACCGTGAACCATACGACAACCGAATAAAAAGCCAAAAGATATTTCTAGAGGTTTCTATTTGTATAACTTCAGTGACGTAACTCTTGCAGTTGTAGCCGTAACATCGTGAGTGTAACGATCGCCTACTGAACAAATAAAGCGTGCAGGTCCAACTCAACCCTCGTCTACAGATTGACATCAATTCCTACGCCAATAGGGTATTTTCCAATTTATTGAAAAGTATTCTATATTGAAGATTGGGACTAAATATGTAATAGAAAAATAAAAGTAAATTGATTTATATCCATTCTCTCAATTAAAAACGATTTAAATCAAATTTACTTTTCCTGGTTTTGAATTTACCGCCAAAACGCTCGTTACGATGACTTTTTATCACGTGATGTCAACTTTGTGTAAACCAAAGTAGTTAGTAAGTAAACAAGTGAATATCGAGTTAATAATTAACAAGATTTTTTATGTATAGAAAGTGGAATTACTGGCTTACGGTGCCTCTGTGCACAAATACTTCTAAAACTACGCCAAACTAAGTATTTGTACCGGTGCCGTTTACACAAAGCTGGCGTCACGATGTCACGTGATAAAAACTCATCATAAGGAGCGTTTTGGCGGTAAATTCAAAACAACGAAAAGTAAATTTGATTTAAATCGTTTTTAATTGTGAAAATGGATTTAAATAAATTTATTTTTATTTTTCTGTTAAATATATCGTCCCAATCTTCAAATTAAAATAGTTTTTATTAAATTGTAAAATACCCTATTGCAATAATACGCACTCTCCATACTTCTAGCAAGTTGTTGCTCCACACAGTGAGCTGTCTACTCCTACCAGTTACCTACAACCTACTCACTAGTCACCGGTTCCAACTAATATAATTGATGTCAAATTGTCAGTTAAAAAAAAAAATTGTTTTGTAATCGAATGTATAGTGAACTAGCAAAAGTTATGTTTACTGGCAGCGAGTTATATTACCTGCTGGCTTGGCTGAAACAATCGAACAATTTGAAATAAATAGGCTAAGTTCAATCAGTACAAAAGCTAAAAATCTTGAACAAACGGGAAGAGGCCAGCGTGTCGTTACGGGACAAAGGGAACGTCTACACAAATGGAAAATTTTGTTATCATTTATTTCTACTGTTAAGATATTATTATTGCTTGTTATTTAATAATTTTGGTCTCATTTATATAATTAGTTACAAAGCTAACACTGGTTTGATACTAAAAATCATTACAATGAATAAATATTCATTTTAATTTGGGATTGTTATTTAATATGATGAAGACTGAAAACTATAAAGTTAAGGACAGTTGTCTGGAATAGTTTGTGAGCCAGTTTGGTGACAAATCTATCACACTAACGAGAAGGACATGAGATAGACTTACGTTACATACAGAGAGGACACTAAACACAACTACAGAGATATTCTAGGTTAGTCAGGCTGGGTCACTTATCCTACACTATACACTTTATGAAAAACTTGACAACTATAAAGATAACGTCTCCTGTAAATGTAAAAGATGGCAAACAGCGTATCGCTGTAAGTCGCGCGTCGATGGTTGGTGTAGGAACCGATGTGGTCCTTTTAAAATGCTCACAGCAGCTACGCTGCTACAAGGATCTCTCGGCGCTCGAATAACGTTGACAGCAGCGGGGGGCTATTGTTGAACATTTGTGCAATTTTTTTGTGAAATATATTAAAATTCAAGATGGCGGCGTTAGTTCCGATTTTGGGCACGCGCCAGTAGATCCTTGTATAGCTACTCGTATCACAAATTACTGAGTGAGATACGTAAGGTCATTCCACACCGGTAGTGGTTAAGGTGGAAGCTCTCGGGCAATTCGCGAAATACAAGTTTTCTTATGTTTTTTTGCAAATTGTAGGTCAGTGCAAGGTTGTATGCTGTTTAAAATATGATTTGCGATTGAATGATTATTTAATCAAAAAGTTATTCAATGGAATTAAGTGAAGTAAGTTGTATTGATGAGATAAATGATTAATAAAAAAAAATATGTAAAGCTATATTAGTTACGGTCGCAAATCATATTTTACATAACATAACATCACGCTTTGTTTCCTCTAAGGGTAGGGCAGAGGTATTCCTATAGTACTCTCACATTTTTCCAGTTATGTTTAATAGGGGACGAACCTATTGCCATCAACCGCGCACAAATCCAGACTCCAGGCTGCAACTGAGAAATTCTAGGTGGAAAAACCCAATATTACTTTTCCCGACCTAGGAATTGAACCCAAGAACTATGTTCACCAGCAGCGAATATCGATATTAATTATATTTTAAGCAACATACAACCTTGCAATGATCTGTAAATTATAAAAATAGGAAGAAAATAGAATTTCGCGGGCTACCACGGAACTTCCACCTCAATAGAAGCCCTAACCTACGGGTCCATGCCCGCGCCAGCCCTGTGTGTGCCGGCGACCACACGCGGCGATTCGAACGCCAACTCAACTATTATATTCAAACAGCATGGTCTGACATCTATCCATCACAATTTGTGGCAGCCACTTGTGATTGAACTGACTTTGGTCCCAGTAGATTGCAAACAAACTTGCCACTTTTAAAGAATTCCTTCAATTTAATTTGGAACGGCATATCAATAGAAATAAGCAGATAGTATTTTTTTTAATTCAAACTCTTCTTCATTATGCCTTCCAACATACACCTTAAACTATCTAGTGGAGTGAGTCATGTAACATACAAGTACACAATTCATACGAGACGTCAGTTACCACAACCTGAAATTATGCTAAATTAGTCATACATACAAATAATTCTATGAAGTGACCGAACCCAACCCTGCACCCTAACATTGTAGAATGTACTCAGAATGACAATCTCTTTCTTGCAGCAATATAACATAAATAAGAGGATGAATATTGTTACATTCTATTAATATTTAGTTAACAACACAATTGATCGAAAAAAGTGTTGAAAAATGTCTTTTTGAACGCGTAAACATTTGTCAAATGTGGCATTTTCGGCCATTCCGTAAACCTGGCCGTGTACCGTCCACCCCTAACAGCTCCCCCTACATCCACTCACGTAACTATGTTTTAAAGCTTCAGGATACCGAAAAAAGTGGAATTTCTTAAACACAAGGAACCCTCATCTACTAAAGTACATTTATAAACAGGTTTGAAAAGACCCATCACCGAGCAGAAAAGACCATTCCAATTTCATTTTTGGTATGACAAACCGCAGTTTCCGTAAAAAATATGGCCAATTCATTCATCTCGCCGACAATCAAATGTCAAAAACTTGTCGAAAATGTAAGGAAACAAGAGGTATGTAATGTAGTCCGAGACTGAGATTAGGCTGCATGTTCTGCAAAATTACGGGAATTGCCCGGAACGGAACATCTGGTACAAGTTTTTTTAATATTGAGACAGACTTCCAAAAACTGGTTTTATATAGATGGGAAGTCAATTCGTTTCAGTTAAACAATTTACAGGCACTTTTGAATCTTCAAGGACTGATTCAGAAAGATGAAGTTAGTTGCCCATTCTTAAGCGTAGTAGGTTCTTATGGAGAAGAACGTCTCTCGGGTCGGTGATAAGTGTTTCCACAGGCAGCATTGCCCCGCGACCTACCGCCGTATCTCCATCTCCTCCTGCGGACGCCGGCCCGTGTTGTCCGGGAACACCAGCTCGGCGTCGTCCACGTGCGCCACCAGCCCGTTGAGGTAGTCGCGGAACTTCTTGAGCGCCGCGTAGAACGGGACCTTGTCGGCCGCGCGCGGCAACTGTGCGCAGCGCGCCGACGACGACGGCATCACCCACATGTACTGCGGGCACCACGAATTAATCATTTCATTTATACAGAAAACTACTGTTATTATTATTTTATTTATATATAGATTATCCGCCACCCCGCGCTGGGCCCGCCTGGTGGATTATGCCCAGTCCCTTTCACAGAGAGCAGACCTCTGTTCCAGCAGTGGGAACATTATAAGGCGACTGTGATTATTATTTAAACTGTCTATGACATATCTCGGGATCTTGAGCCCCGAACATTTGAAAAGCGTAAGAGAAGCCGAAACTTAGTACTGCATGTAGAAAAAGTTAAATTAGACATTTCAAGAATAGTTATAAACGATCAAATAAGACGTACATGCTCAATAGAGTCATAATATAAAATCAAGAGATTTTAAATAGAAAATCTATCAAAGTTAAATAAATACAATAATGCCTCTCGTAATATTGTAAAAATGTCCAATTATTATATACTAGCTTTTGTCAGCGTCTTCGCCCGCGCGGAACTTACATTCCCTATTTAACTTCCTTAGAAGTTGAATTTTAAAAAATCCTTCCTTATTCTTTGTCTACATTATAAAGGGAACCTCTATGCAAAATGTCAACTTTCTAGGTCAAGGGTTTGGGCTGGGCGTTGATGAGTCAGTCAGCAGTCAGGACTTTTCTATTTATTTATATAGATAGATAGAAGATACTATAAACTTCATCTCCATCATTTCAGTTAACCCTTTGTTTAATAAAAATAACATACGTGTAAGTAAATTTGTTGTTCCTTACAATTTAGTACACTGGCCGGTAGCTAGCCGCACATAAACTGATGGTTAAGATCCCGTGTACGAATCGCCGAGGTTTTTGAGGTGACTGTTTCAAGCTTCGTATTGACGGTTCTATTACTAGACTACGAGAAAATAAACTAAACATGGTAGAAGTATGTCCTCCGATGAAATCCTACTATATAATATTACAAATTTGAAAGTTTGTGAAGATGTTTGTTACTCAATCACGCAAAAACGGCAGAATGAATGTGGATGTAATTTGGCACATAGATAGATTATAATCTAGATCCCGGTAGTACGTTCCCGCGGGATAATTTCTGACTTCCACGCGGGCGAATCCGCGGTCGGAAGCTAGTCTTTCATAAATGTAGTTCTACTACCATTTCGTTCGTTTTGCTACAAGAATGATTTAAAATAAGTAATGTGCTTTGTTTCCTCTGATTATGCAAAATTATCACAAAACAGGACTGATTTTTTTCCAAGTCCATAATCATATACATATCAAATCATCAACGTGCCACTCACAGTATTAGTCCCAGCAATAGTATCGGGCTGTTTCCCGAAGCAGAAGTCCTTCTTCCCCGAGAACACCTCATAGATGAGTTTGCCGTTGAACACGGCCACCTTGGGCCGGAAGGTCTGCAGCTTCTCCAGCAGGATGGCCGAGCCCTCCTTGATCTCGCGCCGCGTCAGGTCGGCGCTGCCCTTTGTAGGCCGGGAAACCATGTTTGTGAAGCCGATGCCGAAGTTCAGCAGCTAGAAGTGAGATGGGTTGGGTGGGTGAGGAAAATTGGTCGCAAGTGCTACTGCTCATCATGGGTTTCATTCCCAGGTCGGGCAATGTTATTGGGTTTTTCTTTTGGAATTTCTCAGTAGCAGCCCATAGTATGGATTTGTGCCCGGTTGATGGCAATAGGCTCGCCCTATTAATAGGACTTAAACATAACTGGCTAAATGTGGGTGTACTATTAGTACTCATCTGCCCTACCATTCGGGGAAACAAGGCGTTGTGTTATGTTAAATTCAAATGTTATATGTTCTCTCTTCACAACAGGGTATTTGACTACTATTAAAATCATACATGAATACTTATTAAGATGTTGGTAATTAATACTTATTCTAAAAGAGACGATATGTGATTTTTTCATAAATCGTCTCTCTCAAAACGGTGGAAAAATGGAGAAGTTGCACGCTTTTGAAGTAATTCTTCTATCCTTGTCACGCAAAACGATCATTATACTAAATGACGCGATATTACTACGGCGGCGCTCCTATGGTGTGACGTCAGACCGCAGCAGTGCTGTGTGTCTAGCAGACTTTAAAACGCATACATCTTCGCCTTTAAAAAATATGAATTGGTACTTGTATATTTTCTTTGTTACTGTGGCTTAATTTTATCTAGGTTTCGAGAATACTAATTTAAAAAATCCAGTAATCCCTATTGCTTGCCTTAAAAATTAACATAGTTGATTGCTTGTACTATATCCCACCATTGTGAGGACTGGTGCCAGTCACCAGCTTATATGGTAGAAAATAATGTATAATCTATTTGTCTTTAGGTGCTCTAACAATACCATGCAGACTTATTGTATAGTAGGCGGCTGTTAACATGGCACATCGAGTCAAGTTTTGGGTTTATGCAGCCTCTTCTAAACTCGATTGACTCTAAGACTCGATGTTGTAGCTCAGTAAGAGCGGGCGAATTGTTTACAATGAAATTAAGTCACAGTTTACTTTTGTACATGAACAAAAGGAGCATTTAGTCTAATTTAAATACTTCAATGTTTTCCTTTACTTGGGACGTCAATAGTAAACCACCTAATGCTAAACATATAATTTTAGTTTCATTGCCATTGCGGGTTGGTTTTGTTACCCAGTGATTGCAATAACAGTGACAACAAGTATCTACAACACTTTTGGAAAAAAATACTGAAATTAAGCTATGTAAGTTATGCGATTTTGGATTAAGTCAAAAGAATGGTTAGACCTTAGTAGCTTCTTCCACCAGTAATTACAAGATATTTACTTCGTCTAATATTTCGTGAGAACCGTAGGATTACAATATACACATTTGCGTCTGAATACTAGTAAGTAAAGTTGAATTTAAATAATTACGTTTTGTGTCATCTAAAACCTATAATAATCACTTGCTGATTTGTGTTAATATATCGCACACCTAGATCTATACTGAGACAACTCAAAAATCGTCAATTTTGAGTTATGCCTGTATTCGAATGCTCGGTGCTCATACGCAACTATTCAACGTGACAGGTTCAATAAAAGCTCATAAAATTAATCGCTAGGTAGCCTTAACTTTCTTTTGTTGAATCAACGTCTGCCATCTGCTCCCACCTGAACAAGTCTATTTTGAGTTGATCTTCACTTGCCATAAGGAGTGCATGTATTAACAAGAACGAAAACGCGGACATTTCAAATTGTTACAGTTTTGATGACACGTATACGTGAGTTAATTAGAGTCGTTACGGTGATGGTGAATTGTTCTGCCACATTACTTAAGGATATTTTTACTTGTTCCAGTTTTGTTTGAAATGGTACGTAAATATTTAGTTACTATTTTGATTTGACTTTGTTTTGAGGGATCAACATGTAATGAATTGATAGTAAATTGACCTATTGAATTTCAGCCCCAGCTTGTATACTGTGACATTTTACAAGCTATTTATTACCTAGAATCAAATTAAATTGTATAGCTTCCCTAACAAAAAATGCAAATATACGTTTTTTTCGTCTCCTGAAAAATGACATTTTTTGAGTTGTCTCAGTATAGATCTAGGTGTGCGATATGTAAATAGAACCTTATATTAATGCGTTAATATTCACTACAGAAAGCCTAATATTGTTTATTTGTTTGTTTGTACACCGATGCGTGCTCAATATAGGAATGAATTATGCCTTGTGAAATGTAAAACTTATCTAATGAAGAAAAGCTTCTTTGGTGTTGCTCCACAAGTATATAATAAAATACCCGATGCAATCAAATATAATTATGCCACTACAAAAGTTCAAAAATACTCTGAATGGGTTACTGCTTGACAGATGTTACTGTACCATAGATAGATGAGTTTCAAATGACCAATCTCTATAATTATATATTATGCTGACATCAATTTAAATACTTCACACATTAATGATTTTCTGAATTGACTTTTGACATGAAATTAAATTGACTTGGAATTGTAATTAAATTTACTTACATGCCCAATTAGCCACTCCACTAACTATAATTACATTGTTAAACCCTCGGGCTTCGTGAGGGTTTTTGGTTTGATGCTCGCTTCGCCTTGCGAGCTGGTAGATAGCTTGATGCTGGTAGGTCATGCGAATCCTCGAACTTCGTGAGGATCACAAAACCACAGTGACACTACCAGTTAATGGGTTCCCTACGTTTCTCGGGCTGACTTCAAAAATAAAACACGGAACTACCATCCAATGTTTATTATTCCATGCTAGCCGGTCACCGTACTAAAATCTACAATGTGATCCTTATGACACGAATCTTATATGTTATTGGCGGAGAATCTTAACACCGCCTTATAATTTTTGGACTCAAATAAAAAGTGCCATCTATTGGTCCCGATACAAACTAACGCAACAAACACCGAATCGACATTGTATTGGTGTTGTTGCGACTGGCTGATAGATGGCTGCACATTCCGCCCACCAAGGACATTTTGTGAACATTATGTCCTTCAAATTAAACAAAATAAAATGATTACAAACTAGAAGTTAATCTCACTAAACACATAACAAGTGAGATACATAAACAAGATACACATTTTTAAAGACATTTCTTAATTAAAAACAGCTTATTTTCTACTGACAAATAATCCACACACTGTACACAGCTTTATCAATATTAAGTTCTTACTGAACAATTTGTTTTTAAGCGATAGGCAAGACACACAGTTTCGAGGTTGGTCGTTTAAATTTAGAACCGTTGCTACACAGAGTGACTACCCGAGTTAGATTATCCAGCCCCTGATGTTTCTCAACCACTCTGCCAAGTAGCCACCGACAAGGGGGCATGTTATCCTCCTTAATTAAAACTATGTCTCCTAAGTTCGGTTCAGGAGTTTGCGTAGACCACTTATACCGATGGAGAAGTGTGGTTAGGTATTCGGATGACCAGCGTCTCCAAAACTGTTGTAGCATTTGTTGAACTAAATGCCACCTCTTTAGACTAGATATGTTAGTGTCTTCGTAATTCCTATCTGGTGCGTTTATAACCGGTTCACCAATCAGAAAATGCCCGGGTGTTAACGCATCACAACTGTTAGAATCCGTTACCCTACATAACGGTCGTGAATTTAGGCATGCCTCTACTTGACTTAAAAGAGTGGACATTTCTTCGTAAGTTAAAGTAGAGTTGCCTATTACCCTGCGCAAATGCCTTTTACATGATTTTATTCCGGCTTCCCACAGACCGCCAAAGTTCGGAGAATGTGGTGGAATATAATGCCATGCTGTTCCCTCAGCAGCTAAAGCCACTGCAATTTCTTTGGCTAAGATTGAATTTTCAGAACGAAACATTGCATCTAATTCTTTAGAAGCACCCTGAAAGTTAGTGCCATTGTCACTCCATACATGCTTGCAGCGACCACGTCTGGCCACAAACCTTTTAAATGCGGCAATGAACCCCTCTGTGGTAAGATCGCTTACAACCTCGATATGGACAGCCTTCGTGGCCATACACACAAATAAACAAACATACCCCTTATATGCGTGATGACCCCGACCCTTAGATGTCCTTAAACTTATAGGACCCGCATAGTCTACCCCACTGTTTTTAAACGGCCTGCTTGGTGTAACCCGCGCTGGTGGCAATTGACCCATTAACTGAGGTTTGATTGTAGCTGCATACCTGATGCAAGTTACACATTTCCTTACATATGCTGTAACCAACCGCTTGGCTCCTAGGATGTAATATTTTGTACTCAAATAGTTAAGCATAAGTTGGGGACCTCCATGAAGACTTCTGCTATGAGCGTCTGATATCAAGAGATTGGTGAGATGATCGTTACCGGGAATCAGTATTGGATGTTTACGGTTGTGATCGAGATCTGAACGTTCTAATCGACCGCCCACCCTCAAGATCTGTTTTGAATCCAGATAAGGATTTAAGGACTTTAAGAACTTCTCTTTACAATTTTCCCCTTTTTCCAGGTTGGTGATAACCGCTTCGAATCCTTTACCTTGGCTAACCCTAATGCATGTCTGTAACGCGAATTCAAGCTCTTCTGCGGTAATATAGCTGACGTTTCTCCGTGAAGTCTTTGGTTTTCTTAGTTCGAGAAACCGCCTCAAATAAGCTACTATTCGCAATAATTTGCCAAGAGATGAATATTTATCCCAAAGAAAATTGTCAGTAGTTACTGATACGTGTACCCTCTTTTCCTCCATTTCAGTTGAAACTGCTTTGCGTTTACCCGTTGCAATTACAGTGTCTTTGAGGAACTCGGGACCTTCTAACCACAATTTGAAATGTACGAACTCTGAGGCGTACATACCCCTTGATGCACAGTCAGCAGGATTTTTTTTTGATGTGATATGGTTCCATTGGTGTGGTTCACTTAAGCATAAAATTTCTGATACGCGATTAGCGACAAAGGTTTTCCACTTGTTGGGGTGACTGTTTAACCATGTTAATACAATTTCTGAATCTGTCCAAAAGTGCAAGTCAGATTTATTAATTCCCATGACTGACGATATTTCAGATACGAGTTTTGCTAACAGTACTGCCCCACACAGTTCCAATCTTGGAATTGAAACAGTTTTTATAGGTGCAACGTTAGTTTTAGCAGTGAGAAGAGTGACTGAAACTCCACCATATATAATTAGCATCGACTACCCGAGCATACACAACCGCGGCGTATGCTGATTTGGAGGCATCACAAAAACCATGCAAGTCGATGCGTCTGTCACCGTGCTTCATCTTTAACCACCGAGGTACTGAAAACTCTGCTAAACTTTGCAACTGATGTCGGTAAGTAGACCATTCTTCTTTTATTTCAATAGGAATTTCTTCATCCCATCCAATTCCCGAAGTCCACAACGCTTGTATTTGCATTTTTGCTTTCACAATAACCGGAGCGACCCACCCTAAGGGGTCGAATAATCTTGCTATGTCAGATAACATTTTTCTTTTAGTTACAGGTTCTTCTACTGGATGCAGCTGAACTGAATACTGGAAGGTGTCGGAACTTCGATTCCAGGTGAGTCCTAGTGTTTTTAATATTTCATCTTGCTTGATCCAAATTCCCTGTTCCGCACTATCCATGTCCTTATTTTTCCCATCCATAATTTTCGCCAGAAGCTCATTGCTGTTACTCGACCATTTCTGTAACTGAAACCCTGCTTTGGCGAGCATCTCTTCCATTTGTGTACAAATTTCTATTCCTTCTTCTATTGTTTCACAACCTGTCATAAGATCGTCAACGTAAAAATCGTTTAGTGTTTTCTCAGCTGCAAGAGGATAATGTTTTCCTTCATCATATGCTACTTGTTGCATAACTCGAACAGCCAAGAATGGTGCAGCCGCAGTGCCAAAGGTAACTGTCTGAAGCTGGCAGTCCTTTAATTCAGAGTCACTGTTATCTCTCCATAATATACGTTGAAAATCCTGGTGTTTATCCACTACGCGTACTTGTCGATACATCTTGACCACGTCTGATACCATGCAAATAGGATGTCTTCTCCAACGCATCAATAGATGCCGCAAGTCAGGTTGCAGACTTGGCCCAACCAACAGATCATCATTGAGCGAAATGCCGGTTTTTCCCTTATAAGATGCGTCGAATACTACACGTACCTTGGTAGTATCTTTATCATTTCTAACCACTGCATGATGAGGTAAATATACAGCTTCGTTTGCATGATCGTCCGGTTTGCTTACCGGCCTCATATGATCGAGTTCGAGATACTCGTGGATTACCTCTGCATATTTAACTCCCAGTTCCTCATTCCGGCGTAGCTTAGATTCTAGAGCATGAAACCTCTTAATTGCTACGTCTCTCGTTTTTCCATATTTACAGCCTGGATCTTTGGTTCGGAATGGCAGGTTCACAACGTAACGTCCGCTGTCATCTCTTGTAGTTGTGGCAGTGAATATCTCTTCACATTTGATTTCTGCTTCGGTGAGTATGTGTTTCTTGTTTTCCTCTGGTTCTTTCTCTAATTCCCAGAATCTTTTCAGGATGTCATCATCACCTACGAGGGCGTGCATCACAGTGAAATCAGAAGACTTATGGCCAGCAGAAGCTATCGTTCCTGACAGAATCCACCCCAGAGAAGTACACTGCGCCACCGCGCTGCAACCCGAGACTTTCTTCAACCCGTTTTGCAAAACCTTACCGTAAATTTCTGCCCCTAACAATAAATCAACTTTATCCGGTTTGTGATATTTGGGATCCGCCAACTGTATATCTTCGAATTGTACCCAATCTAAATGTGCCGTTTCCCTACTAGGCAATAAAGATGTGAGTGATTTTAGAACGTACGCATTTACTACCAATTCCACAGACGGATCTACCCTAGACTGTATTTTGACTTTAACAACCGAATTCAACTCTAATTTGTGGTTTACGTCAATACCAACTATCGAACCCTTAGCTGATGTTTTCTTTAACCCTAAGCTTTGGACAATGTTTTCCGTAACAAATGATGCTTGCGAGCCTTGATCCAACAAAGCCCTAACCGTGAACATAGACCCGTTTTTGGATACCGCCTTCACCAAAGCTGTAGCTAATAAAACTTGGTCATTAGCTGTACCCTTCGAAAAACAAGCAACCATCTCTTGCTTTTCTGTTCCAACCGTATGAGTGCTCTTCTCCCCTAAAGATTCCTGCTCATCTTGAGAATGTAATAAAGTGTGGTGTTTACGTTGACAGATTCGACACGTGACTGTACATTTACAAAACCTGGCAGAGTGGTTACCCCCCAGACAATTGAAACATAAGTGGTTATCCTGTACGAACTTACGTCGAGCGTCTACAGCTTTACCCATGAACTGTTTGCAAGTCCCTATCTTATGATCATCATTACACACAGGACAACTGGAAGATACTGTGTGAAATACCCTTGCTTTAGTCGTATTTACATTTTGATTTTTAGTAGACTTAGGTTCTAAGAATTCAAATGCTCTGTATCTACTGGTTAAAAACTCTTTAAATTGCTCAAATGTTGGTAGCTTATCGGAATCAATGTCTGCAGCCACCTTTAATTCCCATTCTTTGCGACTGTCTGAGTCTAACTTTAGTGTGAGGATATGAATAATTAATATGTCTCTAATCGCTGTGTCATTCAACTCTAAATTAATAAGTGCATTTAAGCAATCAGATGTGGTATCCATTAGATTCTTTAAATCACTAGCTGATTCATTGGTTATATTTCTTTGACTAAATAAACGTTTTAAAATACAATGCGAAAGATATTTCTTATTGTTGTAACGCGATTCTAATTGAGTCCAGCATTTATCATAATTTAAATCAGATATTGGAATATTTCGCAAAAGTTGCTCGGCCTCACCTGTAAGGTAGCCCTTTAAATAATGAAGTTTCTGTACTTTATCTATTCTGTCGTTTTTGTGAATTAAAGAAACAAATAAATCTCTGAAGGTGATCCATTCGGTATATTTTCCAGAAAATGTTGGGATCGATATTTGAGGCAATTTGATGGGCAAGTTTCTACTTTCTGAATTTGATGACGACCCCGCAATCGGAGAAACATCATTACTAATCTGTAATTTGTTTAAAACAGTTTTTAGTTCACATTTTAAATCCAAATATAATTCTTCGGTGTTGAAGTAAACATCGTTTATAGTATAAGGCGACTTTGTTAACTCACTAGATTCGCAGTCTTTAACCATCTGTGTATGTGTTAAACTAAATTGAGCCCACAGCTCTTCAACATTTTCTAACCTGGCTTCTACATATTGTTTGGTAATCCTATCTTTGGGTGATTTCTTAAAATTACTTTTAGCTCTCGACAATCGAGCATACAGATCATCCTGTACGTTGACGAATTTTTGTAATTGAGACATTTTAACAAATTAATTTTACGAGACAATTCTAATTCCTAATTTATGATATGTATAACTGAAAATTTTACAAGTCCAAAATATTTTCGATGAAAATATTCTAAGTCGATGTAAACAAACAGTTAAATTTTCTAAGTGTTTGGACGTTATAATTTAAATAAAAATCGGGCATAGGTTCCCCGTCTGAACACAATTTGCCTTAAATCTAACTAAGTCTACGATCGCGTTGCACAAACACTAAGTTAATTTGCACCTTGAAATTAAGATCACTTTTGCTTGACAAGAATGAATTTGAAAAGTACTCACGGTTTTCACTTCTAACACTTAGCTTCTTACGACTATAGTCGTCTGCAGCACCTCCCTGTTGCTGCGTTGTATGTTCTGCTCCTCCCCCCGCGCGTCCCGTTGCTGCTGACTCCGAGTCCGGTCGTTGCTCGACCGCCTTGACGCCGGAACAACTCCTCTTGAATTGGGCACGTTCGGGCTGATGCTATCCTTAGTCACAGTAGGCTTAGCATCTGATGTTTGATGAACTGGTTCCACCCTTGAGACTAGTTCGTCATCACCATTCGGTTCGAAGGACCATGTTAAACCCTCGGGCTTCGTGAGGGTTTTTGGCTTGATGCTCGCTTCACTTTTCGAGCTGGTAGGTCATGCAAATCCTCGAACTTCGTGAGGATCACAAATCCACAGTGACACTACCAGTAGTAGATGGGTTCCCTACGTTTCTCGGGCTGACTTCAAAAATAAAACACGGAACTACCATCCAATGTTTATTATTCCATGCTAGCCGGTCACCGTACTAAAATCTACAATGTGATCCTTATGACACGAATCTTATATGTTATTGGCGGAGAATCTTAACACCGCCTTATAATTTTTGGACTCAAATAAAAAGTGCCATCTATTGGTCCCGATACAAACTAACGCAACAAACACCGAATCGACATTGTATTGGTGTTGTTGCGACTGGCTGATAGATGGCTGCACAACATTGTATTTTATCATTATAATTTAATCTTATCATTTGTATGCCAATATTGGCAAATCATAGCGCACTACCTTATTTTTAAGATCTTCGTATGTAATTACCTATGTTTGACTAATAAATTATTCTAGTCTATTCTAAACGAGTGCCGTTCTTATGGTAGCTAGTAGTAAAATATGCGAGATGAATCTTTACCACAATACCGATATAACTTGACACAGGCTGTTGGAATCCCAGCTAAAGCACTAGGAAGTTGAGGGCGGGAGTTTTGCGGGCTGCCTTATTTTGACGATCGCAAAGTGCTGATTCTCAGCCTAGTTTGAACATAAATGACTTTACCTACCCATAAAATCAACGGTCAGCCAGAAGTAACACCGGAACTATGAAAACCACCCCTACAGTGACGAAATAAAGGCAATGTCATTTTTACTGAATGTATGGCCGACACTCCGACAGTAACTGGCTGTTGGCTACAAAAATCTGTGATACAAATTAACTAACGGAGTAACAGCACAGTCACACTGAAAGTGCATTTACCTTGGTTCAATTCAACTCGGCATTGCAAAAAAATGGCAACAATCATTCAATATGTATTGGACACTTTTTTTTAATAGATTGGTAAAATAAAATGTGTATTGCTAGTCAGTGTCGTTCATAGATCTCTTCTTTAAAGAAAACTAGAAAGTGCAGGCAACATGCTGCGCACTGCGAATGCACTCGTGCAAACCCGAGTTTTTTTAGAGATTATCTCTGCAAATAATAGACAACCCTTGTCGTGTTTGCAATAATAAGAATTACTAACATTTGCCGAGCGTGGTGATAATACGAACATCCCCATTACCGTTATTTGTAGCAGCGTTTGACAAAATGACGATGATTTTAAAGTCATTTAAATACCTCAAAAGTTTACTAGTTAGGTTAGGTTAGTGTAGGTATACGCTATATTAAAAAATACGTAACCCTCTCAATAAAATGACACAGATAATATTTATGTCATGTGTAAAATGTATCATTCCATTTTTTCTGTACCCTCTATAACGAAAAATTCCAGGTTTGTCTAAGGGTTGGTCTCTAATGCATCTGCCTCTGGTTTTTCAGATGTCGTCGCGGTCGGTTTGTTTGCCAAAAAATAAAAAGTACAAACCTTATAGTCTTCATCGGCACTCATCTGTTCCCGTGTGAGGCCGGACAGGTACAGGCACTTCCAGAAGTGGTTGCCGGGGCCCGCGTAGTGGTGCCCCTTGTACGCCGCGAACAGCCCGGGGTTGATGCCGATCTGTACCACAAGCACTTTTGTAAATATATATGTACGTACATGTTATCATTCCTACATTACACTAGTACTTATACTTATTTTTGAGAAAAACGTCTGTTACAGAAACGCCCGGTTACTGGAGCGAAGATCACACCAACGCTAGTTCACAAAAATCAAGCGCGCGTAACCTCCTGTGATTGGTTAACTGAAGTTATGAACAACCAATCGCATCACTTGACTTGCGTTTAATTTTGACGCGTGGATAATGTTCGTTCCGGAAAACGGGCTAAAGAAAGACGGCCACAAAATTGTTCTGTTTTACCTTTTAAGTCACTTACGAAGCCCTTAAATTATCATTTTAGCTGGTCAGTGCTATTAAAACATTACACTATTGTATTGTATTGTGTACGGTCAAGCGCACGTACTTACTGCTACGGTATAAACGCGATGTCAATGTCAAATTGACATCAATTGAAACGAACTTGCGGAACGACTATACATGTTGCGTGGTATACCGCGTTTTTCGGTTTTAGCCGGAAACTGGCCTTGTGCGCTGGGCACTCGCACATTACTGGCAAAATATGAATGTACCTACTAAATGAACGCCTCTGCCTAGCCCTAGAGGAAAAAGAAGCGTGATGTTGTGTTACTGACACGTTACGCAATGTAGTGTGGGAGGTGCACCCGTCAGCGACACGTGAGCTACTGAGGGGAAGGCTAATGGACGAGCGCACTCTGCTCTGATTGGTGGAAAACTTGTCAGACAAGTGAGATTGATGCTGACCTTACAGGAGCCCCAATTGCATTACATATTACATGCTCATCATCCTCCTGGATGATGAGCATATTTCCAGTTAAAACATGACAGCAAATGGACATGTCGACTATTTAGCAAGATTTTGTAAAATTCATTTTTTTTTTTAAAGAGTGTCCGTGGAGTTTCTTGCCCGTTCTTCTCCATTGAGATCTACGTTTTGGAATGGGCTTCAAATTTTTGACAGTTCAAAAGTGCCTGTAAATGGTTTAATTGAAATAAATGCTTTGAGTTTGAGTTTAGCAAAAAAGTAAATATAATCCATCCAAAATGTCTAATACTTATGCCACTGATCCAATTACTTTTTCCGGTTCCGTACCTAAAGGGTGCAAATGGGACCCTATTACAAAGCCTCCGCTGTCTTTCTGTCTGTCAGGGGGCTGTACTTCATGAACCGTAATAGGCAGACAGTTGAAATTTTAACTGAGTATGTATTTCTATTGCCGTTATCACAACAAATAATAAAAAATAAAAAAAATTGAGGAAAATAAAAATATTTGTATGCTGGTACGAAACAGTAGGTACGTGTGCGAGTCCGACTCGCACTTGGCCGGTTTTCTCGAATACCTATGTTTGTTTTCTATCTAAATGTTAAAAAAGTTGTCAAAAAACATCGCGGTGAAATAGGCACTAGGTTTATTATGCGTAGTAAATACAGATTATTAGTGTGGACAAGGACTATATCCTACTAATCCTACTTCCTTACTAATGTTATAAACGCGAAAGTTTGTATGTATGTTTGGATGTTTTTTTCCCCTATCATGCAAAAACTACTGAACGGATTTGGATGAAATTTGGCACACATATAGATTATAACCTGGATTAACACATAGGATATTTTTTATCCCGGTTGTACGTTCCCGTGTGATAATTTTCGATCCCCACAGGGGCAAAGCTGCTGGCAAAAGATGGTATTTAATACATAGTGGAAGAAGTTTTACTACAGTTTTAATCGTTTGGCATACATAATGAAGAATCGAACTGCACTATCGTAGAATGTTTACAACTATGCTAATACTAACATTCAAACATGTTACATGTTAACATCAAGTTTCTCTTGCCCTAAGCCCAATTTATTTGTGGTCGTCGCAACATTTTGTTTTTTCATACTACTTTATTAGGTGTCACCTCAGTAGTCACCCCCTTTCTAGCCATATCAACTATCATATCCATACACAAAGTTTTTCTCACGACTTTTTCCTCATTCCTCCGCATCACATGCCCGAACCATGACAACCGATTTACAAAGCAACATTTCCGTCACCATAACCATTTTGATTAAGAACTAAACAGTTACTAAATCATCACAAGCTGCCCTTTTTTTTTGGGTGGGAAATCATCAAATAACTTCTCCCGCTCTGGGTGGAGCAGGAGGGCGTGTCAGACTTTTACTGACTAAAACCCACCCGTGTTCCTTCAGTAGCCCGTATGCCAGGGGCTGTGGTGTCTCTTTCGAACAAACCCGCACCCCTGGCAGGCATCGGCCCTTGCGGGCCCCATCATACAAACTGCCCTTGTGTCTGCCTTACCCAAGGAAGGTAGAGAAATCCATAACGTCAAGTCTTATTTGGTTTAACAATGCCATTATCAACTACATTTTAAAGTTTTTTTTTTTTACATGTTACTAAAGTGGCAAATAACAATCTGTCGTAGGCACCTGGGTGAGCTGAGCACAATAATGTAAATGCCCCATCAGTAAAACACGTATATTGAGAATTAGCATGACCACGGGCACACGGGGCAGGGGTCACACACTGTATAATTTGTAATTAGTATAGCTAACAGGTTCCTAATGCGTCGCGTATGTGCAACCAACCAGTTCACAGGAGTTGCTACACTTCTCCTATGCAGAATTTATGGTTTACTAGCTTTTCCAGCGGCTTCGCCCGCCGGAGGTCGGAAATTACCCAACGGGAACGTTCTACCTGGATAAAAGTATCCTATAGTTAATGCAAGTTATAAACGACATGTTCGTGAACGGCCGCTGTCGGTTGAGACTGGTCATCTCCCAACTTCCAGGGCTAATTTTTAATCTTGTACATATTTAGCATTGTTTATTCAATGTTTTACATTGTTCTCACATATAAAAGCAACAAGAATAATGTTCCCAAGGCTTTGTAATATCCAACTTGTTTTTAAAGAGAGTCCGTGGAGTTTCTTGCCCGTTCTTCTCCTTAGAGATCTACGTTTTGGAATGGGCATCTAGCTTCAACTTTCCATTCGATCGACTTTTAGACAATTCAAAAATGCCTGAATTGAAATAAATTCTTTGAGTTTGAGTTTAAACTGTATGTCAAATTTCAACCTAATTCGTTCGGCCGTATTTGCGTGATTGACTAACATACAAACTTTCACATTTATAATATGAATAGGAGTGGGATGTGTGTTGTCATAAGTCTAGTAGTCTCTCCATTTCCCATTTCTCGATATGAGAACACATATTCCCACACGTTCCCCACGTACGGACTACCGCGGTTTGTGGTGGACACAGCTGAGGCCCAATTCCTCAAGCGCGCGCAAACTGTTGCGATTACCGGTGGATCATTCAACCAATCGCAGAAGTTTACGCGCGCTTCACAATTTGTCACATAAATTTTGAGATAATTTTCGTTCGTGGACTCTGTGTACACCTCGCAGAATCGGTTTTTTATCCTCCAACTTTTGAAAGTCTGACAAGTCTCTGATCAGCCAAATCTCATGATAGCAGTTGGTGTATCAACTTAATAAAACTCAATGTTATTAGTTATCATTTTCGCCGCTTCAGAATATGTTCACGTTTGGAATTTAACTTAAAAAAATATCTGTTCACTTTTTGGTCGAAGAAAAACAAAAACTTTCTAAGTGCAGCTCTTCACCACATATGACTTGCATTCACGTCTCATCTGCATAGCTATTCACAACCATTCGATACGCTTCCGTGCCGAATCGAACGTCAATCAATGATATCGAAACAGTCCTCTAAATGCTGTTCACAAATCCGACACCCGTTTTATTTTTTCAGTTTACACGTGCAAATAATGTTAAAAACTTTTTAATAAAAAAATTAAACCGCCGAAAAACCGAAAAGTAAAAAATAATAAACTTGCTTTGTCCAACCCCAATAACTAAGTTCGGAAGGCAGTGACATATAATTAAATACATATCCAAAGTCACCGACTTCTGGGCACGCCACGATTGCGGCGGTAAGTCCTCTCTTTGAGGAGTGGCTTGAGAGGCGGCATGGCGTCCTCACCTTCCGCCTGACGCAGGTCCTCACCGGACACGGTTGTTTCGGGAGGTTCCTGTTTCGGATAGGGCGGGAGGAAACGCCCGGGTGTTTCCACTGCGAAGATCGCCCTGAGGACACGGTGGAGCACACGGTGGCGGTCTGCCCGGCTTGGGCGGAGCACCGCCGTGTCCTCGTGGAGGCGATCGGCGGCGGCGATCTCTCGCGTCCGGCCCTGGTCCAGGCCATGGTACGGAGCGAGAGGGCATGGGGAGCCGTCACCTCCTTCAGCGAAGCAGTGATGCTCGCGAAGAGGGAGGCGGCGCACGTGAGGGAGAGGCAGCATATGCGCCCTCGCGACCCCAGCCGCCGCAGGATACGGAGACGCCCTGGGCGTCGGGAATCCCAGGCCGATTTCCGGCCACCGTAGGCATGGGCTTGCGGACGGCGAGTAATGGGTAGCTCGCTGTCCGGTAAGGACCAAGCCCAAGTCGACGGCGCGTTGTGTTCCACGCGCGCCTCAAAGAGATGTCAGCACAAAAAATGATGGGACCCGCAAGGGTCGATGCCTGCCAGGGGTGCGGGTTTGTTCGAAAGAGACACCACAGCCCCTGGCTTAAGGGCTACTGAAGGAACACGGGTGGGTTTTAGTCAGTAAAAGTCTGACACGCCCTCCTGCTCCACCCAGAGCGGGAGAAGTTATTTGATGATTTCCCACCCAAAAAAAAAAAAAAAAAGTCACCGACTTCCGAACTTAGTTATTGGGGTTGGACAAAGCAAGTTTATTATTTTTTACTTTTCGGTTTTTCGTCGGTTAATTTTTTTTATTAAAAAGTTTTATTTTATAATTTTTTGTGGCTATAATCTACTAATTACTACATGCTTAGTTTTTGATTACTTTTTGTTATACACAACTCAGTATTAAAATCTGTGAGTAAACAATCAATCATCCCCTGTTTTCTTACCCTTAGGGTTGGAATTTTTCTTCGAAATGTATATGGGACCAACTTCGAGGTATACCCTTTCCAAAAAAGAATTTTCAAAATCGGACTACTCTGGAAAAAGTTATGCGTGGTCATACATAAAAAAAAAAAAAAAATATGCGACGAATTGAGTAACTTCCTCCGTTTTTTCGTCGGTTAAAAAAAGTAGTCATATTATGACCACTTTTGTGGGACGGCTATCTGCTGTCGGGACTAGGCAAATTAGGTAACCTAAAATGAGTAGTTTTCGATGTGTCAAGTTTATGAAAATCTTTCCAATGGTTGTTGGTTGTGTGTTCTTATTCTTATTCTTTATTCACAAACGTTCGATAGTGGTTTGTCCGTTTGTCAATCACGTAAGATTACGCTCACACTTTCAAAAACCGAAGATTAGTTGCGGAACCAAAATTAAATCTATAGTTTAACACAAAAACTAAAACTAGCTAATAGAAGTTGCGTCAGTAAACGTTGATCATACTCACAATGATGATGTCGAGGTTCTCGGCGAGGTGGTCAGGCAGCGTGCGGCGCGACACCTCCTCCTCGCTCATGCCGTTGAAGCGGTCGTGCTTCTTGCGCTCCTTCACCACGCGCGGCACTATCGTGCCCTCTAGCCCTGGCTCTGTCTTGATCTCCATACTGAGAAGGGAAATTAGTCAGATCTTTTGCTAAGGACAGCCTATAATGTTCTAACTGCTGGGACTCCGGCCGCTTCTCTGTGAGCTGTTGGCCGTTAAGCACCACGCAGGCCCAATACAGGTTGGCTGCCTTTTTCAATGTATTATTTATTATATTGAATTTCTTCCTAGTTTACTTGAAAACGTGGCACAATTATACGTTCAAAGCGCCCATCTCGCTATACAAGTGCAAGAATGAAAATGATGTCGAAATATGGACATTACCAGACAAGACACAAGCTTAAGAGTGTCAAAACTGATTGGAAGTGGAGAAACTTACCTCATCATGAAGTTCAGTCCACTAGGAGGGCTTGCAATGTTAACCATTACAACAATTATAACCTCGAGTTAAGTTAGTTATGGACAAAGTAAACAACGTGTACAGGGCGACATTGGGTTTATAAGAAAAGGATGAATAGAAGCGGCGCATCCTTTCCATTTTAAAGATACTGCGATCATCAAGCCATAGCATAGGACCACAAAGATACTGGTTTAAAGCACATTATGAGACTATGAAATTTTCGTAAACCTTATTGTCAAATATTCAAACATGGTCCAAAGGAACAGACTGCTTATTATCCGTGTTTTGAAATTATGTTGTTTATTGTATTGTTTTATTGATTTTTATTGATTAAGTAATGATTATTTTGACATTCTTATGAATAAATACAAAATCTGCCAATGTACTGACACTAATATTTCAGTTGTATAAACAAGGTGTAATCGAATGAGCGCAAGTCCTGAAAGTAGGTTGTTCCTAATTTATTACTGAATCGATTTCAGTTACTTGTTTATGGGTATTTAAAAAAGGATATTGCTATAGTAACTGCCGATTGAGCCAAAAAAATCAACCTTAATTGAAGGCAATAAGACTCAGTTTTAAATGCATAAAGTTATGATAGGGCAGCACGTTCTTCTTATTAGAAACAGCTTAAAAAAATATGTTTTGGTCATTGTATTATGCTTTGACCTCAGTACCTTAATTGGGGTGTATGAGGTGTTACGTTAATTATTTTACATATTGTATAATTACAAAAATTGGATTGTATGATCAGCAGGCTTAGCACGAGCACCGATTTGTCGACGGAAGAATATTTATTTATTATTTATTTATTTATTTATTTATTAATAACCAACTTATATTAACAGTTTGCACTACACATACAAGTTATTGGTCAATACAATAGACATGACTATTAACTAAATGATGTACAGAGGCCAGCACATCAAGCTACCCCAACCTGTCAAATTTCTTTGATAGTTTTCAACTTTATCACAAAGGAATAAGGTTCATGTTCAATTGGGAAAATTTTACAGTTTAGGATAGGTTGACCTGCTGGCGTCTGTACAATAGGAGAAGATGGCTATGTTTTTCTATCAATTATCACAGTTATGCGTTCTAAACGAATCATGATTTTGTAGATAATCGTTTAAACTTTGTGGCCGTCGAGTAGAAAGTTTGTTGTCAGTGTGATTTTGACAGTTTGGGAAGAAATATTCTTCTGAAATAGTCTACATTTATAGGGACCTAGACACAGATTATTGGAAACGAAAGACAAAATGACAGATTGTAGAAGGATATCTACGGTGCAATGCTAAAAATGGAGGAACGAAATGTCACTTTGTATTGAAAAAGCAGTGTCTATTCTTCGTAGAAATACAAAGCGTCATGCTAAGCCTGCTGGTGAATTGATTTATAATTAAGTATACAGGAAAACCTGGAATCGCGACTAAAATATCAACTATTCCTTACATTTATCAAATGTATTTAATTGTAAAATGTATTTATAAAATGTAAGGAACAGTTGAGATTTTATTTCGCGATTTGGTCCCATAGTAAAAGTTGTTCATAATGATGAGTACAATGACCTCTTAAGAGGTTGTTGGTGTTTTTCCAATAACCCTGTATGTTGCTTGGTGTGGCCTGGTCTCGGTCAACAGTGGTTTCTTCAACAGTTACCTCTCATTGAACGAGGAGAGCTTTTCTAATTGTGTTCAGCTAATCAGTCGGCCTGGCTTGTACATTTAAAAGATATCCATTATACAATAATGCAATCTGTCGAGTGCCGAGTGCAACTTTCATTGGTGGCGAGTTTTCTTTAGAATATAAATTATGAGCTCACGGTAAACGTGCAGTTATGTGATTGTAACGAGTCTTTTCAATTCAGTTGATCGACAAATCTATCATCAAGGGTTTGTGAGTCGCTGATAGTCATGGTGTGACCGACAAACTACACTTCTATAATACCTACAAGATGAAGAAATCAAATCAAATCAAAATATTTAATTTCACATAAACCTGCATGTGAACTTATGAAACGTCAGAAGCTAGGTGCACGGTTCCAAATTGTCACTTCCTATGGAGAAGAGCCGGCAAGAAACTCCACGGTTACTCTTTTAAAAATAATTGGTTTTAACATTGTTTTCAAATTACAGTGATAATAGGTATGGGATAACAGTGCAGGCCTGTCAATAAGTACCAGGTACTTAGAGGAATAAAAATACAGAATAGGAGGAAATGTTGGACTAAGAAGATCAAAATGGAGGTTGCTACTTACTTTTCCATTTCATTAGAAAAAGCCTTGTGGCCAAGATGAGTTGCGTTTTACGTTAGCCACGCGAAATAGGGGATAAGTTCATGTACACATGACGACATATCAAGCTATACATTGCCAGTTTTAGCTGACCTCGCCTTGTATAGGTTTTTAGTACTATGAGAAGTCAGCTTATACTGGAATTGTATAGCTTGATATTTCGTCGTGCGTACAAAAAAAATATTGGCATCAATACGGATTGACTGCTAAAGATTCGTAGACTGCACTTCAATTGCGAAGACGCCCTTTTTTTTCGAGGGCGAGAAATCGTCAAATAACTTCTCCCGCTCTGGGTGGAGCAGGAAGGCGTGTCAGACTTTTACTGACTAAAACCCACCCGTGTTCCCTCAGTTGCCTGTGTGCCAGGGGCAACGGTATCTCTTTCGAATAACCCGCACCCCTCTTGTGTTGGTATTAACAGTTTTTTTAATGTCTGTGAAACCGGAATTCGACAATACATAAAGCAAACAGTCGCGAACGCAGTAACATATCGGAACCGGCCAATACATCGCTTGCGACATGTCCCGGTGCTTCGCTAGCCGGCAGTGGGCCACCGCGGCAGACCATTGTGCGACAACAAAGTGCATTTAAAAGCGTGCAGCACATTTGCATTCGTCGCCGTGAAAGTATTGTCACACTCCGTCTGCCTCACTGACATTTTTCTTTCGTTTTTCTATTGCATTTTACTTTCTAGAGGCTTTGGTGCAGCGGCGCCGGCTAAACGGCCCGAACTATGTTTAGAATATTCGCTAAACATTATACGTTTGACCCAGTAATCGTTTCCACGGTTCCAGTGCTCAGCTGCCATTCGGCTGGGCGACCCAAAATTGTTAATTTTGGAAAGTGTAATACGTAGCGTGGTTGTTACGCTCATTACGGATAGCGATACTGTTTATTCGTTTAGTTCATGGTACAATATTTATCAACGGCTGAGAGTGGTCGGTAGCCGGCGCGCCGGCTCGCCCGTCGCTGTGCATAATTGGTTTCCACGTCTGGAGGCCCTTAACAAATAGATTGTGATAGAAAGTGAAAATCATCAGGTTTCCGTTTCAACGATTCTACCTTGATCTGATTATTTCGCTCGGATTTTTGGCTAGCGATAGTGCGGCATCGGTTCCGGTACCGAAATACCCCCGCGACGTAAACACTATGGCGGCGTGCGCGCAGGCGCGGGGCTCTTGCGCACGCGCACTACAACACAACATCAAACGTTCATTAGCTGGTTGTGTTGACGCCGCTATCAATCGCGCGCCCGCGCCCGCGCATATCACTCCACATCAACATTACATATACATGAATATCTGGGCATGCGTGCGCACGGTTCTACTGTCATTTGCATCACTAGCTCAGCTTAGAAACTCTTTAATTTCGTTTGATAGCAGTTTTGGCCTCATTCATTTGCGGCACTAATGTGAAGCGGAATAAACGGAGCTTACAGTCACGTATGTTTCTAAAACCAGCCTGCTAATGAACCTACTCTTTCAATATTTGCATAAAAAAACATCAGATTCTTTCAGCAGCCGCGTTTGGGGAAGAAATGTCTTCGGATGCGACCGATTCAGTTTCGACAGAGCGTTTTCCATCTGACCTCCAGAACGCAATTACAGAAGGATCCCGAATATAGCCGCGCGGAAATACTAAAGACATTATCAAGGTGTTGGTGGCTATGGGCTAGTACGTCATGGTGTGGGGGCGCGGGTTCCGTGAGCAAGTGGGTCGCGCGCGCGGATCGCTAATTCGGGCGGGGTCAGCGGCCGACGCACTAATTGTGTCACCATGCTGCACCGCCATGACACGCCGCCATGCTAGTGCCGCCTGCCCTGACTCTTACGGCCGCTGTTATTGCACAATCGTATGCAGTTAATTAACGGTAATTAGTATTGATAAGCTTCTAAGACTGATAAGAAATGGAGTAATTTTGTTTAGAGTTCATTCTTGAGATTTTTATTTTAGTGTAAGAATCGACTGTCTGTATGTGTATGATTGAGAACGTATCAAACTTTTCAGCATCAATGCAGAACTCTGTTGCAGAATATCAAGTAATGTCACTTTTACCTTTGCAACATCTTTTTATCAACGTTATGAACAGTAAAAGCAATATGCCTGGTCAACAACATTTCACTGATGACGAAGAATGAGTGCTGAAAAGTCCAATTAGTTCCGTTCAGGTCCCTCACGTGTGAATCTACTGTATCAGAAGGTAGTACTGACCCGTTCTCGTCCTTAATCTTTTTCTTGCGGCCCCTCTTCTTGGGCTGGTTGAGCATCATCTGCTGCGGATGCATCATGTGCGCGTGGTGGTCGTGGTGCTGCAGGTGTGGCGGCACGGCGTGGTGCGCGGGCTGGCCCAGCATGGCGCACATGGCCTCCTCCTCCACGAACGAGTACGGGTCGTCGCACTCGCGCTTGATACCATTGTATAAGTCGTCGTCTCTCTTCACCGCCGGCCCGTACCCGTGGTGCTGACTCATGTCGTACGGCACCTCCGGCTCGCGCTTGAACGCATACGGGTCTCCGCCGTACTTAGGGAAGGGGAAGTGCTGGTACTGTGGCTCGGGCTGCGGGGGCGGCGGTGCCGGCGGCTCGAAGTGCCGGTAGGGCTCTGGCTCGGGCTCGTAGTGCCTCATGAGGGGCTCGTAGGGCGCGTCGGGCACGTCGGGCGGCGGCGATGGCTCGGGCGGCGGCGCGGGCGAGCCCTCCGCGCTCGAGGGCTTGCGACGCGCCGCCTCGCCGCTGTTAGACGTCTCGTACCCGTCGTCTTGGTTCTCCGTCGGCTTCGGCTTCTCTTCGCCCTCCTCCCTGGAACACACACAGAACACAGTTAGATTTACGTTCTTACCGCACACTGGAGTACCGCAAACAACTAAGGACCAACATATAGACATTGCAATGGGGTGCTCACATTAGAGCTCTTTCAAGTAGATTAAGCCCAGCTGCTTACGCAGTAAGAAAGATAAGGCAGTTGACGGATGTAGCCACAGCTAGGTTTACTTTGCTTATTTTCACAGTATTATGTCTTATGGCGTTCTGTTGTGGGGATCGGCAGGTGACGTAGATTTAATTTTCATTTTACAAAAGAGGGCAATCCGCGCAATCTATAAAATGGGGCCTCGCGAGTCTCTCAGAAACAAATTCAGCGAAATTGATATTCTAACTCTGCCGTCTCTTTATATCCTAGAAAATATCTTGTATGTTCGCAAAAACTTAGGCCTCTTCAAAAAACGATGCGATTTCCATACTCTGAATACACGTAGTAAAGATGAAATTGTGATTCCAAAATTTAGATTGACTAAAACTAGCAAATCATTTCTAATAAACAGTATCCGCTTCTATAACAAGTTGCCAAAGTCAGTTACAGAACTTAGCGATGGAAAGTTTAAAACGCACATCAAACGTGTCCTTATCAAAAAAGCATATTATAAGATAAAAGACTACGTTGAAGACAGGGCAGTTTGGCATTAATTCCTTCTGCACATGTGGCTTCCCTGGTACCTCATTAACAGCATAACTATGTGAAAGTCTATTAACTGCTCTCAATGTTCTTTTTTATTTTTTTATTCTTTTTATTTTTACAATGCTGACATATTCTCGTCATTATTTGACATTATACATCAATTTTAATATCAACTTATTTTTTAGTGATTGTCATGTTAATCATGTCACTATGTTTAATCATTTTATTTATGTAGATTATTTTACATATTGTGAATGGGAGAACGTTGTAGGCCTTACAGACTGTAGACGATTTTCTATTCTGTATTCGTCTAAGTACCTGGTACTTATTGACAGGCCTGCACTGTCCTCCCATACATTTTATCTCTGAAAACATTGTTAAAGCCAATCATTTTTAAAAGAGTAACCGTGGAGTTTCTTGCCGGCTCTTCTCCATAGGAAACAACATTTTGGAACCGTGCACCTAGCTTCTGACGTTTCATAAGTGCCCATGCAGGTTTATATGAAATAAAAATATTTTGATTTTGATTGATTTTGATTGTACAGCTCCGTTGCAACAATTTTCTACCATATTGTTAAAATACTTCGTCCTCGTCCACAAGGGACGAAACGAATGAAATGTGAACAATATCGTGTCAGCTGACTGAGGAGAAAGGAAGAAGAAAACATTGCGCGCCGACCCCAGGTAACATGGGACAAGGACACGAAGAATAAGTGCGTATTTACAGTAAAGTTCAATAGTTAGGGGTAGTAGATTTGGGTTCGATTAGTATCCTGCTTGTGGAGTGTAGAAAACGGTAGTTTAACTAAATTCTTTTTAAACATAAACCCACAAATCCTCGTTAGGTCATAAACTTGTAATAATGAGCAGCGTGCCGCGTTCCGAACACATCCTAACACAGATTACATGCTGTAACATAAAATTTATCTTAAACAAATTATCCGCCATTATGTTCATTAAACAAATACCTTATTTTACTTTTATTACCGCAACGAGCAGCGAATTAAGCCATCATTTGATTCGGATCGAGTTTATTACGAGAAACGGACTTAAGTAGCCGAAGAAAGCTCGGAGCTCTTCGTAGGTGTTCGTAACGTTTTTTAACCTACAGTAGAATTTCTCCAGCGTCGTGGGTGCAGTCACAGACATGAGTACGGTACAAATATATTCGCCATGCAAACAGGGGCCTAAGTCTACTAATTTATAAACATCACAATGGTCTCTCAATGGTAAGTTTTTGACAGATTTGCCATACAAAAACTGTGAGAGACCATTGTAACGTTTATAAATTAGTAGACTTAGGCCCCAGTTTAGTTTAGTTTGTGGATGTAAAGAGCACCAAACCGCTGATCGTGCTGTCTGGCTGATTTGTGGCGACGGATCATCATTCCTTTGATAAATGTTCGTCGTGGACGGCCAGCAGCGCCTAACGTCTTTCGTCACGCACATTTTTCACATCACTCTCACGCAAATTCCTGTCAGTGCCCACAGCCAGTGCACACTCCGAGCGAGAATTATATACAACGTCAAATAAAGCTTTTTAAATACGCTCGCAATCGATTCAAGAGAAGTGTAGGTGATTGAACCAGTGAGACGTCAAAGCAAACTTGACCGTGTGGAACCAGCGTACGACACAAACTCCAAATGGAATATTTAGATCAGCTGATGATACGGGTGCACTCGCATCGGACATTATGCCACATGTAATAAACATAAACGGCGCTGAACGAGCTCCATTCATAAAAGTGTTCTCTTGAATTATTACCAGCTCGCTACTTACTTATTATTGGAATTGATGTAGTAAACACATAGTAGCCGATATTAGTATTCCGTTATGTAACTATTTATGAACTATTAACTAAAATGAATTGTTTATTTTAAATGTTCAGATGTTAATGCTAATTTGTTGGATGTTATTATAATGTTATTAAAAGAGTATTTATGGCGATACGAATAGTTATGGCGTGTACTACGGTACCTACTCGCGTACATGTCAATGTATATAATGTGATAGTGGTTGTTGGGTCGCAGTCGGCAGTGTTGTCGGTGCTGCGTGCAGAGGGCGAGGGGTGGAATCTGAGAATGTGGCGGCAGGTGGGGTGCGTTTGTAATGTATTTATACATTTTAAGCGCAATACGAGCGCTTCGAATACCGCAGCCCCATGTTGGGGCATACGTGTGATGTGATGTGTGATCCCGGTGAGGGATGGGACGGTGGGAGCAACAGATTTGTTCTATTTGTGATGGTTGTATTGTGCGATATGAGCGCAAACGTTTCGCAGTTATCTGTCGGTTCTTTGTTGCAGCTTGTGCAATTTTTATGGAGGGCTAATGACTGTTATTTAGTTGCATACTGTGTCAACGCACTCTTACAGTTTATTATGTACACTGTGGTTCAGTTCTGGCAAGACGGAGCAATGGTGGCCAGGTCTTTACCGCCGTACAATTCCAAGTTTCGCCATACATATTTGGAAATCTTAAAGAATACTTCTTTTAGGTTTTAAAATACCTCATTTCAATATGCTTTGACCTCCAAGGTCAAGATACAATGCGTTGTGTAACGTGTGAGACTTGTTGTTTCAAGTAAACTGACTTGCTCAGAGCTCACAGTCAGTCACCTACGTGTACGTAGTGCGTGTGTGTGTGTGTGTGACGTGGCGGGTAGAACAGTGGTACAGTGCAGCACTCGCCAGAAGAGCAACGACCCACTTCTGAGCAGATAACGCCGCAGATATTGACTCGATGATTACACTTTGCGCCGCTCGTTGTGATAACTCGAAGGCGCACTGTGCTCAGTTGCTCACTATACTCCTACAACATTACTTACAGAACATACGACTGCTATACGGCTACGTATAGATATATCCTAGCGAGTCGTCGGCGCTTGACGAACGAGCTCTTTATCTCGACGCTCGTTGCTAGCAGCTCCACTTGGAATGGTTTCTGCGCACTACGAATAGGAAACCACGTAAAGCTGAACCTCATTTCCAAACTCTTATTGACCCGCTTTGAAAACGTTGTATTTAGAAGTAGAAATGCTGAACAATTTAATTGCAACGCAATTCTGTGTGGCGTGCGGCCACGTCATCGTCAGTGAGGGAGGACACTTCCTCCTGCAGATAGAGGACGCGTGTGTGCGCTACGCTATTGTTACATCCACACTCGCATTTTATAATAAAGTCAGTCGTTCGCATAGAATCCACAATTTAGCGATGTTTCTTCGATTGCTGCGAAGTAAATTAACGTTATGCCTGCCTAGGTACCGTTAACCTCTTTAGTTCGTCAAGAATTCGTAAGCACATGTTCGATGTTGGACTCTCGAACACAATGATATGCCGACAAATAAGGTAAAACGAAAATGTGTGTTTAACCACCGTGCAAATAGGCTTGGCTTAGGTGTCCAGCTATTATTATTAAATCACGTAGTTTTGGAATGCGCGAGGACGTGGTTGCCTGGTGCGTGGATGTTATTGAGTGGTGGCGGTCGATGCTATGATAAAGGTCTCGTCCTACAAGTGACAGGGAGACACTGGGAGGTGACCGGCCGCCCGTAAAAACGAACCCGGCCGCATCACGCCAACCGCCACTATATACTCAGCTAGCTATAGTAGCCACGCTGTATGTACTCGCACACTATGTGGGAGTGAGCCCGACCGACCTATACAAACCTATGTTCCAGGATTTCATTTATTGCGCCCGTACTAAGGTTTGAGTTATGAAATCTCTCTATCTACGCCTGCTAAGCGGCACCAATCAAGTAGTCATCAACATGATTGTCATGATCTTAACTTTGTGTCAAGTTTATTTATCAAATTAACATTTCCACAGTACGTATAGGTACTCAAAATCGATACAAAAGAAAGTTTTTTTATAAATACAGCCCTCAGACTCAGACCCAGCTGCAAATAAAGAAATGATCCCACGATGGTACACCTAAGCGTGACACTTATCGGATTAAAAAGGCGGTTCGGTTGGAAACAAAAGTGTCTTTAGTTTTGTATGCTCTTGTAATACAGTACCTATCTTCGAATAGTTAATTAGGTAAGTATTAGAAACAATTGTAAGTTTTGTGAATGAGTTTTTGCGAACAGTAGTTATGTAAGTAGAAGCAGGCGAGCAGGCCACCGGCAAGCGAGCTCCGAGCCTGACGGAGCCGGCTGGGAGAGGCAATGTGTCTTTTTTTTTTTTTATTTATTTATCAAGGTACACCAACAGCTTCTGTGTATAATATATTATATGCATTGCAGTGATGGCTTTGGACTTACACAGTCGCCAATTACAGGTTAACCAACAATTTTATGAGTAAGTGATAACACACAATAATAATAAGAAAAAAAGAAATAAAAACGGCTACCTACTTTTTGAGCTTAAGATTAACAAAAAGAAAAATAAGATTACAAGACTATCGAATTTTGTCCACTTGCTTATGACTAAAAAATATAAATAAAACAAAAATGAGATCATAATTTAAACTATAGCTTCTAAAATAGAGTACAAACAGGTAAAAGTTTCCAAAATACACTAACGTAACAAATTTTCCTTGCATTTTCGGGACTCCAGTATTTTGGCAGTGTCTTGTTTCGACGTCGCCACCGTTGCTATGGTTCGGATCGATGGCGGTCGCCCGATCCGACGGCACACACTTATTAAGTACTCAGTATCTCTGTACCTCGCTGCTGAATATTGTATGTGATAAACGGTGTCCTGTCCCTCCTTACTTATAAATTACTAGTCGTCGACGAGGCCTGTGTGGCACGCTACGATTACGTAGCTTACGATTGAATTGTGTTATTCAACATTTTGTCGTTTTAAGGCTTCTCGAGGGAGTTGGGGACCCAATTGAGACTGTTGGTAGGAAAAAAGCTCTGCAAAGTTTTTGATGGACTTCGTTTCAAGCATCATTTTTAAACAATGTCCTTTGTTAACGCATTTCCAAGCGAAACAGTTGCGTAAGTTCAAAGTTTTGTATGAACAATTAGAAACCTTTAAAGTGGTAAAAAAAAACACTTGCTCACGTTCCCAACTTCTATAACATCAGGTACCTCTCAGGTAGACTCTGCTACCTAGATCAAGTTGTTCGCGCTTACTGTGCTGGTCTTCGATCTGCAGAAAGTTTTCCCGCCCGCTCGTTTAAATTATTTATTGCATTTTCTACATAATTTCGAACGCACTCGCTTATGTGTATTTTGAGAGTAAGTAAACTTGTCGCAATTCAATTACAGAATAGTGAGCACATACTTCCTAAAGTAAAGCAGCTGGCGCCAATGTCATTTAATTTTTGGTAACTTAAGACATAATTCTTGTCTCACACGTCACGACAACGAGTCTCTCACACGTCGGAGATACATGTGTAGATCCCTCTTTAGAACGTAAAGTATCCAGCCTTGGACTGCAGTTAGCTAAGAAGACAGATTGCCAGCCACAGCTTTGCTTCAAAAACTGGTTTCGAGCTCATTAGCAAGTTATAAACACTTGCACTTGGCGGTAAACTATACGTAAACGTATACAGTTGAGTACATCAGGTGGCCGAAGTAACAAGTCTTCAAGTTGGCGCGTACTATGTGTAGGTAATGTCTGTCTACCTACGAGATGAATACATTTGCGTGGCGGACTGGCGCGATGGCGGTACGGTTTCCGTTCACAACGGAAAAACTTTTTATAAGTGAGTCGAGCGTGTGTTCGGCATAATCGTGCTTGATAGAGTAATGTCAAGTGTCAAGGGTAGGGCTGGCATTAGTGCGCCGGAGCCGTTCCTTATTGTCTCATGTCTCCGCTGTAGCTATTTAGGTAGGCATTTTGAGTAATTTTGGGCCAAATAAATTAAAAAAGAAAACAATATAAATATATGTTTTCATGTTGTTTTTTTAGGTGATCACTTTACCAGCTCTCTGGCAATCCGATATTTTAATACTAATACGCAAATACCATTTGGACAAACACGCAAAATTCTCTTTCCGCTCCAAAAAGGATCGAGGTCACAGGTTTTCTGCCTAGAATATTGTCTTGTTAAGTGTATTCGCCTGTCTGTGAAAACGACACGACTTTGCGCCTTCGAATACGGCCCTAGGTTTTCTCAATCAATAACTAAGTACCACAAAGGTTATTGGCCTAGAACAGCGCAAAAAATCTATTAAAAAAACTCGCCTAACACCGTATTTGGCTATGTAAGCGATTTTTTATGTTGCAACTAATTTTAGGTAACCGAATTCCTTTTCTTTCCCTATTGTTAAGTTTCAATGTAGAGTGTCGTGGTAAACGAATTTTTGGCTAGCAACCCTACTTTCGGGTCGTAGGCCAATGTCTAATTGATGGTGGCGGAATTGTGCGTTTTTATCTATAGATACCACGTGTAAGCGCTTAGGTATAATGTTTCAAGACAAAATTCTGAGAGACGGGCAAGTTCGAACAGCAAGGCGAGTGGGATTGGGATTCGACTGGTGGCGCACCGCGGCTTAGGGTATGATTCAGACGCTGTAGAGCGCGACGGGCGGCTGGGAGCTCGCTCAAAGTATGGGGGCTCTATTCAGCGTGTTATGTGCATTGTGAACTGTGATAACAGTTGATAGGGCACATGCGAGAGAAAATATTTAAAAAATACTTCCATTTAGAAATTTGTGTTTATACAGCATGCCCCTGCGCCGTAGTAGACAGCCATGGCTTTTAACCACTGCAGACAAAGATAAGTGAGTCAGTGAAATCCATACTAGATGAGATGTATTCGTTTAAAAAAACAACGGTTGAACCTTTGAAACAAGAATAATAATATGACAAACTCTCAAAGCATTTATTTCAATTAAACCATTTACAGGCACTTTTGAACTGTCAAAAAGTCGATCAGTTGGAAAGTTGAAGCTAGATTCCCATTTCAAAACGTAGATCTCAATGGAGAAGAACGGGCAAGAAACTCCCTTTTAAATCAAGTTAGATATTACAAAATCTTGGGAACATTATTCTTGTTTGTAGACAAAGTAAAAAAAACTAAATGTAAAATTAAAATAAGCCCTGGAAGTTATGAGATGACCAGTCTCAACCGATGGCACCCGTTCACAAACTTGACGCGTGTATCAGCACCATCCAGCTCAACCATTTTGTAGGGAACTGAATGACACACGCGCCATTTTTTATTCAACGTAGACAACGAAACGAAAGATTTCATAGATTTTTAACCGACTTCCAAAAAAGGAGGAGGTTATATGTTCTACTGTATGAATTTTTATTTATTTTTATGTATGTTCATCGATTTCTCCCCCATTTGTGGATCGATTCTCAAAATTATTTTTTATTTGAAAGAGTATACTCCTTATGTGGTCCCATTGGTACCAAGTCAGGATCTGATGATGGAATCCCAGGGAAATCGAGGACAACCCTCATATATTTTCTAAAGCTATTGAGACATTTGCGTATGGCCATCTTCATCTCATGACGCTGAGCTGATGAAGGAAGGTACAACTCTTTAACGGTTAGGAGTTGGGTGGAGGTTAGGGCATAACTCCGTCATAAGACCGATTTGCAAAGGGATTTTGTGGGGTGACATAGATCGGATGATGCGTTTCGGAGACAGACAACGGAACTCTTCGAAAAATGACAGAAAATTAACCGAGATTGCTGATATAGCATAAATATGCATTGTTTTGACCCCAAGGATGATGAAATTTCGAATTGGTGTGGGGTAGGTACCATAGCTAAAAAGTGAAAAATAAAATTGTTTTTCAACTTTAATTTCAGAAGTCGGTGACTTACGAGTAGGATATGTATTTTGTTCATTTATTGTCACCGCCTTCCGAAATTAAAGTTATTTTTCACTTTCTAGTGTTTTGTGGAGGTCGATTGTTTTATTTTTTTAAGTTTTCAGAAATCTAAACGTATTCTATTCCAAACATCAATAATTCAACACATTCATTAAAAATCATAGCTCCACATAACAGCGCACAGTCCGTGAATCGATTTAGGTGCGCGAGCTAGTTTAATTCATACTCATGTGTCCACACGTCAGCTCTTGCTTATGGGCTAATCATAGCAAGTGGTATCAACGCGAGATTTTTTTATACAGATTGGTCACGTAACGTGCACGCTACGTCGCGACGAACTGAATTTGACGCAACGACCATAAATTGTTAATGGCTCATTACCACTAATTATGGCCCAATATAATCCTCAATATGATTGGGGACGACACGGAAGGATACAGGGATGTCACACTATAGGAGGAAATACAACACAAATGTTAGAGAAAAACTAATTGGTTACAGCTAAATTGAAGAGGTATTACGAGCGGGTAGTAATAGGCACTCGTGTACTACGGACCACGGAGCTAGGACACGGGAATACGACCCCTGTCATAAAGAGCTGACGGGAAATGCTGATAGTTTTCGCGTAAAAACATGAATTCAAAAACGCATTTACTTAAATTCTCTCATTAAGTTAACGATTTGTCTTTTCTAAAATTAATTAGTATGAAAGCTAGCTCGTAAAACGTACAATAAATGCTAGGTACATCATAAAACAGTACCCAAGCTGCCTGCAGGCTGCACACTGCCTGGCAGGCACCGCGCCTCGGTACATACAACCAGCTTGTTGTGACATTACGTACTCACTATGGTGCATTGTTCCCTGCTCATGTCGCAATACTTTTCAAGAATCCGTGCTTTGTTGAACTTAGGTAATTCAGAATATTCTTCTAAGTCATTGAGAAATGCAATCACAGTCACACTGCCATGCGGATTTGACGGCGTCCCGTTACTTCGGGATCTCATTTCGTGTTGCTACGTCCATTTTGTGCTTAGCTGAGCAACTGTGTGAATGGGGGGCTTGCGTATTTCTGCCTTTTGTGTAGTTTTCTCGCCCAAGATTTCCTGTTAGGCTATTTTGAGTTATTCCGATTGACGTTCGAAACAATAATGTGAGAATGATTGAGCATTTTGTAAATTCTGAATACTTAATAAGGGTTTTAATATAGCGTGATATTATGTATGACCGGCATCGGAGGACTGACTGTAGCGTCATAGCCGTCGTAGGTCATAAACTACAGCCTATGCACCAAATATAATATCTGGGGACCTACTGTGAAAGGTGTTCTTCCATGAATTTGGATCTCGAAACACAACATCAAACCGGCTGGTTGATGTTAGACTATACGTACCTACATAGTACGTATGAGAAGTTGCCGTAAAGGCTGGCCGCACAAAGCGCAGGTGCACGGAATGGGCAGTGCGTCTGCGAGACGTGTGCGGTGGAGGGCGCATCGACATCGACGTGTCTGCATGAGCAACTCTATGCTCGCAAAAGCTTTGGCAGAACCATTTAACTAGTTCCCAATTGTTTTAGGACTAAACGTGGCTTTCTATCATAACATTACGCCTGCTTTCCCCGAGAGGCAAGCCAGAAGTACACCCATATTTCCCATTTTAGCCTTTTTTATTTAGTCCCATAAAAAAGGGGGTGGCTGTATTGCCTTCATCAGTGCACAAGTTCAGAATCCGGGCTTAGATATGGAGAAGAGAAATTCATAATGAAAAACCCAATATCATTTAGCCAGACCATGACTTTATATTTCAGGAAAACTATTTTAAATGATTCTGACAGTAACTCAAATTCGCAGTTAGTCCATAGATGGCGTTAGTTTAGCCGGAGCATCCAGCGCGGCTGCAGACGTGTGCAGCGCAATGTGACGTCACTGATGACTTGGCTCTCCAAGTCATCCGATATGATTGCTTGGAAGCGAACCTTGACGACGCTGCAATGTTTCCAACGCCATGTCACTCAAGTTTATGTTCTAAAGAAGCACTATCGCTAACTGTGTGTGTTTTCTATAATTCCAGGTAATTATTTTCGCATTGTGGTGGATTCTCGTATCGCAGACATAGACGTATTTTGGGCAGATGAATCAACGAATTTTTTGGAACAGATTTCATCGCCTCAAGAAAAGGTTTTACGAATGTTTTCAGCTAATTCATGCAAGACATTTTGTTTCGTTTGCATGTTGAGTTTTGTTTCCAGGATATCACGGGCTAGGTATAGTATCCGAAGAACACGGCAAAAGTTATTGTTATACAATAGCAGAACTCAATGACTTGTTTGAAATGTGATTGCATAGCTATTGCATTCCGTGATGATTAGCAGGGGCTGACGAGTGACTACTGACTAGCTCTTTGGAAATCACAAGGATACAATCATGTTAATTAAAAAATATGGAGAAACATGGGTACCTAAATGAACTACATTCGGGCGCGTCATACCAATTTGAAAGTTTCGCATTTTTTTGTCCACTTGGGAACGTTTAACAAAATAATAATAGCCTCCACAACTTCGGATACAGCGGCAGGGGAGCCGTGTGAAGGTGAATCGTTTCAAAGGTTTAAAGCTACCTACGTCTCTTACTCCTCTATTGACACGTGTCGTGCTTCAAAGTTGCATCCTTCGAGACATCCTGGGCAAGTATGCATGTCGGTCAAGGCGAAGCAGCCCGAGGTCTTTGTTTCAAATCCCAATTAGATAAGCTAGCGTACACGCGAACAAATTGTAAACATGTCCAACACAAATGTCCAAACACGAGTTTTTTATAGTATATGTTTGGATTGTATTTTGTTTTGCTTATCAGATAACGTGTACATAGTGCCAGCTTATCCCAGGATTTCCTCTCGTTCGCTCGTTGATCGACTAGCAACAATCTTCGGCGTTATCAAACGGGTATTATTATGATCTTGGAATATAATTAAATATAATTACATATTATGTGTGCTGAGACTTTTTGTACATTATATTAATTTCCCAGAGGACAGAGTTAACTGTTCTAGTTTACAAAGACTTGGCAATTACTTTTGTACTTTCAGATGTCTCATTTTGCACAGATTGAAAACTTACAAGCAAAAGCGAAACAATGAGTGTTGTCGTATTTATAGGCCTTGAGATCCTGACAACTACTCCAGAATATTTGTGTACTGACCTTGTGCAGAAATATGTGGGCCACTAGTTAGGTAGACGGTCGGGGGTATTGGGACAAAGAAATGCCAATTGACACAAATTACCACTGTTAAGCATACACCTTCCATAAAGATTGTTTTAGTCATCAAATTACTGCTGCATAAGAAACACGTCTATGTGGTGTGTTGACTGGTGGTGAAGTGTGCAGGTGTAGGTACTGCACCTCCTGGTATCCTTCAGTGGCGTCATGACAAACGATCATAACTCAGCATACTAATTGGTTTTTATCATAATTTTGTTCCCACATTTTAGTTATAATGAGACAATGAAATTATACCTTAATAATTACACATATAAATATGCAAAATACACAAGCAGGTGTAAATTTTCTGTAGGTATATTATTCTGTGCATTTTTATGTTGATTTTTAAGGGTGGCCAGGAATACAATTATGGAGCGCCTGGGAATAAGCTGCTGCAGATACCATAGAGGTATAAAACAAAATAATTAAAAAGCCAATGTACTAACTTGTGAGTGAAATCAGGTGAGAGTTCATAACTAGTTACATAACTGACCACAGTTTTAAGCAATTTTATTTTACTTAGTTCCATTACATAACTGCTAAGTTAAGCACTAACTACACTTAGACCAAACACTGATTCAAGTTAGAGTAAGTTTCTGCCTCATACTAAGTTGTGAAATAAACTGAAATACACCTTTAGAATGACTGAATCGTTTGATTTAATGTGTTCCTGCTGGCTGCTTATAGCATAATAATATATGTATGAGTAATGGTGTGTTTATAGAATACTAATCGTGCTAATTATAGTATTGGACTATAATATTGTTGTTTACAATGAGCATCACAAAGAAATTACCTATTAACATACCTTACTTATGTTGGTTAGGACATTTGTTAAATAGTTATTAAGTCAAGAGAAAACTTAGTTCCTGAACATATGTAACAATCAGTGAAGGAAAACCATTCTAAATATTGTTTTTGAGGTCAACTTATCAAGTGGTGAAACACTGTGTCCTCACGCACAAGTGTCCACTGTATAGGACAATAGGTATGCAAAGCTATATTTATAGGAACATGTACGTCTACAAGTACCCTGTGTGTCATAGTCTTACTGTGAAGTATATTCCATGGTAACTACACTTGGGAACAAGTTTTAAAGCTTATGTAATTTATTATAGTGCTTTGTTTGGTCAATTAGCAAGTTCCACTAAGTTTTTATATAAAGGCAGTATAGTTATCAGTATCAATTTTTTATAAATTTGCTAAAGATTAACTGGTGTGAGGCAGAATAGAACTTGTAAGTTAACATCATAGCATATTCCACAGTTTCTGCCTACCTCTGGTACTTATTGGTACTAAGTTTTGTTTTTATTATTTCATTAACATGCTTAATGAAATGATAATTATACTAATAGTAGTATTTAGTAATTCTATAGTTTAGAACTTCTTCAAACACAACATTCTAAATGCATTGACAACTATTTGAATAGTATCAGTTTGTGCTGAGTAATGTGTGCCAATACTTTGCACAAGAATTATGTAGTATTTAGCTAATCATCTGCAAATACAGTGAATTTATATTAAAATATTATGTCAATATGAAAGATAAGCTAAAGAGTAATGTATAGTAAGCTTAATGAGCTGTGTGTAAACAAATATTAGGTGTGATTGTAATAATAACTTGTCAACTAACTTACCCCAAACTAGGTGCACCGAAAACAGGGATTGTGTTTGAGGAGAGCCACTCACTTCCAGTCAGACACAGCATCACAACACAGCACACACTATATCTTCCTAAATATCTATGACTTCACATTAGCATGCTCAATGCTTTTCTCTTCACATTGAACCACTGCTCATCATCTTGACTGATAGACATTCACACTAGCATTATGTTTATTTATATTAGCTATTCATTTATCAGCTGAGTTCTACAAATTGTAAATCAAAATGAACTTCTCATTGATGTATATTACATCATTAAATTAATAATTAATTAACTATTAATCAAGTGCTCCTAATGCACATGAATGTTTGTAAGTGACAACTTACTTGTAGATTATTTGTTTATAAATATAAACAATGTCAATTTTTCCTATATTCTCTGTGACTAGCAGCAGACGGTGAAATTAGAATTGTTCATAAAATAGATAGATTGAGCTCGTGAATTGTGAGTGGAAACAAACATGTTCCAAATGTGTTAAATATGCAAAGTTTTGTGACACAGGAACCATTAACATTTAAAGGCAAATTCAAATAATTTAAAACTAGCCTGGCTGTGGCAGATACTATCCAGTTTACACTGTTCTACAAAGAATGCAGAGATAAAACAACTTTGTGTGCAATCATGAGCATGATGTAACTCAGTCACTTGAAAACCTGTAGTCCTTCTAGTTTTATCACTCCTACCAGTTTGTTAATAGTTTGCTAAGCAGGTAAATGACCTGAGTGTAGGTAGGTGCCGAACACAATGCCAACACACCTCGCCAGCCACTACACATCACCTGAGCATGAGGCCGCCCGTGTCACATGGACTGCACACCTTGCACGCTCACTGTCACAATCACATCAAACACTAATTGAAACTGTTTAATGAGCAATTAACTCAGAATTGCTGCATTTAAAAGCTGAGACAACATAACAAGCACCGGGCTCACACAGCGGCACACTCTCACTGACCACTGTGACACACTGTAGCACACACACTGCACTCCAGTGCTCCGCACTCCGGGCTGCGCCGCCGAGGGCCGAGCACCTCTCCTGAACCACTCCAAGGCACAATCACGACCTAACCTCAAAATGCACACTAAAATGAACAATTGACAATCATCCAGATGTTAGCAAAGACGACAAACACACTCATGACATCACCCCCGCCGCGGAGCCGCACGAAATTTCACAAAGAACGCGATCGCTGGCCGTGCGAGGCTAGCAGTATGGATTTGTGGGCAAAATGCTTTGTTTGAGTAGGTAGGTACGTACTCGCAGCCTTCACTGCATATAGCTATAGATAGGTAGGCGCGTATGTTATGTATGTGTAGTGCACGGGTTATATGCACCTAGCCATAATTCACTCGAGCGTTTGGTGAGCGCCACAGTCGGGCTGCGGCGAGGCCGAGCGCCTCTCGCGCCGCCCTTTGTCTCAGGGGCGGCGCGACAGGTTTCGTGCGTCCGCAAAAACTGTAAACACGATTCTGATTTACGATCCCGGCTGGCCGAGTCATTCATACGGGTGGCACCGGGGCTGAGCGGGCGGAGCGGTCACGCTCGGCCGCCGCGCTCGCTGCTCGATCGCTATCAGGCTGGCCGCGGTGTCCTCGGCTCGCGAGCACTAGCGCGAGCGGACGATGCGACCGTTTCGAAATGGCGCAACGCGGAGGCCGTGACGCCGCGACCGCACGAGCGAGAGAATGTCCGCTCGGCGCGAGCGAGAAACGAGCGCGGACGGGCCGTTTCGCAACCTCGGATGGGCTCGCGGGGACCGAAATAATCCACGACGTAAGAACGCGGGCGGAACGAGCACGGCACGCTGCAGGCGATGGGTGCGGGCGACGAGACTCGATACTCACGGCCTGGCCACTCGCAGCGGGTCAGCAGCGCCGGCGTCCATGGCGCGCCCTGGCCCTGGCCGCGGCCGGGCTCCGGGCCGTCGGCCGAGCGACGCAACACTCTCTCCGATATCACTCGGAACGCGACGACGAACACCGTCGCATCATCTTGACGACACAGCACATCGACCGCGGCACTTCTATACGCGTATAAACACTCCGCGAACGGTGTTTTGTTACATCGGTTGACTTTTCTTTGAAAAATCAATATACATTTTCCCAGAGTTTAGAGATACGGACGAGTCGATGTCCAGCGCAGGTTAGGTGCGTGAAGTTTGCAAGCTTTTTTAGCGCACCGGTGTTACCAACATTTTTTTGCCCATTTTTTGTTTTGGGTGTTGTGATTTTTTTCTACTGATTTGCGGTGCACTTCACTCTAGTCGCGTAGCGTTGGGTCTTCCATAATGCTCGCGTGTCGTGTACAGTGGCGCCACTATTTGAAATAGTCAACTTTATACGACGATAGTAATACAGGGCTTGTGGTTTGAGCAGGAGTCATGAAATTATAACAAAGGATTATTGTTGTTAAATGTTTATTTATAACATTTAAAATTATTGAAAATCTGCTTATATTACTTTGTACATACAAGAACAGTGTGAAATAAATAACTGCGAATCTCCTTGCTGTTAACAAATGCATTAAATAAATTGTAGGACATACACAGTAAAATTTTAAGTAAATCATCGAGAAAGAGTAGATCTTGCGTCTTTTGCGTAGTATAAGCGTTTCGGAATTAAGTTGGAGGAGTTGAATCTCACTTTAGGCATAAAAAGTGAAGAGATCACACCTCCACTTGATCCTTCACGCGTCGCGGGTCAGGAGTCAGTGTCAGGAGCAATTGTCTTCCCGAGTGTCCAGTGCGATGCTATCATTGAGACGAAGCGGCTTCACGCGTGAGCTGGAAAGATAGATCTGGCAGCACATGGCTCAAACTGTCAAGATCCCCTGTCCAACTCAGACGTGAGGCCTAACACGTGGCGGAGTCCGGTGAACTCTGGAAAACAAAATGAATATTAAACGACATGAATCTTGTCTGGTGCGTGTTTGTTCAGTGTGACAATCGTAGCGCGCGCACTCGATATGGAGCCGGGCGACTCGCTATCACCGCTCGAAAAGGTGCGGCTAATGTTTTCTGATAAGAGCACCGCTTTTCCCTGTCGCGTCAGCGACCCTGCATAGCTGTGTAGCGAATGTAGCCGCGATTTAATTATCGCCACATTAAGAAGATAATTTGTACATACTCCGAGCGGCAAATCACTCTGAGCGAGCACACATGTGCCATTGGACCACCATATGTTATTACGTAATTTTTGTCATTTTGTATTAACAGTGACACTAATTCAACCGCAAAACTCTCGGCACAATGAACGACTACGGGGTAAGCACGGACAGCGATCGAATTATGAACATCGCAATAAGTTGCTGGATTAAATATGGCCACGTCGACAGTTCCTATCGAGGCACAGGTACAAGATAAAATAAAAGATTTGGTATCACCAGGATCCGACAAATAGAATGACACCCTCAACTGTGTACCGGTGACGAGTCCCTGGTCCCGGCGGCGAGGTTCCAGCACAAGTATAACACGCGCAGCTCGACTGCACAGTCAATCGTAATCACAGCTCACACTCCGATAGAGACCCGATCGATCGATGGGCTCATATTTATACTTTCGTCGATATCTTCAGATATGATATCGGTGTACCGACACGAGGCACAAAAGTCCACCATGATCGTGATAAGATTTGACGGAACGGGGAATCGATTGGCCCCCGTCAGCCGTATCAGGCGCGCAAACACTCCACTCAGCCAATCGGCAAGGTATCGGTGATAAGCGGCGGTGACGGCGCGGGCGCTGCGCCGGCGCCCCACGCACCCGCGCGCCTGGCGACCGCGGTCTATCTGCTGGCGACAACACCACCACCTCGACTAGGTGTCTTGTTTACAGTTGAGATACACCTTTATTACATTATAATTATTATCTAGCTGCTGCTGACAGATAATTTCATTACTTTCTCATAGTTCTTAGAGAGAGACGCAAAGTCTAACAGTGATGTGAGAATAGGAAATGCAACATTTCTTTCAAATGATTCATGGTGATAACGTTATTTCGATACTTGCGTCATAACATCACAATGCACATTAATCAAAATACACACAACAAAAAAAGTGCTAGCGTCTATAGTCCATTATTTAGCAGATCAGCCCAAAGAAAGTACACTAAATGCGAAAATACAACATGGTCTTATGTTGATACGAACCTACTTCACTAGGATACGTGATACGTGGAAGAATTTCGACACGATAGATAAGGTCGTAAAGGCGCATATCAAACGGTGTCATTTGATAAGACACAAGGTGTGTGCTTTCTGGAGCATGTCAAACACCTGTGCGAGTAGGTACAAAACTATACGCTACTATCTCATATGAACACGAAGGATAATAAATCCTTCTTCAGTCAATAATATGAGAGACTCGTCAGCCTCGTTGCTAACCGACTATTGGTTGAACTAACGGTCAAACTTTCCTTCCAACTAAACAAATGATAATTATTTGGGTATTCCTATGGGAAAATAATCTCAATTTGATAATAGTCCGGTATGGAAGAAGTGCGTGATAAGCAACGATAGGCTCGCCCTACATTTTGAAATAATATTGTTGACTGACAAATGGGCTTCAGATTTCTGCTTACCCAAAAGATTTCATTTCAAGCACACACTATAGGCTAAGGTGCATCAACTAACCGGTATAAGAAAATGGGCAGCCCAAAGATGTATGAATATTGTGTAAAAGATACAACTACAAGAGTGATGGATGGAGTGGGGGAGGCAGAAGCATGATTGAAAAATAAAGGACAAGAAGATACCAGGGCGAATGGAAAAAAAACGTGTTCCATTGAACCCAAGTAACACGGAACAAGAGCTGAATGATGATGATGATGGTGATGATGATATGGCTAGGCAAGAAGTGCACACAGAGATGCTCATAGTTAGAGATGTGTGGAAGGAAACTTAGGAGCACCGAACCCAAATGCAACAAGAGCAGTAGGCTGATTGAACCACACACTAGTATTTTGTTAAAACCTAAGCCCTCTTATCCACCGCCCTCAACGTACACTATCAACATGTCCGAGGTCATGCAAAGTGCTGGTTTATTGGAGTTATCAGCTTCTAGATTACCAAGCCGGCGCCCAATACGCACGGCTTTGTGATTAGGACTGAATGTTTCACAATAGGGTATTTTCCAATTTAATGAAAACTATTTTAATTTGAAGATAGGAACGATATATTTATCAGAAAAATAAAAATAAATTTATTTAAATCCACTTTCTCAATTAGAAACAAATTTCGTTTTCGTTGTTTTGAATTTACCGCCAAAAAGCTCCTTACGATGAATTTTTATCACGTGACATAGTGACGCCAGCTTTGCGTAAACGGCATCGGTACAAATACTTAGTTTGGCGCAGTTTTAGAAGTATTTGTGCACAGAGGCACCGTACGCCAGTAATTCCACTTTCTATACATTCAAAATCTTGTTAATTAATAACTCTATATTCACTTGTTTACTTACTAGCTACTTTGGTTTACACAAAGTTGACGTCACGTGATAAAAAGTCATCGTAACGAGCGTTTTGGCGGTAAATTCAAAACAACGAAAAGTAAATTTGATTTAAATCGTTTTTAACTGAGAAAATGGATATAAATCAATTTACTTTTATTTTTCTGTTACATATTTCGTCCCAATCTTCAATTTAGAATACTTTTTAATAAATTGGAAAATACCCTATTGTATCCTTGATAAATCTGAGTCAGCTAGTTATACCGATTTTCAACGGTTGATGGCTGAAAGCTATGTCAAATAAGCTCAGAATCCATCCATTACTGTGGGAAGGAACAGCAGCTGTAAACAGAGAAGCAAGCATAGACACTATTTAAATCAATGGAAGCAAGTATTATTAGTGGTAGTCGTAGTAGTCTATGGGGTTACGCCGACTGTGAGCTGGTGGGATCGAAAATTGCACTTTTTGCTCGCTCACATTCGATTGAATTTTTACCTATAATACTTTTGAATATGAATTCGGTTTTAAATTTTATGTTCCGCAAAAGTTTTTATTTTTTATTTGTAAAAATTTAATGTCATCGACTTTTACGAAACTTCATTCCTTTTAACAAAAAAAAGTTTTTAAGTAAATGATGACTAAAAAGGTTTATTCGTGTGATAAGGTCTACTTATCTGAGGTCTACATGTGCAAAGTGTGATGCTCTCTATTCTAGAACTTATTTTAACTTCTATTGGCACTAGTTCGTAGAAATTATTATTGAAAACCAAATTCTCGAGTACCACCTTTCAGCGTGAATTGATAAACTGTAAACAGGTAAACAACGAGTGTAAGATAAGTATTTCTCAACAAATACATCGTCACACGCATGTGTGGTTCAATCCTAAATGTATAATCTAACGCTGTAATCACAATTTATCTAACAATTTGCAGCGCCCTGGCTCCACATGTTATTAAAAAAATATTACAACAGAAACAGTGTTGTGGAATTGTCTTTGTCACCATATTGTTTTTGGATATCTTGAAACATTTTTTTCCATTTTCGGATGCAGGCAAAACGTGATCAGCTTAGCAGCATCATGATAGGCTCAAATATTGCTCATGACAGATTTGGTAGTAGTCTAAGGTCGAGCGGTCAAATAGTTGTTCGGATTCTGGAAAAACATTAAGACAGATGAAAAATCCTAATAAAGACAGAATGAGTCTATTCCTGCTGTATCTACAAATACACTTTCAATAGTAATTGTATGATCTATTTCGGTAGTCGTTTACAAGTCTACTGACAGCCCTAGAGCGAGAGCGCGACACAAACGTACGACCCCATTCCATATTATAAGTCCATGCCCCATTCATCATAAAACATAAACAAAACAACTATGTTACGAGGTAAAATCAATCGATGCACTGTCCGAGTGCAGTCGATGAATCAAACCTATAGAAAATAAGAAATAAAATCGCGAGCAGTATGAATATCGCGAGCCGCCCTACCCGCGAGCGGGCGGGCGGCTGGGCGGCCGGGAGCCGGCGGCCGGCGCAGCGGTAGCGCACGAGCGCGGGGGTGGGGCAGGCCCTCGCGGGGTTGGGGCTCCCCGGCGGCGGCGGCCGTGAACTGGAACTTCGGAAACTTCTGTCGTATTGTGTTTACATTGAACTTTGTTATGTGGGTTAAAGTTAAGCCAGAGTTCACAACGTGTGTGCCGCCCGCTTTACTCGATTGCAAAGTTCACTCTCAAGTTTGTCGTATCGATTTTCATCTCGTGTTTACCAAATGTTTCAAGGTTGCAGACGTTTTCTGATATTAGGTTATGATCGGATATGTTAAAGACATGCTGGCCTCACAAACTTTTAATGTAAAGTACTTCGAAGATCGACCGACGTGTATGATTTCCACAAGCCAACTGTGCCGCGCTTCAGTTGCTCCACTGATGAACTTATGGTATGATAGGCAGGTACGTAATTACGTATAAATACTATTACTTGAAACTCATTTTTAAATTGCATTTAGTAAGCAGGCACCTATTATTAAATACTCGAATGACACCGATGAGCACGACTGCATGACTCGTGAAGCAGTACATCTGCTTCTAAAATCTTGGAAGAACATAACTTAAACTTTTTAGAATCTAAAACAACGAAGCTGAATTTGAAAAGAAACATGTCCTTGTGAATTTGAGTCAGGAACAAAAATAATAACCTGAGCGACGCCAAGCGCATGCAGGTCTCACATCCTTCGCGTCACAATGAGACGACCTCTCCTCGCACACATGACGACGATTAATATATTTCCATAACATGAGTATTTATAGAAAAACCAACATAATTATGTAGAAATCGTTTTTTTTTTAAATGTACAGCGCATATATGTAACGTAACAATACCAAGAACTGCCAGATTACCGCCATGGGATCTGGAGGCAAAGGTCCTCGCGCAAATGTGGGAGTGGCGCGAGGAGGCCAAACGCCGGGGCGTAACTCCGCTGCCGCGGGAAATCGCGGCACAGCGGACAGAGCTCCGGCGGGATCTCATGGCGACATGGAGTGTGCGATTGTCGCAACCCAGTGCTGGGCACGCCACGATTGCGGCGGGAAGTCCCCTCTTTGAGGAGTGGCTTGAGAGGCGGCATGGCGTCCTCCTTCCGCCTGACTCAGGTCCTCACCGGACACGGTTTTTTCGGGAGGTTCCTGTTTCGGATTGGACGGGAGGAAACGCACGGGTGTTTCCACTGCGACGATCGCCCTGAGGACACGGTGGAGCACACGGTGGCGGTCTGCCCGGCTTGGGCGGAGCACCGCCGTGTCCTCGTGGAGGAGATCGGCGGGGGCGATCACTCGCGTCCGGCCCTGGTCCATGCCATGGTACGGAGCGAGAGTGCATGGGTAGCCGTCACCTCCTTCAGCGAAGCAGTAATGCTTGCGAAGAGGGAGGCAGCGTACGTGAGGGAGAGGCAGTCTATGCGCCCTCACGGCTCTAGCCACCGCAGGATACGGAGACGCCCTGGGCGTCGGGAAGCCCAGGCCGATTTCCGGCCACCGCATGAGCTTGCGGACGGCGAGCAATGGGTAGCTCGCTGTCCGGTAAGGACCAAGCCCAAGTCGACGGCGCGTTACGTTCCACGCGCGCCTCAAAGAGATGTCAGCACAAAAAATGATGGGGCCCGCAAGGGCCGATGCCTGCCAGGGGTGCGGGTTTGTTGGAAAGAGATACCACAGCCCCTGGCATACGGGCTACTGAAGGAACACGGGTGGGTTTTAGTCAGTAAAAGTTTGACACGCCCTCCTGCTCCACTCAGAGCGGGAGAAGTTATTTGATGATTTCACCACCAAAAAAGAAAAAAAAAACTATACCAAGAAGAATCAGATAGCTGTGTCACGGGAAGAGCAGCGGCTGCAGCAGACCTAGGATCTGTTGTATATCGATTATCGACCTACATTAGGGCTTACAATATTGTTACTGTTTACGCTCTTAGAGTAGGTCAATATTAGATGAAAAGTGAAGAGCACAGAACATATACTCGTATACTCTAGGGAGGTGAAGAGACATTGACCTGAAGCATTGCAATGCTTTGCACGTCAAATGTCTGACTATGTATTAGGAAACTAATAGCAATAAAAATAAATAAAAAAAACTTTATTTTCAGAACCACTTCCATTTTGTTAGTAACAATGTAGACTTACAAACTAGTGTTAGTAACATTAATTCACACACACTAAGGAAGAAGCTGCGCGAGGCACGCCGATCCTGGGGACTGTCTACTTGACTGCGTGAAGTCGTATCCACCGCCCCAAGATCGGCGAGTCCCACCTATCAGCCAACGTTCTAAGGATGGTATTGGGGCTTCCGCGAACACGGCGTAGCAGAGAAGCGCATCTCTTGCGCATGATGGCCGAAAAACTATCAACACCTGCGTCCGCAAACATGCCGGACGCGCTACAGAAACGCGGCAACCCCATCAACATCCGGAACGTGTTGTTATATTGTATGCGCAGGCCACTATATGCCCTTTGCGTAAAGTCCACCCACAGGCTGCACGTGTAAAAGGATTGGCAGTACGCTTTAAAAAGCGTCACCTTAACCTGGGCCGTACAACGTGCAAACCTGTGGGCCAACATCCCACATCGAACAGCCAGCGACCTGCGCTCCCGCTCCACATCAACGTTATCTTTTAGATCGTCTGAGACCCAATGACCCAGATATTTAAAATTTGCTACCTAATTTGCAATACCTATCTACCCATTGCAAATAAATGATTATGATTATTAGTCATGTGAATGTGCATCATGTGCTCTACGATTGTAAACTTTCTCATTGCCCTGCCCGTCTTGCATATCGCCTACTTTTCAAATTAGTATGGTTGACTCTATAACTGCTGGAGATTTGATTCAGCTTCCACTTGGTATCTTTTAAATTACCATACTTAATTAGTTATGAATGGCAAGGAGAGCTGGTTTCAAAATGTAATTCCAAAGAAACTACTGCAGATCTTGGGATATTGCCTGTCCCGTCCTGTTTTAGCGTTAGTTTTCTACGTAGTCTGGATTCAGCCCAAACACTGACTAAGCAAGCTAGTGGTCAGTAGAGGCAGTGCGCCAGCGCTAGTAAAAGGTAGCTGCTGCGACTGTGCCAGGTGGGTAGTTATAATAAATGCAGATGGATGCACTGGAAAAAGCCCAGGATGTCCTTTGAAATAGCTGAACGTCATCATCATCATCATCATCAGCCTATAATGTTCCCACTGCTGGGACACAGGCCTCCTCTCGGGGAGAGGGATTGGGCCGTAATCCACCACGCGGGCCCAGTGCGGGTTGGTAGATGTCACATGTCTTCGAATTTTTGGTTCTAGGACATGCCGGTTTTCCTTCACCGTTTTGAGAGCAATGATGATGAAATAATTTACACAAAGTAATGCGCCTGTCTGGGTTCGAACTCACGACCTACAACTCGTAAGTCGCGGCCGTAACCACTGGGCCACCACTGCTCCTGCTGAACGTCACCTGTAAGGCATTTAGCCAGCTGTGGGAAGAAGCGTATGTATTGGCTGTAGTAATTGTAAACTCAATTATGTCACAGAATAATAGTTCTCTAATGATCGTAAAATGTGGGTACAATTCGCTAGGTAGCCTTGAAGTACCAGTTTCGCATGGCGGAAGCTGAGGAATTCATGTTCAACTTACTTTCTAGGCTTGCTAAGAGAATAATAATGTTGAAATGGTGGTTAAGTTAAAATGGATTGAAAGGCGTTACAAACAGTGGTCCTGAAAGTTTGCTACCTGATGTACCTGACGATTTACAGGTAATTGCGCACTGTTTCGCTGGCCACATTACACGCATTAGATTTGGGTGCGAGTGCGCATATCGTGCGCATCGGCCCCACTACGCTATCTGATAGCAGCCACACCTGAACCTACTTTTCCTTATCACTACACAGGTTCCAGATAAACTTTCTCTGAATTATTTTTTTGGTGGAGTTTGAGTCGACAATTTCAATAATTTACTGTAGAAGAATCAATTTAGTATATTCAAATACTATGGTACTATAATGCCTGTTTTCTCAATCTTATCATAATTTAATTAAGATTGGTGTAATCTTCACTATGAAATCAAATATGTTGACTGTCCAGTAAGTACAACGTGTTTTATAGGCACGTGTTTTTTCTCATAAGTTTGACATTAACGGGGGGTTGTCCCAAATTGCCTGTTTCAGAATCAAGATTAAATGATCAAATTCGTGTATTTAGGCCCTGAAAAAAACATAATAATATGTCATAGATAGATCCTTGTTTGAGGGAAATTAAAGGTTCAAAACACGATTAATTGCAATTTGCTCGATGAAAAAAAAAAATCCGAAACAGGGTCGATTTCAAAACCAGTTTCCGTCTCATATCCTAATAAGAGCACAAAATTATGTGAAAATTGCATGTACGATGAGGGAATCGTATTTAAGAGGGAATCTAAAGGTTCAATTTTTTAGTTTAGTAGTTTTTTTTTGAATAAACTCAAAAAGATCTAAATCCGGCTAAATCAGCTCACGCTCAGTCTGTCAGAGTCACAGAGTAGGTGTACATTTTTATTGCGGGACGTCATCGAGGGTGGACCTGTGTCAAAATTTTCAAAAACTCGCTCATTCTGCGCCTGTACAAAAAAATCAAGTAAAATAATAACTAATTAATTTATGAAATTGCGATAGATCAGAAAAAATATCTTGTAATTATATAATAGTTTTAATTCATAAAATTGTTTTCGAAAATGTGATTATTTCTAGGCAACATGCTGACATTTAATTGTCATCTTAAAATAGTGTTGACACATTACAAATTATTATCGATGAAATAATAGTCAAGTGAGAGTCGAATTCGTCGTTTATGAAGAAGTTTGTACAAATCACAGTTTTCTAAGTTTCTTTTAATCAGTTTCATCCATATCAACTATGATATTTCCTCTGCACCGAACGGTGTTCGCTACTATCATATCCTACATTAGTATTACATATTATACATTAAGTCTGGTTGTCGGTTGTATATTAATAATATAAAAAACTTTCAGTCTGACACCAACAGAGAAAATAGGAAAAAATTTGGCCAGACAAAAGTGCTATAAGGTACACGACCAATTGGAAGGAACACGATAACAACTTTATTGATATTTCTCGAATAGCGGAGCTAGCAATACAAGATTTTTTCTCGAATCCGTGATTTAAAAATATTAATGTTGATGTCCTAAAATAATAGTTTCGATAAATAATAGCTGGAGCAGTAGGTACATCACTAGACAATAAAGTACGGCAATTGTTCCTTCATATGTTGCTCACAATATTTACGGTTCTTTCTGAGCGATGGCAAACACCAAAAACAAAAGAATATGGTTACAGTGTAACCGAAACAGTATGACCATTTAAGCGTATTCTACTTGATAAAAATCTGAAAATCAGGATCTTTGAAACCTCTGCCACCAAAGATGTAAATAAAATAGTGGATGATTTGTATGGAAATCTACCATTTTGAAGAACAGAAATACCGTCGGATACACAGCTTGTCGACTTTATAAATTCTTGAATTCACTGACAAGTTACGCTTAGCTTAACCTCTGGGAACCTCTGAAAATAAATGTCTTTAATTCGAAATCATGCTTCCAGAAGCATGATTTCGAATTAAAGACATTTTCTCAAAAAACAAATTGCACAAGGGTATTTTTTTGTTTTTAATGGGAAATCATCAAATGACTTCTCCCGCTCTGGGCGGAACGGGAGGGCTTATCAGACTTTTACTGAACCCACCCGTGTTCCATCAGTTCGAATTCAAATTCTTAAATTCACTGACAACTAAAACTTGTCTGGAAATTATCTGGTTGAAAGGTCTGGAAGCATGATTTCCAAATGAAACTATTGCTACCTATTTTTCATTTTCACCTTACAACCGCAAAACCATAGAAATAGAAATAATATTTATTCGCATAAAACATGGTCATATAAAGTTGTTTCAAGGTACATTATAGAGCATACATGTTTCGCTTATATCATAGCATGCAAATATTGTTACATTTAAAGATATCTCCCGTCAGTAAATTCTTTAATGCTGTAAAAGTTATTCGTTTTTAACCATTCATACAATTTTGTAACTAGCTTCTGCTCGTGACTTCGTTCGCGTAGAAGTCGTAATAGACACCACTATTGTGCCACATTATATAAAACTTCCCTGTACACATCTAAGTCACATTTGTAGATTTGCTCTCAACAGCCTAAATATACAAAGAAACAAAGCAAACAGGACTGGTGTCGCGGGATCAATTGACGAACAGTTCTCCATGTGAGAAGCAGCTAGTCCTGAGGTTGAAACCCGTAGCAATCATAATAATAGTAAAGCCGGGTTTGTTTTTTCATAAATGTTTGAAATCGCTATTTCTGGAACGTTTACGTTTTGAATGAAAATACATTTCTTGATTTTGATTACATCACTTTAACAATTACATTAAATTACAACACAGCACATTAGCCGAATCCGACACCGCCACGATACCGGGGATTAGATTTTCGCAAACGTTTAGTACCTAATAAACGCTTTTATATAGAGTTGTTATTGTCACATAAGTCGTCGTAGACAGTGACTGGCTCCGATATCAGCAGGCTTAGCATGACGCATTTCTATATCTACTCTTCTGTAGAATAGAAATTGCTTGTCTACTTTTCTTGGTACAAAACTGTCAACTGTCTATAGGGAAACATAATTTTTGTCTACTCTTCCGACGACAAAACGCTTGTCTACGGTTCTCGTGCTAAGCCTGCAGCACAATAGAGATGAGAGAACTGGCCATTCTTTCAATTGAACACACTTATTCGCATTGCTGACTTCGAGACGTCGATACTTAGGTACTGTACCTACTGTGGTCGTTTGGTGAGTCGCGATGGTCATCGATATTCGCCAATATCATCAGGCCGATATTAAATATATCGGTTTCGAATCGGTATGTGGACAGCTGCCGACATATCGGTATCGGGTTGGTATCAATATCTGATAATATGAAAACGCTCAAAAGGTAACTTACAGGACACTTACCCTACACAGGGAACTTTAAGTAATATTTTTAGTTTTACCATACCGTACCTAAAACCAAGGAAAAAATTTTGAACCTAAGAAAAAATAATTCAGTTGATCAACTGCAATATGTTATACTATGGCATGGATTTTCTGCTAAATGGTTGACAGTTCATCGTAAATAAATAATAGGTCTTTACCTATGAAATTGCCGTTTTGTATGAAAAAATTTAAACGAATTTTTTTCATGAATTTTTTATTTGTATTAATCGAAGTAATCACCCATGCAATCAATGCATCTTTGCCATCGCAGTGGCAGTTTATTGATGCCCTTCTTAAAGAAATCAGCTGGACGGGAGGCAACAAATTCTTCAAAGGCATTTTGTACTGCCTCTCGGGTATTAAATTTTTTTCCCGCCAAGAAGTTATCCAAATTCTGGAAAAAGTAGTAGTCTGTAGGCGCAAGGTCTGGTGAGTAGGGCGGATGACGGAGAGCTTCCAACCCCAGTTCTTGCAACTTGGAGACCGTCTGCTGTGCAGTATGAGGTCGCGCGTTGTCGTGCAGGAGCAGCGGAGACGAGCGATTGACCAATGCTGGTTGGAGATGCGCCAGCTTCTCCATCATTGTGTTCAGTTCTTCACAGTACACATCTGCAGTAATGCTCACCCCGTTTGGTAAGAAGCTGTGATGAATCACACCGGCGCTAGACCACCAAACAGTGACCATCACTTTTCTAGGGGTAAGTTTTCGTTTAGGGCATTGTTTAGGTGCTGAACCAGGATCCAACCAACTTGCTGAGCGCTTACGGTTATCAAACAGAATCCATTTTTCATCGCAGGTAACAATGCGGTTCAAAATTCCTTCATTTGTGTGTCTGTTGAGCAGTGCAAGGCACGTCTCGACGCGTACTTCGCGCTGGCGATCATTGAGTTCGTGGGGCACCCATTTGTCAAGCTTTTTTACCTTGCCAATTTGACGCAAATGGACCAATATTGTTTTGACGCTAACGTCGAAAGCTGCTGCTAATTCAGCCGTAGATTGTGTATCATCAGCTTCCACAATCGCCTTTAATTCGTCATTGTCGACCAAAGTCTTCGGACGACCGCGAGGTTCATTTTTCAGGTCGAAATTTCCAGAACGGAAGCGAGCAAACCAATAACAGGTGGTGCGTTGGTTTGTAGTGTTAGCTCCGTAAACGTCGTTGATGTTGCGTGCCGCTTGTGCCGCGTTGCTGCCACGACGGTACTCATATTCCATAATTACTCGAATTTTTAACGTATCCATGATGACGAAAAAGATTGAAATGCGATGAAAATGTAACACTAATCAATAAAGAAATGACTACTTTTAGAAAAAAAAATCCATGTTTTTAAAATAAAATTAATTTGAAATTAGAATTCTTAGCCAAACAAAAATTATTTTGATTTGAAATGGCCAGTACTGCAGAACGGCAATTTCATAGGTAAAGACCTAATACGTCATGCCGCATTTGGGGGTGGCGGAGGTAGCGTTTCAAAGGCCTACATGCCGGAACAACCTAGCCTTAAAATTGAACATTACATTGATTTAATATTTGCTTTAACTACCTTCTCATCTTTAGGTGACGTGATGTGTTATGTTTTTTTTTGCAAAACTGCATAATGTATAACCATAAAACCACCACTGTGTTGAAAGTTGAAGGCAATATGGTGAATGTAAGGTGTCGTGTGTAGTTACTTCAAAAACTCATTTCATGGAATGCAATAAAGTATTGAGTATACAAGTTCATGACGGTCCCGAGGATCGACACTATTCAAGTGTGCAGATGAGAGACTTACGTCCAGCAAAAGACGGCTACAGGCTAACAGTTATCAGTTATGCAAGATACGAAACTAATCGGTATTCAGAAAAAAAGTGTAGGCATCTAAAAGTCTATGTACAAATCTACTTACAGAAATGAAATAATTTAACGAAACGGTGGCAATTATGGGCCCTCCCTTCTCCCCTAATTAGGGGAGGCTAAGTCCAGCAGTGGACGTATTTCGACTAAAATTATGATTTAACGAAACCAGTCTACTTATAGTGCGTCAACATCAGCCTGCCAGCTAATCCCATAGGCCGCACTCCACCAACCCCGGTTCCATGAACCAATAAAATTATATTCAAGCAATAACTATTGTTATCTTAATATCCTTTATCAATGCTAAAAATAGGCAGGCGGAGTGTTATTACGTGTAGAGCATTGTGCTTCGGCTGTCAAGGTCCCACCGTTGATGTGTAGTAACGCAAATGTCTGCTGAGGTCTTCTCGTTCAGTAATAGAGATGTTGCTTTGTTGCACAGGGTAACTACCACTTGGTTTGAACAGGATAATAAATAAACTTATCCAGGCTAGCCACTTGCTGGGAACTGCACCCTAATTGCGTAACTCACGATTGATCATAATTGGTTTCGTCTTCACAGTTAAACAATATTCATTGCGTTATTTATGTTGTCGAACAGACACATTTTTCGAACATATGAAGCAATGGTTTAACAATCCGTTTCAAAACGATACAGATTATGATGAATCGTGAGTTACGCAATTAGGGTGCTGTTCACTACTGCCTGTAATAAGGAGACCTGCAATACCTTAAGCATCGCATAGGTAGGTATACGTTGAAAATCTGAAACGTATTACCTATGTATGTGCAATAAATCCAGCAGCCACCCATACCTTTCAATATGCAACAGTGATTGGCGACAGGTAACTAGGTATGCAACTCCGTACGTAAACCAAAGTAAAGATTTCATAAATGAGAGAAGTGAATAAGGAATCACACAATAGGTAGGTAAGGTACCCAAAAGCTTAATTGCACAAGACTTCTTTAATTCTAATTTCGTAAAAAAACGATGGCTGTCAAGTGTTGGTGATTTTGGTTTTTATATAATTCGCAATTAAAGTGTTTGGGGTGATACAACGGTCTAGATTGTCCCTAGATTTAATTGGCGTCTCGCGTCCCTACTGCAACATAAAAAAAAAAAAACTTATTAGTCCAGCCGGTTTCAAGTGATGCGCAACAACAATTCATTAACCGACTTCCAAAAAGGAGACGGTTATATGTTCCACTGTATGTATTTCATTTATTTGTATAGGTGCTAATGGTTTTAATGGGTGAAATCAGCACCCTAATTGCGTAACTCACGATTCATCATAATCTGTATCGTTTTGAAACGGATTGTTAAACCATTGCTTCATATGTTCGAAAAATGTGTCTGTTCGACAACATAAATAACGTAATGAATATTGTTTAACTGTGAAGACGAAACCAATTATGATCAATCGTGAGTTACGCAATTAGGGTGCTGGTCCTCCATGTTTTCATTTTATTATTATAAATACGTGTATAACAGGATAAATTTTATCGGAAATAAGAACGTGTCGAGTCGGAAGTTAAGTAAGTAAGTAAATTATTTCATAAGTCGTACAGTTACTAAAGGTCGACCTAATTATATTGATTAGGTACTTGTTGTAGCTTCTGTCTTATCAAACATGTTGATGAAGATAAAGGTATCGATTGTTCCTAGTACCAACTACCAATGAGTTACCAATGACATCACAGGTAGATGGTACCTATTTGTAGGCCACCAATACCATGATAAATTCCTGTATTTCGAAGAAGTCTATGAAAGGTGTTAAATTGGACCATCTTTTACATTGTGGATCAATTCAGCAGTGGGAGTCAGTTGCAAAATTATAAAGTTGGAGATAAAGGCTACAGAAGTCTTCGTCCGACGCGGGTGTATTGTAACAATCTCCGATCAGCAACTCATTTGCTGATCATAATGGATAATGTTTTTCAATGTCTAGATCATATACTGGTACAGACCTGTGCAAATATGTTACACGAAATTATGGCCTTATAAGGCAGGTACAGGTAGTGGTACCTGTTTCAGCGCAGGACACAAATTCCTTCAGGAGGCTTGCCGTAAGTTAGAAGATATAAGCCATAGAGAGTACATATAAATGTATGCATCGTCATTTCAGCCACAGTGGTACCTACCTCGGCTTTATCTAGTTTTTTACACTTTATTTGCTGAAGGCGCACGATAAAGATAAAGATAAGTGGCAGTCAACGCTTTTATCGCGAGCTATCGCGCGAATCAAACTAACTACTCCCTTCAGGAAGTTATGCCGTGCTCATTCTAATGTAATTACTTTACTTGTGTTACGAAATTACCATTATAATTAGCTATCTAGCTAGCCCAGCCTGTTCCTGGACCATGGACCATGCTTTGCTTCCAGATCAAAGTTTAGGTCTTGTTGTTTCATTCTAGTTAAATCTCTTACATACCTTGCAGTGAGCTACGGGGCGGTCACGTATCATAGGTGTAGAGCGTGCGTTAGTCATCATTAAAACTTGTTGACAAACGTGTTTGTTACTGGGTAATAAAGATCCACTTCTATATCATCAACCATCCCACTATTTCTGGAGTATTATTTTAATAGTTAATTGTTTCTATTACCAAATCAATATTATTCTCTAGAGTCTGGTTGCTATGAAGTATAGAGCTGATTAAATAAGTACTTACTAGTCTTTGAGCTGATTTCATTAATCATATTTTACTAGTAGTAGGTAGTCTTAAATTAAATTTGAGTACCCAGACTGTACGTAGGTAGGTATAATACCTAATAACGAAGTAATAACACCCCTCTTTTTGCGTTAGGGGTTAAAAACTAGAACAAATCAGACAGATTGGAGTTTTGCTCACAAATAAAGAAATAGAAACATACATTACTTAAACGACCTTGATCTGAATCTGCACGCCTTTGGTCTAGGAATCAGGCATTACTGCAGAGTGTCCTTACCCCTAAAGGCTATAAAGGTTTGATGTTGATAGAAATGATTAGTGTACCTATAATTTGTAGGTAAAATATTTCACTTAATAAATCTTAAATATCATCAAACATTCTTAAAATAAAGTTAACAGCACATTACAAAAGTTATCAATGTTGTGAATATTAGCAATTTACTGAAGTAAGTTAACTTTACAAACATTGTGTTCATTAATCAAAAGTTTGGCGCAGCGCCTCACATCCTTCAACTCCGCCTCCGCCCACCCCTGCTCTCATGAAAACATATCTATAAGAAATATATTTTATTTCTTAGGTCTCGCACAATACTCCATTCCTCCGTATTTTACTTGGCAACCCATGCTTTGGGAAGGTCAATATTTGACAAATGGCCGCTATCTGTCACTTTCCTGCGGAATAAACATCACGGACGGATCGTTTATTTATTTTTTAATATAATAATGGATGAAATTTGTCGATTATGTTGTTCAACGAAGTTTGTCAATAATAATATATTTGACGAAGAAAATGCGTTGTATCTCAAATTGTCGCTATATCTACCAATAAAGGTAATATTCGCTGATAGCTCCTTAAGACTTCATGAGATATTTAACCTATTTACTGAATGAAATTTATGGTGTTATTGATAGGTTTTCAAGAATGACCGGCTTCCTCAGAAGGTGTGCGACAAGTGTAGTTGCAAAGTGAACGACTTCTATCAGTTTTGTAATGAAACTATTGAAGTTCAAAATAGGTGAGTGTTGTGTTTGAAACGTTCGACTATCATCAGTAGGTAGCAGGAACCGGTATGTCTATCTTAATTTATTTAATTAATTTAGTATTAGTTCAAAGACTAGCAATGTTATAATTTAAAAGCTAATGAATGCAGTTGAAACTAACTGTTCTAAGCTAACTATAACTGATTAGTTCATTAACAAAGGACATTTTAAAAAGGACGTTTTAGTAATTTCTAAATAAAGAAATAATTACTCGTTATGAATATCTACAAGTTTCATTTCGAGCCAACATATAATTAGTAGCAGTAATAATGTAACATAACTTGTCTCTTATTTCAGGTTGCGGTGTTTATTCCTGCCATCTGGGGCCTGTATTGATGGCTCAGTGGACCTCACACTCGTCAAAAACAGTGGCTCTCCTCCCCCCGCTCATGCCAAACAGTGTGAGAGAAGCACACAGACAGACAGCACAGATGCAGCTTATGACTGTAATGTCTCTGTGCAAGTCAAAGTGGAACCACAATCAATTTCACCCATTAAGAAAGAAGAAGATTGTTACTATAATATAGACACTGATCACTTTGATAATGCCTCCTCAGGCAGTGATGACATATCATTAATAAGTTTAAAAAGGAAAAAGGGTAAAAAAACTGTCAATGGGTCAGTTACTGAGAAAAAAGGTAGGAAAAAGAAGGCTAATAACATGCAAGACTGGGGGGAGCTGATAAACTGCTTGCCTGATGCGACAATCACGGTGGTGGACAGAGATGATGGCGGAGTGCCACTGGACAGCATCAAGGAGGAGCTGCTGGATGAGAAGCCACCTCAGCTCAAGGATATAGATTTGTTTAACTGCTGTATCTGTTTCACTCAGTGCTTCAGCAGAACTGAGGCACTGCAGCATTACAGGTGACATCACAAATCATTCATTTGCGAGAACATTGACATAATTTAAGAAGAGCAATTTTTGGGTATGATGATTTAAAAGTTTAAAAGCAGCGATAAGAGTGCAGCGAGAATAAAGTAACAACCTCTCTAGCTCTGTCATTTTTAGGCTTAGTGTAGTGTCATTTCTTGTAGCAAAAATAGTACAATTTGCCATATCCACCTGTATACTTAACAAAAAATTGCAGATTTTTTTAGTTATGTCACTCTTCTTGCCAATGAGCGAAATGTGCTTGGTACTCTAAATAGTTTTATTATGGTGCATTCAAATTGAATAGTGTGGTGGTTGAACATATAATAAATACTTATCTTGTTGCATAATGGGGTATTTTCTAATTTGACGAAAACTATTTTATTTTGAAGATTGGGAAGATATATTTAACAGAAAAATAAAAATAAATTTATTTATATCCATTTTGTCCATTAAAAACGATTAAAATCAAATTTATTTTTCGTTGTTTTCAATTTACCGCCAAAACGCTCCTTTCGATGACTTTTTATCACGTGACGTCAGATTTGTGTAAACAGCACTAGTACAAATACTTAGTTTGGCGCAGTTTTAGACGTATTTGTGCACAGAGGCACCGCACACCAGTGATTTCACTTTGTATCCATAAAAAATCTTGTTAATAATAAACACGACACTCATTTGTTTACTTACTAACTACTTTAGTTTACACAAAGTTGACGTCACGTGATAAAAAGTCATCGTAAGGAGCGTTTTGGGCGGTAAATTCAAAACAACGAAAAATAAATTTGGTTTAAATCGTTTTTAATTGAGAAAATGGATATAAATCAATTTACTTTTATTTTTCTGTTACATATTTCGTCCTAATCTTCAAATTAGAATCGTTTTTAGTAAATTGGAAAATACCCTATTGGCTCATAGACATACAAATAGTCATAACTGGTACTGAATTATTTATATTTTCACTAATATATTTAACTATTTCTACATGCTCCAACAACATCTGAGACTCATTCTGTAACACTACAGTTCTGTACACACTAGGAGAGGGGACAGTCTCCGTACTAGGAGAGGAGACAGTCTCCTATTTCCTGAGAACAGCTATGGGTGAATGATGTAGTAGTATAGTGTGAAGTTCAAAACAAATAAAAAGTTGTATGAATGTGGAAAAAGCAAGAGGAGTACGTCCCTCTTTATTGTCACCCAAGATACATACAGTCTTGCCTAGTTTAAGGTCAATCTCAATATGGTGTTGTGCACACCGTACACACGACTAAATATCAAGCTAGACAATTCCAGTTTTAGCTGACCTGGCATTGTATAGGCTTTTCGTACATTGAGGAGTCAGTATACTTCTACTGCTTGATATGACGCCGTGTGTATTAGGGACCTACTCCAGCTTCGCACGGTTTTACGACATGACAAAAACCGAGATATATTTAATTTTTAAGAGTAATATTAATGTATTAAGCACATAAACCCTTCGAAAAAAATACTAAATGATGGTAAAGCCACACGAAAATCCGTTGCGTACTTTAGAAAAAGAGCGCAGTAACACTACACAATATGTATAAATAATGTGTTGAGTCTTGCCCCAGGCAGCATGCGGCAGAGCCCCAGGGCGCCGAGCCGCCCGCCGCGCCGCCGCCGCCCGAGCTGGACCCGCCGCGCTGCACGCGCTGTCGGAAGGTACGAGCTTGTACATGGCTTTAGAATAAATTCTTTTAGAACAATAAAAAAACCGAATATGACTATTTCATGATGAAGTCATTCAATGGGATTAAATGAACTGGTTGTATAGATATGATGATTTTAATTATTGTATTTATGTAATCACACACGTGTCCCGCCGCGAATTATATTTTAACCAACATGCAACCCGCCATTCCGTCCCGTATGTGTCGTAGAAGGCGACTAAGGGACTTACTAGAGAATGGGCAGCAGCGTTCTCTATGCATTTTACCACCATACTGCGATCGCCAACCCGCCTGCCAAGCGTGGCGATTATGGTAAAACCCCCCATTCTGGGGAGGCCTATGTCCAGCAGTGGACGTCTTTCGGCTGAAATGATGATGATGATGATGATGAAAACCCGCCATTGACCTGCAAATTGCAGAAAACTTTGAACAAGTTCACAACTTAAAATTATACATTCTGAAACCTAGTGTTATACTACGATTTCCTTGATGAGCGTTGCTACATTGCGGCCGCAGTGATGGATAGTTTACGGAAAGTTATGAATATAATGGCATCGTATTTGACTTCCCTGGTTAAAAAAATGCTTTCTAGGTAGACACATCAACATAATTTCATAAATAACGTAATAGTGACGTCATTCGCTGGTAAATTGACGACGCTATGTGGCGGTCACCGCTCTTCTTAGAAACCGTAGCTTGGGTGTTCCTATCGTGTTCTAAATAAGCAGCCTGCCCGCAGGCGGTGTGCCGCGCGGAGTGGGCGGCGCACTGGACGCGCCACTGGGAGCGCGACCGGCGGCCCTACCGCTGCGCGCTGTGCGAGAAGACCTTCCGCGACCCGCACCAGATACTCAAACATGGTACAAAAGAAAATGCATTTATTTGGAAGTCACGGAAAAATTAATAACAAACAAAACAAGTAGGAACGACATGAAAACGAAATTGTTTGTATATAGGTTTTTGTTTCCCTTGTGAGCAACGTGGTGAAGATCGAGAGTGTGTCGACCAGGGTGCCGTACCTTATATTCAGAATATCCGCAAGATATTCGCTGAAGGTCATACAGGTTTACGCCCCGACCTCGACACACCCCGACGATGAGGTGGAGACCTTGTATTAGGATATATCCAAAGCCATGCATGGCTCTAAAACTCATTTCACCGTTGTCATGGGGGACTTCAACCCAAAACTGGGCAAACGGGACGATGATGAGCTGGGAGTGGGGCAATTTGGAGTTGGACGTCGGAACCACCGGGGTCACTTACTGGCCAGTTTTATGGAGAAGGAAGGCCTCTTTATGATGAACTCCGTCTTCAGAAAACTAGAGCACAGAAAGTGGACCTGGCAGAGCCCTGATGGTGCAACTAAAAACGACATTGATTTCATTATGTCGACGAAGAAGCAAATATTTAATGATGTCTCTGTGATCAACGCGGTGAAAACCGGAACCGATCACCGCATGGTAAGAGGCACATTGAATATCAACATCAAGCTAGAAAGATGTCGGCTAATGAAGTCTACGCCGTCCAGCACCGATCCAAGTCAAAAACCCCGAGAGCTTTCAGCTCGAACTCCAGAATCGTGGATGATTATAATGATGGGTTCCTGGAAACTGTCCATACGGTCGGGTCTAAGGTCTTCAAGACCCGTCGTACTAATGGCAAAAAGAAACAGCAGCTAATGGAGGAGAGGCGTGAAATGATCCTGCAGTCTTCAGACGACGCGCTAAAGTAGCAACAGCTCAATAGACAGATCTCTAAGTCCTTGAAAAGCGACCTTCGCCGTTTTAATACGGACCGCATAAAGAACGCGATAGAGCGGAACAAGGGCTCCAAGGTCTTTTCAAGAATCTGTCTATTGGGCAGAGTCAGCTTGCTAAACTGAAGACCAATGATGGCAGGATCGTTTCCTCCAAGCCTGAGCTGTTGAGAGAGATCGAGAGTTTATATTGACAGTTATACACGTTGTACACGACCCAAGAGCCAGATTGACCCGACACTACACCGAAGACATCCCGGACGTTAGCTTGTACGAGATTAGGATGGCTCTGAAGCAGCTTAAAAACAACAAGGCGCCGGGTGATGACGGAATCACGGCCGAACTCCTGAGGGCCGGCGGAAAACCCATTCTCAAGGCCCTCCAGAAGCTGTTTAATTCCGTCATACTCGAGGGCAAAACGCCACAGGCATGGAACAGAGGTGTGGTGGTACTTTTCTTTAAGAAGGGTTATCACCTTTATACTGTCTACAAGCTGTTTTCGAGAGTCATCACGTCTCGCGCGCAGGTTTGACGACTTCCAGCCTCCCGAACAAGGCGGATTCCGTAAAGGCTTTAGGCACCGTAGACCACATACATACGCTGCAGCAGGTTATACAGAGGACCGAAGAGTATAACCTGCCTCTCTGCTTAGCGTTAGTGGACTATGAAAAAGCCTGCGATTCGATCGAGACATGGGCTGTACTGCAGTCTCTTCAACGGTGCCAGATCGACTATCGGTACATCGAGGTGTTGATGTGTCTGTACGAAAACGCCACTACGAGTATGTCAGTCCGACTCCAGGACCGGACTTCGAAGCCTATCCTTCTGCAGCGAGGTGTGAGACAGGGAGATGTTATCTCTCCGAAACTGTTCACCGCTGCACTGGAGGATGTCTTCAAGGTTCTGGACTCGAAAGGGGCTGGCATCAACATCAATGGCTAGTACATCACCCACCTTCGGTTTGCCGATGATATAGTTGTCATGGCTGAGACCCTGGAGGACCTCAGTACAATGCTCGATGACCTCAGTAGAGCTTCCTAAAGAGTGGGTCTTAAAATGAACATGGAAAAGACAAAGGTCATGTCAAATGCCCATGTAACACCCACTTTCATGACGATCGGATGCGCTACACTCGAAGTTGTGGACGAGTACGTTTACCTAGGACAAACTGTCCAGTTAGGTAAGTCCAACTTCAAGAAAGAGGTCAATCGTCGAATCCGACTCGGTTGGGCCGAAGAAGACGTAAGAGTGGGAAGGCCTCCCACAAGGTGGACCGATGACCTTGTGAACGGTGGACCGATGGCCGCGGGTATCCGCTGGATGTGGGAAGCACAAGACCGGTCGAAATGGAGGACCCTGGGGGAGGCCTATGTCCAGCAGTGGACGTCTTTCGGCTGAAATGATGATGATGATGAGGTTTTTGTTTGCCAAAAGTATTATTATTATAAGTACGAGAAACGTACAGTGTTAATCTTTTAACAATAAATAACCGTTTTAAACTTAAATCACACAAATTGTACGCGCACCATGTTCGGCAATATTTTTAAACCCGAAAATAATAACTTCCCACAAAATACTTTCAACTCTTTTGTAAGAAATTACACTGGACCGCAAAGAAAAATGGTTGGTTAGAAAATCTTCAATATCTTCAAAAGTAACTGACCTAGCTTTATGAAATAAAGACTAAATTAAAGAATGTTTAATGCCACATAAAATAATAAAAAACCTTTTTTGTTTTTTTGATAATTGTATAAAAAACTGAAAATGTAAAATACTGGTCGTTTTTTAATTTAGTACCAAAAAAATCAAATCAATTGTTTCGCGTTTGTTTTAGTTTAGCAATAAAAAAGAACAAGGTGCATGACGGCGCGGGAGGATCGCCATATGGTGTCAACAATTTTGAGAAATCTCTTTCTTACGGCTGTTGAAGTTAGGAATCATCATTTAAGAGCCGAAGGAAACAATCTGAGTACGAATACAGTAACGCGGCGGCTGGCTGAAGCAAATTTAAAGCCACCACAGAAACTCAAGGTTGAGTTATGGTAGAGAACACGAGAATTGGACTCTGAATGACTGGACAAGAGTTATGTTTTCAGACGAGTCTAGATTCTGTTTATACAAGCACGACGGGAGGAAAAGAGTGTACAGAAGACCGGGAGAGCGCTATAACCAAGCCTGTATAGAAGAAAAAGTACCATACGGCGGAGGCTCTGTTCACGTGTGGGCTGGAATTTCTTCGGAAAGCCGCACTGAGCTAGTGGTGATAGAAAATGGAAGTTTAACTGCAGAACGATTATGTCACTGAAATTCTGAATGACTTCGTTGGTCCATTTTTTGTAGACATGGGCAAACATGCCTTTTTTATGCAAGACAATGCCCGCCCGCATACAGCTCAGATAGTGTTTGCCTATTTTCAAGAAGTTGGTATCACACACATGGCGTAGCCAGCACGCAGCCCCGACTTAAACCCCATTGAGCATGCATGGTACGAACTGGGACGACGTGTACGTCAGTGGCATCCGCCGCCAATCACGCCACGTGAGATGAAAGAAGCTCTAATAGAGGAATTACAGAATATTAGCATCGCCTCAAAAACCTGGTAGAAAGTATGCCAAATCGCATAACAACAGTATTGCTAGCTCGCGGAGGTAACACAAAGTACTAAAATGCTTGAAAACGGCACATCTGCAACCAATCTATATTTACGAAAATACTGGTAAAACTGCGCATTTTTATTTATTTTACATTTATTCAAAATATCAAGCTTGAATGCATTTTTTTTTTTCATTTAAGCTTATTAAAATATTCTTTGAACTAGTCTTTATTTCATAAAGTAGGTACTTTTGAAGATATTGAAGATTTTGTAACCGACCCTTTTTCTTTGCGGTCCAGTGTCTAAGGTTCAATGATTGACACTGTATTGCTTGAATTTTTACTATACTTTACCTAACCTATGTAATTGTAAGTGTCGTGTGATATGTGAAACGTATTGTGACACATTGTAGGCCTGACCCACAACTACGACGCGGGCGCGTCGGCTGAGCCCGTCAACAAGCGCTTCGTGTGCGACCTGTGTCCTGAGGCCTTCGTCTACATGCGGTGAGGCTCACGCTATGCTAGCTTAGGATCGTTTGGCGCGTGGCCAAACTTAAACTTGGAATCAACGCCGCCATCTTGTTTTGTCAATACACAATACCAGTAACAATGGGTTCAAAACTGAAAGCTCGACATAGATGGCAGCAGTGTTGTTAATTCAGAAACCGCCAACTCAAGGATGATCTTCCTGATGTCCCTATAGGTACTGGAAAACTTCAGACATGAAATTTTAGGACTGATCTAATACGTTGTTAAACACACACACCCTTAATCTCAAGAGCCTGCAACGATAACAAACATGCTTTCACGAATTTCTCACACAAAAGTTGTCTGGTTTAAAATAGATGGCACATTTTCTCACACACCCAGTAACTGGGTTGTGGAGGTCAGATAGAGAGTCGCTCCATGTAAAATTCTGGTATTCAGCAGTCAGCTGCATCCGGTTAGACTGGAAGCGGACCCCAACATAGTTGGGATTAGGCTAGGCAGATGATGATGACATTATTATCGGGTTTTATAAAAACCACTGCAGAAATCAATGACCAATTAAGTTTATTGAACTTTTCGATATTTGAGCTTTGTCGGTACCGACTTGGTTTTGGAGATTTTACACTTCTTTCATTACTTAAACACGCCTAAAGTTCACACCTTTGCTAAAATTCACATTCTTACTTCAAGTTCCGATAGCTCATAGCGTATCGTCTTGGATTAAGAAACTTATAGGTCTGGGTTCAAATCTCGCGATGAGACTTTAATTTTAACAGGAGACGCCCTGGGCGTCGGGAATCCCAGGCTGATTCCCGGCCACCGTATGCGTGGGCTTGTGGATGGCGAGTAATGGGTAGTTCGCTGTCCGATAAGGACCAAGCCCAGGTCGACGGCGCGTTGAGTTCCACGCGCGCCTCAAAGAGATGTCAGCACAAACCGATGGGACCCGCAAGGGCCGATGTGTGCCAGGGGTGCGGGTTGTTCGAAAGAGGTACCGTGGCCCCTGGCACACAGGCTACTGAGGGAACACGGGTGGGTTTTAGTCAGTAGAAGTCTGACACGCCCTCCTGCTCCACCCAGAGCGGGAGATGTTATTTGAGGATTTCCCACACAACAAAAAAATAAAATGTAGGTTTCTGTGGGCTGTGGGTAACAAAACAGGAAACTACAGGATAAGCTTTTATCCAGTGCGCAAATTTTAACCATGAATTCAGCATATCATTCTAGAGCCTCTAGCGTAGAAATTTTTCGCCGGTTATAAAAAAAAAATCCGTAGAATTCGGGAAAAAACAGATAATTCAATTAAATGTATACTGATGTGGTAGTACTGGTAGTGATTGATATTTATCAATTATTTTTATCGACTTTCAAGATGGCGTCTCACCGATTTAGTTGTGTTTAAAAATAATGGCAATAAACTATAGATCGACCATTGATCATAGAAAGAAAGAGAATTGTCTGCTGTCACAACAGTGTCACTCGTCGTCGATCGTGATTCAGTCGTTTTGTTTTGAGTTTCTGGAGTTCTTTTTAACAACCTCGCTTTCGTTTTTTTGGATTTAATATCGTTTTCTTCCCATCTGTTTAGTCATTTAAGATTTTCAGAGAGAGAGTAAGAGTGCAGTACGGCCGATTTATCTTGGCGATTCCGAACTTCGCGAAGAAGGCTGCCAGTAACATTTTTTAAGGACCATGTGGTTACATGAGAAGAAGTCTTAGTAAGAGAACATGCGCGAAAGTTCGTAGCGCTTATGTTCAGACTCGGCAATATATTTCGGCCCTAGTGACACTCAATCGCCATCGTCGCTTGGTCCGTATAACATTTTAACAGCTGCTCATAAGGTACCGTCTTTTGTTTGATATTCCACATTTCATCCACAAAGCCAACAAAGCGGCATAAGACTTTCGGGAGTAGTCGGGAGTCAACTTTCAACCTCCACAGAAATAAACATGCCAAATGTCTTTACTCAATCAAAATGACAGCTTACCGCCATGACGGGTTTTTGTTGTCCAAGAAACTCCATGGACACTCTTTTAAATCATGGTTTTGTTACAAAAAGTTGGTTACATCATAATGTTGTAATTATCAATTTGAGAACGATGTAAAAAGTGCACATTAAAAGCGTCCGTAATTAGAACAAATGTAAAAATAACAATTCAGAAATTAAAGTAAGCCGTGGGAGCTAAGAGATGACCAGTTCCTCCTGGCGGCGCCAGTTCACGGACATGACGTATGCATCAGCACCATTCAGCTCAACCATTTTGAAGGGAACTTAATGATCCAACACACACGCCACCACCAGCGAGACATTTGAGTGAGCATGACATACTCTCAGCTGCCAGGGCACATTGTCAAGTCAATGAAAGACGTACCCTGTAAATGTTTGCTTAATAGTAGGAACATAGTGCTCGAACATATGCTATGCAATTATACAATACTAAAATTATGAATTTATACAATGCAAAGATATCTAGCTTTTACAGTCTTCAGCAGCTCCAACAATGTTTTCAAATGTTATTCAATTTAGTTTAAGCTACCTTGTGGAGCAGGGCAAGCAGCGTTTAGCCAAGCATTTTTGTCAGCGATGTAATCCCCCAACTTATAATAAGCATGGCTGTATAGTGTGCGTTTTATACAAGATTTAAATTTCGATTCATTCAGTTCTAGTATGTGGGGGTATTTTATTGTAACATTTTAAACAGTACCCCATGAAGGAAGAGTCTACTTAAGCCAGTCTGAAGCCTGTTAGCGACATCTGAAGTGAGCTAGTGGCAGTTTTTGGCAGCGCCAAAAGACCCTTGTAGCTCTCTGTGTTCTATATCATCAGCCGTGCGCATTTACAGCAAAAGACCTGAAAAAAGTAAAAGTATCCTGCAGGAAGTCTTATAATAGGAAAGCAAACGGTTAAACAGCATAAGTGAGAAATTGATGTGCGCTTGGGTGTAAGCAGACGTCGAGGTCGGTTCCAAATAAGTGATCTCACTTGAATACAGGGTGAAGTGTGCTTGGATGGCCAAATGCAAAACACTAAGAAAAGGCGAAATATAATACTCGAAACACGGTCGGGGCTCATTTGATTAAAATTAAAAGTGCTCCATACGATTTTAGAATGCTTATTTCATTGCAGGCAATGTTTATTGAATACCTACTTTAAAAAAGGGATCACTTTACCAAAAACTAAAACTTTCCTTTACTTCGCCGTGTGTATATTCTGTGTATATGTATCTCATAGGTTGATTTTTATTAGGCACTAACAGAATGTTAGTTAAACGACACAGGTGATTTTTTTTAATGGACCCATTCGAACTCAGTTTTTTCAAATACGCTCTTAAAACATTTACCCAGAATATCATGTCTCAAAATATTTTACGGTATCACCGATCAACTGCTGCTTGATTGCACCCCAAGGCTTCATGCACATGACGCCGGATTGTAGGATTAGGATTGTGTATAAGAATGACTATCGATCGAGCGCGCTTCATGTACATGAAGCGTAACGCTGCTACACTCGAGACAGCTGGTTTGGTCGAGTAGTGGTAGTCATAACGATAGCTATGTGTGTACTGCCCGGCCAGCTACCTGCTGGCGCACCGCACGCGCGCGCACCCGGAGGCGGCGGGGCGCGCGCTGGCGCTGCGCTGCGGCGTGTGCGCGCGCCACTTCGCGCACATCAACTCGCTGCGGCGCCACCTGCGCGCGCACTCGGGCGAGCGCAACTTCCTGTGCAACGTGTGCGGCAAGGCGCTGTCCTCGCGCGAGCACCTCAAGTTCCACATCCGCATCCACACGGGCTACAAGCCCAACGTGTGCAAGTGAGTACACACTAGCAGGTTGGCAGGATTATAATATATTAACAAGTTATGCCACACACGTATGTGTGGCAAAACAATCCTTCACCCGATCTGCGTATCTAACATTGCTCAGCAGACGCACGAAACGTCCGCACGTAACTGTATAGTTGGACTAAGAATGTTGCCCTGGGGAATCCTCTAGCAATTTTTCTACTACTTAATTATATTGCCAGCTACTATGGTGAAGATCACTAACTTTCCTCTACAACATCTAATGCCCTTATTGCCGGGCACGCCACGATTGAGGCGGTAAGACCCCTCTTTGAGGAGTAGCTTGAGAGGCGGCATGGTGTCCTCGACTTCCGCCTGACGCAGGTTCTCACCGGACACGGCTGTTTCGGGAGGTTCCTGTTTCGTACAAGGCGGGAGGACACGCCCGGGTGCTTCCACTGCGTAGATCGCCCTTGGCACACTTGGTTGACGGCGCGTTGTGTTCCACGCGCACCTCAAAGAGATGTTAGCACAAACTGATGGGGCCCGCAAGGGCCGATGCCTGCCAGGTGTGCGGGTTGTTCGAAAGAGATACCGTGGCCCCTGGCACACAGGTAACTGAGGGAACACGGGTGATTTCCCAACCATAAAAAAAATGCCCTTATTGCAGATTCATTTTTACGCAATTTTCCGAATAATGTTGAATGTACCTGCGACATGTTGCTTTGAATTTGTTTGATTTAGCACTGAAATTGTGTTAAACGCTTACTTTAAATCTTAAAATACTTCCAACGACCATATACACCAATAGACGCCTAATGCTTGATCAAACGCACCAAAACAATTCTGTCAACTAGCTGAGGTGCGAGGAAGCGGAGTACTGCGTTTTGATTGGCCCTACCAAGGTCATTACGTCTCACTAGGGATGGGACAGGTTTAAATAAAACACAAAGGTATCGATAGTTTTGTTAAAATTGTATATAATAAAATGTTTATATATTTAGGCTTTCTAACTTCCTATTTCTTAATCACTATCAAAACAAAGTCCTCCGCCGCGTCTGTCTGTTTTTTCGGGATAAACTCAAAAACCACTGCGCCGATTTTCACAAAGCATTGTCAAGTCGGGGGACGGTCAATGAAAACGCCAAACAGAGGCATTTTCATTAGCCGTCCCCCGACTTGACAATGCTTTGATCAAAATATTACCTTCAACTTAAAAGGCCTATAAATATTATTTTTTTACTTTTTAGAGTTTTTGTTTGGGTCGGGGGTTTTTTATATTTTTTATATAATAATCTTGTAGGTACCTAAAATCAATCATCGTTTCACAATTAATGTCTATTGTAATTAGTGATTATAAAAATCTTCGTATAAATAGTAGGCATAGGTTTTGCTTTATCTAACAATTTTATTTGTGTCATTGGATTTGGTGCATTACTATTATGTTTGCCAAATAATAAAGGAAAAGAGATAGCTCAAAAATTACATTCAAAACAAAGGGACGCAAACATAAAAGACATCAACGAGAGTCCTTGCACCTACAAGTATGACCAGTAAAGGATGAAGTCCGATAAATAATATGAGAAAAATAATTCTAATTATGATTAAGTAACTATTAACTTACCGATGAAATGTTCTGTGATCCTTACGGAACTCGAAGTTTGGCTATTGTTACCAGACCAACGTATTGTGCAAGGGTCCATTATAATATTTATTTTCACCAATTTTTATTTACTAACGCGGAAGTGTTTACGGCTCACAGAAGTGGTCGAAACTGAATCGAAACTCTTGCGTGGTGACTTTTATAAGAGATAAAAGAAGTCTGATATGTTGACAGACATCGGTCGCCTGTTATTAGGCTTCTATGGGTTATATGGTCACTGAATACTACATATTCACATTCAACTTTTTCCAAGCGATTTTTTATTAACTTAGGGGTTTTTTCATTTCAGAACGTGTGGTAAAGGTTTCGTGAAGAAATGTAACCTGACACTTCATGAACGTGTCCACTCCGGAGAGAAGCCACACGTGTGCTCGCACTGCGGGAAAGCTTTCAGTCAGAGATCCACGCTGGTCATTCACGAGCGGTAAGAGACACGTCATTCACTAGCTTAACGTACAGACCTCAAGCACATAAAGCTATCCCAAACCGTAAAATTTTCCCAATTGAACATGAACCTTATACTTTTGTAATAAAGTTGAAAATCTATCAAAGACATTTGACTAATTGGCTTGATGTGCTGGACTCTGTACATCCATTCACTCACTCGCCTTCATTCAATTGCGACAGTAACAGTTAAACCGGAAAATCTTCGATAATCTTCGTTTTTCCTAATAAGTACCAACGTCGCGCCACAGTGGGAGCCCTACAGATGCAATGCTTCTAACTTTTGTACTTCTGCGCTTGATAGTAGTGCGCCTATCATTGCGTGTTTTTAAGAAGTTTTGTCGCTGTCAGATTACCGAATTCTGGTAACTCATAAGTTTTTTTGGAATTGCATAGAGTTGTTTATCTATAAATTTCCAACCATGGTATTATAAAATATGCAATAGGGTATTTTCCAATTTGATACAAACTATTTTAATTTGAAGATTGGGACGATATATTTAACAGAAAAATTAAAATAAATTTATGTATATCCATTTTCTCCATTAAAAACGATTAAGATCAAATTTCGTTTTCGTTGTTTTTAATTTACCGCCAAAACGCTCCTTACTATGACTTTTTATCACGTGACATCGTACGTCAGCTTTGTGTAAACAGCACCAGTACAAATACTTAGTTTGGCGCAGTTTTAGAAGTATTTTTGCATAGAGGCAACGCACACCAGTGATTTCACTTTCTATCCATAAAAAAATCTTGTTAATGATAAACACGACACTCACTTGTTTACTTACTAACTACTTTAGTTTACACAAAGTTGACGTCACGTGATAAAAAGTCATCATAGGGAGCGTTTTGGCGGTAAATTCAAAACAACGAAAAATAAATTTGGTTTAAATCGTTTTTAAGTGAGAAAATGGATATAAATCAATTTACTTTTATTTTTCTGTTACACATTTCGTCCCAATCTTCAAATTAGAATAGTTTTTAATAAATTGGAAAATACCCTATTAAAGTTGTCAAAACAATAAAAGGGCCGTTTTGACATTTGAGAAAGATTGTAGAATGTAACTTGGAACGAAACTGAAAGAAACAATAAAATAATTACATAAAGTTAAAAAAAAAAATACATACCTACATTTTTTTGGCGCGTTAAATAATGTGATGGAATATCTTGAGAGTATTGTTTTTGCACTATATAGTAGCATGCAATTTCTAATGTGTGTGTGTGTGTGTGTGTGTGTGTGTGTGTGTGTGTGTGTGTGTGTGTGTGTGTGTGTGTGTGTGTGTGTGTGTGTGTGTGTGTGTGTGTGTGTGTGTGTGTGTGTGTGTGTGTGTGTGTGTGTGTGTGTGTGTGTGTGTGTGTGTGTGTGTGTGTGTGTGTGTGTGTGTGTGTGTGTGTGTGTGTGTGTGTGTGTGTGTGTGTGTGTGTGTGTGTGTGTGTGTGTGTGTGTGTGTGTGTGTGTGTGTGTGTGTGTGTGTGTGTGTGTGTGTGGTGTGTGTGTGTGTGTGTGTGTGTGTGTGTGTGTGTGTGTGTGTGTGTGTGTGTGTGTGTGTGTGTGTGTGTGTGTGTGTGTGTGTGTGTGTGTGTGTGTGTGTGTGTGTGTGTGTGTGTGTGTGTGTGTGTGTGTGTGTGTGTGTGTGTGTGTGTGTGTGTGTGTGTGTGTGTGTGTGTGTGTGTGTGTGTGTGTGTGTGTGTGTGTGTGTGTGTGTGTGTGTGTGTGTGTGTGTGTGTGTGTGTGTGTGTGTGTGTGTGTGTGTGTGTGTGTGTGTGTGTGTGTGTGTGTGTGTGTGTGTGTGTGTGTGTGTGTGTGTGTGTGTGTGTGTGTGTGTGTGTGTGTGTGTGTGTGTGTGTGTGTGTGTGTGTGTGTGTGTGTGTGTGTGTGTGTGTGTGTGTGTGTGTGTGTGTGTGTGTGTGTGTGTGTGTGTGTGTGTGTGTGTGTGTGTGTGTGTGTGTGTGTGTGTGTGTGTGTGTGTGTGTGGTGTGTGTGTGTGTGTGTGTGTGTGTGTGTGTGTGTGTGTGTGTGTGTGTGTGTGTGTGTGTGTGTGTGTGTGTGTGTGTGTGTGTGTGTGTGTGTGTGTGTGTGTGTGTGTGTGTGTGTGGTGTGTGTGTGTGTGTGTGTGTGTGTGTGTGTGTGTGTGTGTGTGTGTGTGTGTGTGTGTGTGTGTGTGTGTGTGTGTGTGTGTGTGTGTGTGTGTGTGTGTGTGTGTGTGTGTGTGTGTGTGTGTGTGTGTGTGTGTGTGTGTGTGTGTGTGTGTGTGTGTGTGTGTGTGTGTGTGTGTGTGTGTGTGTGTGTGGTGTGTGTGTGTGTGTGTGTGTGTGTGTGTGTGTGTGTGTGTGTGTGTGTGTGTGTGTGTGTGTGTGTGTGTGGTGTGTGTGTGTGTGTGTGGGTGTGTGTGTGTGTGTGTGTGTGTGTGTGTGTGTGTGTGGTGTGTGTGTGGTGTGTGTGTGTGTGTGTGTGTGTGTGTGTGTGTGTGTGTGTGTGTGTGTGTGTGTGTGATAGTAGTGCCCGGGATGGTTAAAGTTTGCATTATGGGCCAACGATTTATGGGGTGAAGAGCAGCCCTTCCGCCCTTGCGTGCCAAAGCACGGTCACAGCGGGCGACGGCTGCTCTCCCTCCGCGCCTCTGGTTTTTTATATACACTCTAGGGGTAGGGCAGCCAAGACCACGTGGAAAGTGGGGTGCTCTGATTCGGTTTTGGGTATTTTTCGGGTGTAGTGATAATAAAATCGATCACAACTGCAAGGGCAAAAAACACTGACTGACAGATAAAAAACGCTGAATAACAAAACGGCGTCGCTTCACGTTCCGTTCCAGATAGTAAAAAAAAAAAAAAAAAAAATTGTGTAAAAACTCAATGTAATTGCATAATACAGCACGGTTATTGTACTTATTAATTACACACCAAATTTATTATGTGAATATGTGAAAATAAAATAATATTGAATAAAAAATATGACATGAAATTGAATAAAATCAACCTCTACCGTCAACGGAACGTGAAATGTCAACTTCGACGTCTACCATGACAATTTATCCAACCTAAAAATTTGCAAATGGTTTGTTATTTTCCAATTTGTATGGAAACTTTATAAAATTATATCTCATAAACCGTGAACGTCCGAAACTTGAAAATTGTAAAAAGCTTTCTATTTAAGAGTATTATCTACCTAAAAAATATGAACTTCAAAATACTTGGCCCATAATTGAAATTTTATCCAAAGCTATTTTGAACTTGCAACTACCAAATTCTTAGGATTTTCACGTAAAATCCCGAAATAAATAATCTAACTTTAATTCATGATTTGATACAACGGTTAGTTGGATCGTAAATATAATTCGAATACATGAATTAAAGTTAAATTATTTATTTCGGGATTTTACTTGAAAATCTCGAAAATGTGGTAATTGCAAGTTTAGTTAATTATAACTTTTACACATTTTAAATAAAGCTTATTTTCAACTTACTGAAGATTGTTCCCGAATCCCGGGAAAAAAAATTTTGTCCTAGGGAAGTCTCCGTTTCTTGTCTCTGTTCTTCGAACTTTAGGCAAATAGGCACTACCTATTCCTATCACTGATTATTACACAAGAAATTAATACCCAACTGTGAGTAAATTGCTCATATCACAAAGAGAGTCTGGCCTGTTTAGTGGCAGTTCCACGTCTTTAACAACAATTATGAAGCAAATTGGATTCAAAAACAAGAAAACCGACAAGAGGAAAATTGTGATGGAACTATATGATTTAATTTTGCACAGAGTAAAATTTTTGAGGGCGATGAACAATATCACAAATGGGGACAGTGTCATATTTATCGATGAGACTTGGCTGAACTCGAATCGTACCGTGCCGCAGTCGTGAACGGACAATACCAGGGCATCATGTTCAAAAGTGCCAATGGGAAAAGGTTGATGCCTAATAATTTGCCACGCCGTTTCAGCCGGGGGAGGTTTTGTGAATGATGCCTTACTCGCATTCGAGTCTAAAAGTACATAAAATATCACGAAGAAATGGACGCAAATAAATTCACAGAGTGTTTTATTAACTTGTTAACAAACCTCCCCGAGCAGTGTATAATCATTATGGACAATTCATCTTACCATTCAGTTCAAATAGATATAGCACCTTCTCAAGCAAACAAAATGGCTGATGCATGGCATGGCTACAAAGACAAAGCGTTGAAGCTGACATGAAATTGGTGAAAGCTGAATTGCGGGAAATGGTAAAAAAATAAACCTGTGAAACTAAAATATAAAATTGATGAATTGGCACTTCAGGATGGACACAAAGTGATAATAAAGCACCGTACCATTGTCAGTACAATGCTATTCCGTTGATCTGGGCTCAAGTCAAAAGATATGCAGCTCGCCACAATGCAAAGCCGACATTCTCCACTAAGAAAATGATGACATTGCTGAAAGAAGCTTGTGCCAAAATCACTAAAGAAGACTGGGCAAAAGTGGTAGCAAAAACTGGAAAAATAATAAAGGAAGATTATGACAGAGACGTTAATATTGATAATATAATTGAAAATGAAATAATAATATTTATAGGTGACGATAGCTCAAACTGACGATTTTGGCTCATCATTCGAAGAAAATGATTGAATGAAGATTCAATCACTTTCGCTTTTTCTTGATTTTTTTGTGATTGAGTGAATGTTATTGTAACTAAAAATATAAAATTAAAGACAAGTAAGGTTAAGGACTTATGGAATACAACTGGGGAACGACCAGCAATAGTAATATAGATACCCTGGAGAGATTCCAGACCAAAGTTCTGAGAACAATGTTTGGCATCCCTCATTGTATAAGCAATAGATACAAATACCTCGACCTCGGCCTGAAAACAGTACGACAGGAAATAGCTCAAAACAGCCTGAAATACCAGGAGAAACTGACCGTCCATGTAAACAAACTGGCACAAACTCTGAGTGGAGAAGGCGCTCTACAGCATACCCGGTTGAAAAGAAGTGACATACCGAGCCTACATAAAAGATTTACCACTTGACATCAAGAGAATCGTGCGAAAAGAATTTTCGTACAAGTATGGCTCTTGAGGAAAACATAAACTGAGAAATCAAACAAAGTGGCTTATTGTTGGGAAACAGATTGCCATGAAGCAGAATACATAAAAAAAGACAAGTTGACCTTTCTTACCATTGTATAATTTCACTTATGAAAACGATTATGCTTATTTCGGTACCGCCCACGGAGCAAATACAAAGAGGAGCTGTTGTAATCAGATTTCCCTAAGAAACAATGCGTGACAATTTGCGGGGTGAGGGGGGTGTTAGATCCCGCCCACTTCTTTATTCCATCTACCGGTCAACAGCAAAACTACTCGCTCGTTCTGTTTATTTTACTTTGAAGTTACGTAACTATCTCACACTAGATGTCACTAAGTGCAGGATGCAACAGGGTCGTACTCAGAACAGGGTATTAGACTCATTTTTGAAAAGTGTCTTTTATTTAGATTCTAAAATGGTAATAAACCACTAAAAAAAACCACAACGTTTTTATTGAATCGATTAGTGCGATAAAAATGCATTTTAATTTTCATTTTTCGCGCGTGATTTGACGAAAACGCTGAACGCAGTGGACGCCATATTGCTCTGAGGGTATGACGTCAGCTTGCTGTGTAAACAAATGCGCTGATATTTTGTATGATAATTGTTTATAAATAAAATAAAAATGAGTTATTATTCTACTTATCGTTGGTTTGCTGTTCCTGAATGTAAGATGATGATGATAGATGATGAACTAAAACGAACATTTTCGGACTGCTTTTTGCCTAAGCTATCTAATAATATATTTATAGTTTTTTTTCTCATAAGAGTAAAATAACCTATTGTCGTACCGGGAGTACTCCGGTATTTTTATAAATTTTACGAACCATTCATATTTGTATTGAAATAGTGATATAAATTTTTGGTTATCCATTGCTGTCTTAGATTATCTTCGGAAAGTAATCTGAACATACATCATTTAAAAAACCAAATAAATTAGGTAGGCTTTAAGATCTTTTAATTAAGTAAATAACAACTACCATACTTAGTTGTCTCACGGAGGGAAAGTACTTTAAATACATTTTTGCAGATAGAATATTGAATTTATAGGAGATTGTATCTTTATGATTAACTAGCTTTTGCCAGCGGCTTTGCCCGCGCGGACCTTTCATCCCCTATTTAACTCTCTTAGGGGTTGAATTTCGAAAAATCCTTCCTTATTCCTTGTCTACATTATAAAAGTAACCTCTGTGCAAAATTTCAGCTTTCTAGGTCCAAGGGTTTGGGCTGGGCGTTGATGAGTCAGTCAGTCAGTCAATCAGTCAGGACTCTTCTTTTTATTTATATAGATTCCATATATGAGACAGCCGCGGGACATTTGTTACACTAATTAGATTCTAATTACAGCCCTGTCTTTTTGTTACGTTTCCGTTTGTTGTTCATAGTTGACGACATAAATGGCGGCCTGTTTACAAAATGGTATAAGAACTACAAAAATATAATTTTGACGACTAAAGGGTGTTTAAGAATGAATGTTGAACAAATATCAATACATATGATTATTAAAATATGTTAACACTGAGCTCTACGTACCTAAATATTTTTATTTCCCATGACACAAAGTGTCGCCATCTAGTGTCGGGTAGAATTATATATTAAAAAGACTGACGCTTAGAGATTTTTGTAGAACTATTTTGATAAATTACTCATAAAATTACTTACAAATGAAATGTGATGCCACCCGTAGCATCAGAACGTCTATCTGAGTAGTTTTTACAAGATAAAACACAACATTTCATTCTCTTTTTTCTTCTAGCGCTAATATGCTATAAAATGGGAACGTGTTCAAAGTTGTGCACAGAACTTGACAGGACGAACACCAACAATACACTGACTAAGGCCACGCCCACGTGATGACGTCAGGACCTGGTTGAGAATCACAGTGCACAGTTGCTTAGGCCGGCTCCTCTTTGTATTAACTCCGTGGTACCGCCCCTTTAAACGTTCAGAAAAGACATATGAGATGCAACATAGATCCCTCTCGCTGGGAGGAGTTGGCACAGCATAGACTTACGGTAGAACGTAGTACGGGTAGAAGTGCATACAAGGATATTATTGGGGATAGTGAATGCAGAGCGTATGCGGACTTACTAATCCTCTTACATAAAGTATCAGTATGTGCTTTCCAATTTAGGTATTGTACTGATTCAATTTTATAACGAGTGAATTCACAAGGAATGCATTGTGTCATACAGAAATGTTAGTATTTAAGAATATTAAGTTAGTATAGGCGCATTTATCGCATGTACGGAGAAAAATAAATAATAAACTCTGAACGACCCAGGATTTGGAATTAGGCGCCATAGTAACCTCTATTCAGTTTAAACGGAGCTATCCAACGGTGTATTAGAAGTGTGTCTATTGAAGGGGGTAAAAATCCATCGCATGATTTCGGCTACGGTGACTGTTTTTTGTTTTCGACAACTGTAGGTTACGAGCGTGTGCTAATGTAACGTGTCTTGGTAACTGTGAAGGTACGTGCACAGTGCGGACACGTTAAAACCGTTGTGATAATAATATTGCATGTTGGAGGGTGGTTTATTCTTGAGGTGATCTCGCTTGCTGTCGAGATCTCTCATCCGCTGGTCTTCAAAGTTATAAATATTTCGCTGTACCAAACGCCTCCAAGCAAGTCTATGATGTGCCAACTCCTCCCAGCGAGAGGGATCTATGTTGCATCTCAAATGTCTTTTCTGAACGTCTAAAGGGGGGTACCGAAATAAGCATAATCCTTTTTATAAGTGCACAGTGTGTACAATTTTTGTATTGTGCTTCTTTGTGTTTTTTTTACCTGTGAGAACCTGTAATTTTCTTTGTGTTTCCTAACCTAACCCAGTCGTTATCCTTCTGCTATAGCTGCGGGTTCTCACGTGCATACCTTTATAAATAAAATACACATAACATTGATCTCAGTTATAAAATAATGCCAAACTGTTTTCATACTCCGCCCGCGTAATTTTCTTAAAACTGGGTACGAAGTATTTGCATATTTATTTAATTATCATTTTAATAGTTTAAATTTTTTTTTTTATTTATTCCGTTGCTGTACGTTGAGGTCCATTATTTGTTCCTGGCTGAAAGCCTTTTTCTAGAATCTTCTATAATTATTATGGAAGGCAGTAAATGAATATGAGTATGAAATACTGTGGCAGGTACCACTCGGGCGCGCGGCCATACGTGTGCGGGCTGTGCGGGCGCGGCTTCGTGGCCAAGGGCCTGCTGTCCATGCACCTCAAGACCACCTGCATATAGCGCCTGCTCACATAGGTAACGTATGCTGCCCTTCACTGTTTGAACAACACTGGTCATTAAATAAATAGCCGGAAAGATGTGCTTATGCTCTGTTCAAAATGTGTAACATGAAAGTGTACACAAATGGATCATAAAATGTACCTGTGGATCTTAATTTGTAGTGCCATTTACAAATTGAGTGCTCTAATTTTATTACTTGAATACTTAAACCCGAATTCCTTTATTTAAGATCATCTAAAAGATGTTTTTCAGTTGACAATTTAGGCTAATTTTATAACCTCAATTTAATGTTGTCTATTCAAACAATATCTGTTGGAGACTGTGATGACGTATAGAGTTTACACCTTCTAAATAGGGGGATAAAGTTGCTCGCGTCCGTAGGACATTCCATCCTGTCCATTTCAGATCCACCCTACACGTGTCCCCTGGGTGGTGCTAAATGAGCAACAACGCCGCGTTTCGGGCGGCAGTAAATAACCCGAACCAACAAGCCTAACAAGTTTGTCCTTGTTGATGGTAGGAAATGGCCTCAACAACCCGGTCCTTATGGTCACGTTTCGTGAGGCTGGGAGTCTTGGCTTCATCGCCTGGACTACGAGGAAGAAAATCTCAATAAAATAATTACCCTAATCCTAAGGTGAAGACCGCGCCGAAAGGACGAATGGCTGGAGGGACTCCAGTTCCTAGCACCAACCTCGATGTGACAGGCTAACATCGTTGAATTGCGCCTTCTTATAGGGATGGGCGTCACCCTGTAAGCGACCGTCTAATTCGACCCTACTCGTGGGAACAAATATGAATGAACCCAATCAAATCACCTCAACCAAAACAAATCAAAAAACCCTCACCCAACAAGTTTTTCATCCAGGTCTATTTAATAGACCACGCTCAGCTTCCCTAAGCGATATGTCTAAACCTGAAGTCAACCAACCAGAATTAAAATCACGAGACATAGTGGATCTAACTGACAACTCCCCCAACCTGCAAGCACCACCACCCTGGCAGCGGGTTCCTGGTACTAACAAGCGGAAAAGAACTAGCGATTCTCCACCAAACAGCACGCCCGTAGTAGTATCAAACAGGTTTACTAACCTACCATTAGACCAATCTGAAGATAAAAATAACGACATCCCGCACCTGAAAACGAACAAACCTCCCCCTATTGTGCTATATGGAATAGATGACGTCAATGAACTCTCAAAACTCTTAGAATCGGTATGTAATTCAAATCTCTTTAAAATAAGAATAGTAAACAAAAACTTGCTCAGAGTCCTTGTGGATTGCCCAGAAACTTACAAGGATATGATATCAGCAATAAGGGCCAAAGGCTTGATAGGTCACACGTTCACGCAAAAAGAAAAGAAAGCATATCGCATAGTTATAAAAAAACTACACTATACTACACCTCATAGTGAAATAATCGACGCGATTGAAGCTACTGGCAATAAAATTCGCGGAGAAATCATTAATGCCCGATATGGTCCAGACAAAACTCCATCTTTTACATTTTTCGTCAACCTAGAGCCGAACGGGAATAACAAAGCTGTTAAAAATATAGAGTATATCCACCACCAGCGAGTTACAATAGAAGACCCTCGTAAAGCAAAAACAATTGTCCAGTGCCAGCGCTGCCAGCAATATGGTCATTCCAAGAATAACTGCATGCGACCCTATAGATGCGTCAAATGCGGGGAAGGACACAAAACTGCAGACTGCCCAAAGAAAGATCGCAACACTCCTGCCAAGTGCGCTCTGTGCTCATGTGACCATCCTGCCAACTATAAAGGATGTCAGGTCTATTTGGAGATCTCGTCCAGAAAGGCAAACCAAAATAGAAAACATCCTCATCGACCTTCTACGACGAATGAGTCAAACGGCACTAAACCAACTGAACCACAAGGTCACCCTAGCAAAATCGCACTGCCACCTAATTCCACTGAACTCCGTGACAGTAGAAAATACTCTGATATTACAGCAAATAGACGAAACGCTGAAAATGATTCTGAAACTGAAAACAACCCTCAACAAAGTCGCATTGTACAAATTTTAATAAAACAATCTGAAAAGATAGACCAACTCATTCAACAGATAGGTACTCTCCTGAACCTATTGACGACCGTTGTCTCTAAATTACATTCTTAGTGCCCTTACGTATTGCAACGTGGAACATCAATGGATTATCGTCTAACATACTTGAACTTGAAGAAGTGATCCATAATAATAAACTTGACATAGTTCTAGTTTCTGAGTCTCATGCCACCAAAAATTGTTGTTACCGTATGAAAGGTTTCAATATTTACTTCACGCCCCATCCTGGCGATGGGAAAGCTCATGCGGGTACTGCAATAGTAATCAGATCAAACCTTAAACACACCGTTCTAGAGGAATACGCCACCCAACATATCCAGGCTACTACTATCAGATTAGACGATCGAGCAGGCCCGATTACATTCTCCGCCGTATACTGCCCACCTAAACATAAAATCTCTCAGCAAATGTTTGAAGACTACTTTTCTCTACTAGGGAACAAATTTATATCGGGAGGGGACTGGAACGCAAAGCATACGTACTGGGGTTCCCGCATGACTCTACCAAGAGGCCGATCACTCAAAAGCTGTATAGATACCTACCACCTTACACCTATATCATCTGGAGAACCGACGAGCTGGCCAACTGATCACAATAAGATTCCGGACTTGCTGGACTTTTTTGTGACCAAAGGCATCAGTCATCTTTACTCCTCTGTAGAATCGAGCCTTGATGGATCATCGGATCATACGCCAGTAATCCTCACGTTGAGCACATCAGTTACATATGCTGAGCCATCGGACTCCTTATCCAATCGGAAAACTGACTGGCAAGGATTTCGTAATTTCTTGGATGAAGAAATACAGTTAAACATTCCCATGAAGTCCCCAGAAGATATCGACAGTGCTTGCGAGTACCTAACAAACCTGATTCAGGTATCCGCATGGAAAAACACACCCTGCTTAACTCGCCTTCCAACGATGTCACCCCAATCAGCAGATGTTAAAGCAAGACTTGAAGAAAAACGGCGTCTACGAAGAATCTGGCATCAATCTCAGCATCCCACAGATAAAACAGCCTTCAACCGGGCTGCGAAACAACTAAAAACGTTACTACAAGAATCGGCCAACTCTTCGTTCCGAAATACTCTGGAAAGCTTGTCACCTCAGGGAAAGGGTGAAACATCGCTTTGGAGGGCTACTAAAACCCTTAGAAGGCCGCAAGAACATCTCTATCCCCTTAAATACTCAAATTCATGGGCACGAACGGACGCTGAGAAAGCAGATGTATTTGCGATTCATCTGGAGAATGTTTTCAAGCCGAATGATGGTGGCGATGAATCTGATGTCGATGAAATACTTAGACAGGATCTCCAGCTGTGCCTGCCACTTAAACCCACATCACCAAAGGAAATCTCGAGCGAAATTAGACGACTAAATCCCAACAAGGCCCCCGGATTTGATTTAATTACTCCCACTATTCTAAAAAATCTCCCCAGAAAATGCATAACATTTCTCGCCTCACTCTTCAATGCTACTCTAAGAACATCATATTTTCCCAAAATCTGGAAAGTATCAGAAATACTCATGATCCACAAACCTGGAAAGTCTCCACATGAAGCTTCATCATACCGGCCAATAAGCTTAACAGCAGTTCTCTCAAAATTATGGGAAAAAATCTTTCTAGTCCGCTTGAAAGAAGTCATGGACCACTGCGACATTATACCCAAGCACCAGTTCGGATTTCGGAAACAGCACTCCACAATTGAGCAAATGCACCGGGTGCATCACGAGATTAGACGCTGCTTTGAACTGAAATTATACTGCTCGGCAGCATTTCTAGATGTGCAGCAAGCATTCGACAGAGTCTGGCACAAAGGGCTAGTGTGCAAAGTGAAAGATAAACTTCCACATTCTTTTTACCTCATCATCAAGTCTTACCTCGAAGACAGGCTTTTTCAAGTGAAACAAAGAGATGCTAGATCGACGCTACGAAAAATTAAAGCCGGCGTTCCACAGGGTTCCGTTCTGGGTCCTGTACTATATAATATATTTACCTCAGACTTACCGGTATCTGAAGACGTGATCGTCGCAACATACGCTGATGATGTAGCCTACCTCGCAAGTGATGAAGTCCCAGCAGAAGCTAGTAATAAGCTCCAACATCTACTAGACGAGACCCATGCATGGATGAAAAAGTGGCGAATCCGGGCTAGTGCTCAGAAATCGAACCACATCACATTCGCTTTAAGAAAGGGAAATTGCCCTCCTGTCAAACTTGGCACTGATTTCCTGCCAGATACGGAAAAAGTAAAATACCTGGGCTTCAACCTAGACAGACGGCTCACCTGGACCTACCACATAAAGAAGAAACGCGATGAAATAAATCATAAGTTCCGAAACCTGTACTGGCTTATGAGCAGAAACTCCGTTCTATCAGTCGACAACAAGCTTCTGATCTACAATGCCGTGTTGAAGCCCATCTGGACCTACGGAATCCCACTGTGGGGCTCTGCCAGTAAAAGCAACATCATGTACATCCAGCGTGTCCAAAACAACATTCTTCGTACCATCGCAAGTGCCCCGTGGTTCTCCAGAAATGACGACATCCACAAATATCTTGCCGTTCCTACAGTCCAGTCAGAAATTGACGAATACAAAAAGAAGTATACAGATCGGCTCTCGGTTCATCCTAATGCGCTGGCAAATGATCTTTTAAAACCTTCCCTAAATGCGAAAAGGCTGAAAAGGAAGGATGTGCTCTAGAAAGGCAGTCGAGACACTGGTCTCTACGCCTGAACGCCATTTTCTTTCAGCTCATCTGCTTATAGTCTTGCGACTGATTGCAGATAAAACAGGAAAAAAAAAAAAAAAAAAAACCTTCTAAATACACATGATTGTGTTAGTGATTCCCTGTAGTGCGTGATTGCTTAAGAACTTAACCTGAAAGGGTTTGTTAACACGTTTGTCACATAGTTTTGAATCAGACCATACCTTGCTGTGGACCCCCTAGTCGTTCGTCGTTCGTAAGTCGGGCCGTTATTACTGGGCCAGCAATGCTCCAATCGGCATGTCCTAGAACTAAATTCATCGAGACATCTGTTACGTCCAGCATCCCGCACAGTGCCCTTGTGTTACTGCTGACTCCTCATAGAGAGCCTGTGGCCCAGCTGTGGAAAAATTCTCCGATTTGCTTATCGTGAAGTATTAAGTGGATGACTAACTACAGATCCACTGTGATGCGATTTATTTTATCAGCCATCTTACGGCCTGGCCACGGGAAATACGCCATAGCGAAAAAACGCGCGGTGCGACCGCCGAGGCGTCTAGCGACTGAAACAAACGCATAGAAATGTACTAATCAAGCCACGCGGGGCGGCGACCGGCGGGGCGACCGGCGGAATGTACCAAGCGAATGGCACGGGCGGCCGGCGGCGCGGCCGGCGAGTGAAACAAATACATGAATCAGTACGGCGCGAGCCACGGCGTCAAGCGGCAGTCGCGGCGACTAGGGCAGCGATCAAACGAGTTTAGTTGTTTTCGCCGCGAATAATGAACACAGATACTTTTATTGCTGAAATACTAGCAAGGCCACCTATTTGGAAGTCTGGCCACCCACAGCATAAATATAAACGTATAGTGAAATGATTGTGGGAAGAAATTAAAATAAAATTTCTAGATTTTCTCGTACTTCTTGTGGAATTCTCCATCTATACCTCGATTCCTATTCAACTTAAATACTTCACAATCTCTTCCAAATATTATAATTGAACCAAAAAACTATTACTTTCTAAGCAATATCGAGATAACTTTGTTAAAAACATTTCGCTCTCGGACTTCCTTACTGGTCCCGGCGGCGAACGTGACTCCCCGTGGCCTGCAAACGATGCCGCGCGAATTGTCGCCCCGCCTGCCGCACCGCCGTACGCACCGCCTGCCGCACCGCCGTACGCACCGCCGATCCCCGTGGCCAGGCTGTTAGTTAGCATCTCATAAATTCGTAATATACTTGTATCCTTTTGTAAAACTTCGTAACTGCCTCATCGGTAGTCCGTCCTAGCAGTAGCAAGTACGGCTGCTGTCTAGGAACATGTGTTCAAACCCCGGGTCGAGCAGTATTATTTTGGAAATTCTCAGCAGCGTCCCAGAGCCTGGAGTTGTTTCCAACGATAAAAGCTCGCCTTCTCTAACATAACATCACGCCTTGTTTCGCCGAAGGGTCGTGCAAGTGCACCTATAGTACTCCCACCTTTCGCCAGTTATGTCTAAGTCCCATGTTGGGCGAGCCTATTGCCATAAACTGGGCACAAATCCACACTCCGGGCTGCGATTGAGAAATTCCAGATATGACAACCCAATAATAGCTCACATTAGAGCTCTTTCAAGTAGATTAAGCTCAGCTGCTTACGCAGTAAGAAAAATAAGGCAGTTGACTGATGTAGCCACAGCTAGGTAAGTTTACTTTGCTTATTTTCACAGTATTATGTCTTATGGCGTTCTGCTGTGGGGATCGGCAGCTGACGTAGATTCAATTTTCATTTTACAAAAGAGGGCAATCCGCGCAATCTATAAAATGGGGCCTCGCGAGTCTCTTAGAAACAAATTCAGCGAAATTGATATATTAACTCTGCCTTCTCTTTATATCCTAGAAAATATCTTATATGTTCGCAAAAACTTAGGCCTTTTCAAAAAACGATGCGATTTCCATAATTTGAATACACGTAGTAAAGATGAAATTGTGATTCCAAAATTTAGACTGACTAAAACTAGCAAGTCATTTCTAATAAACAGTATCCGCTTCTATAACAAGTTGCCAAAGTCGGTTACAAAACTTAGCGATGGAAAGTTTAAAACGCACATCAAACGTGTCCTTATCAAAAAAGCATATTATAAGATAAAAGACTACGTTGAAGACAGGGAAGTTTGGCATTAATTCCTTCTGCACATGTGGCTTCCCTGGTACCTCATTAACAGCATAACTATGTGAAAGTCTATTAACTGCTCTCAAATACAATGTTCTTTTTTATTATTTTTATTTTTACAATGCTGACATAATCTCGTCATTAATTGACATTATACATCAATTTTATTTAGGTTAATTTTATTTATGTAGATTATTTTACATATTGTGAATGAGAGAACGTTGTAGGCCTTACAGACTGTAGATTTGTAGACGATTTTCTATTTTGTATTCGTCTAAGTACCTGGTACTTATTGACAGGCCTGCGCTGTCCTCCCATACATTTAATCTCTGTAATTTGAAAATATTGTTAAAGCCAATTATTTTTAAAAGAGTAACCGTGGAGTTTCTTGCCGGCTCTTCTCCATAGGAAACAACAATTTGGAACCGTGCACCTAGCTTCTGACGTTTCATAAGTGCCCATGCAGGTTTATATGAAATAAAAATATTTTGATTTGATTTGATTTGAATAACACATTGCCCGACCTGGGAATCGAACCAAGTAGGTACCTCATGCTCAGGAGTAGCCCTTGCGACCAATAGACCAACTTTGTATGCTTTTATTATGTTATCTAACGTAAAAAAATGGACAAATATCAGGCGGTAGTCACAGTTATCAATGTAAATAGTATTGTAGTGAATACGAGCATGTCACTGGTGACGTGTTATTTGACAACAATGTACTGACGTCAATCACGTTTTAATGTTTGTGTACGTACGAGACATAAAAACGATGGCGCCCGTCAGCGCGACCTTAGTGGGCGGTTGTTTATATTGATAACATATTGGACTGCTTAATAAAAGCACATTTTTGTTCCTATTTTAATACTGTATTTATTTGAACACATAAAACCCATTTCAGTACGGAGGTGGTTACATATAGATATGTGTTTAATACCGCATCCTATGTTTTACTAGCTTTTGCCAGCGGCTTCGCCCGTGTGGAGGTTGAAAATTATCCTATGGGAACGTACTACCGGGATAAAAGTATCCTATGTGTTAATCCAGGTTATAATCTATCTGTGTGCCAAATTTTATCCAAATCCGTTGAGCCATTTTTGTGAATTGAAAAACAAACATCTAAACATCAAACTTTCACATTAAATTAGAAGGATATGATTTAAAAAATTATTTGATTTATTGGTAACAACAGTATGGGTATAAACAGAGGGGCTTGTGGCTAAATAACAATAGCTGCACGGGTCGATCGGCCAGGTTAAGCTACGCTTGCCGCGGTTGGTCCGTGGATGGGTGACCATCTTTGCATAACAAGACTCCTCCGTGCCTCGGAAAGCACGTTAAGCCGTTGGTCCCGGCTGTCATTTGTAGATCTTTGACAGTCGTTACGGGTCGTCAGAAGCCCGAAAGTCTGACAACCAGTCTTACCAAGGGGTATCGTATTACCTAGTAACAGGGTTGTGGAGGTCAGATAGGCAGTCGCTCCATGTAAAATACTGGTATTCAGCTGCATCCGGTTAGACTGGAAGCCGACCCCAACATAGTTGGGAAAAGGCTAGGCAGATGATGATGAACAGTATGGGTATAAACAACATTTTTGTGTTTGGATCCTCCTTTTAGGCAAATAATGCCTTATTAGGAGAGTACGCTCTTCCACAGCAGGACGTGTTAGGTAATAGGTCTTTACCTATGAAATTGCCGTTTTGTATGAAAAAATTTAAACGAATTTTTTTCATGAATTTTTTATTTGTATTAATCGAAGTAATCACCCATGCAATCAATGCATCTTTGCCATCGCAGTGGCAGTTTATTGATGCCCTTCTTAAAGAAATCAGCTGGACGGGAGGCAACAAATTCTTCAAAGGCATTTTGTACTGCCTCTCGGGTATTAAATTTTTTTCCCGCCAAGAAGTTATCCAAATTCTGGAAAAAGTAGTAGTCTGTAGGCGCAAGGTCTGGTGAGTAGGGCGGATGACGGAGAGCTTCCAACCCCAGTTCTTGCAACTTGGAGACCGTCTGCTGTGCAGTATGAGGTCGCGCGTTGTCGTGCAGGAGCAGCGGAGACGAGCGATTGACCAATGCTGGTTGGAGATGCGCCAGCTTCTCCATCATTGTGTTCAGTTCTTCACAGTACACATCTGCAGTAATGCTCACCCCGTTTGGTAAGAAGCTGTGATGAATCACACCGGCGCTAGACCACCAAACAGTGACCATCACTTTTCTAGGGGTAAGTTTTCGTTTAGGGCATTGTTTAGGTGCTGAACCAGGATCCAACCAACTTGCTGAGCGCTTACGGTTATCAAACAGAATCCATTTTTCATCGCAGGTAACAATGCGGTTCAAAATTCCTTCATTTGTGTGTCTGTTGAGCAGTGCAAGGCACGTCTCGACGCGTACTTCGCGCTGGCGATCATTGAGTTCGTGGGGCACCCATTTGTCAAGCTTTTTTACCTTGCCAATTTGACGCAAATGGACCAATATTGTTTTGACGCTAACGTCGAAAGCTGCTGCTAATTCAGCCGTAGATTGTGTATCATCAGCTTCCACAATCGCCTTTAATTCGTCATTGTCGACCAAAGTCTTCGGACGACCGCGAGGTTCATTTTTCAGGTCGAAATTTCCAGAACGGAAGCGAGCAAACCAATAACAGGTGGTGCGTTGGTTTGTAGTGTTAGCTCCGTAAACGTCGTTGATGTTGCGTGCCGCTTGTGCCGCGTTGCTGCCACGACGGTACTCATATTCCATAATTACTCGAATTTTTAACGTATCCATGATGACGAAAAAGATTGAAATGCGATGAAAATGTAACACTAATCAATAAAGAAATGACTACTTTTAGAAAAAAAAATCCATGTTTTTAAAATAAAATTAATTTGAAATTAGAATTCTTAGCCAAACAAAAATTATTTTGATTTGAAATGGCCAGTACTGCAGAACGGCAATTTCATAGGTAAAGACCTAATATAATAAAAGCAATACGTATAATTCTTATGCTAAAACTACGAACCTTAAGATAATGCAAAAACAAATAATTCTGATTGTTTATTATATCGCCTCTCCCTGATTCATAAATAAAAGAATGAAACTGTCTGCTCGTACTGTGTCATGAGGGCGATATTGGCAAAAAATTGTGAAGTTAATTTGATAAATATTTTTAGAAAACAAGATGACGGCGGTATACGCGGCAATATCATATTGTAGCTCATTTTTTAATGTTTGACTTTCATTATGTGTTATGTAGGTTTTTGTGTAATGTAATACCAATAAAATGAAACAACAAAATGCAAATTCATTTATTTGTCTAACAGGTTTTCATAATAATTTATATCACTGATTAAAAAATTGCACAATCTATGTTTACAATTAAAGGCTTTTGATTGATTGTTTTTACTATTCTAAAATGCTGTTGTTTGTTGCAGGTGCCCGCGTCCGGAGAGTAGCGCAGACAGACTGATACGTACGAGAAGTAGATGTACGTGTATATTAGGAAGCGCGTACATGTGTACATTACCTAGGTAACTGTGTGTAGTGTAGTATTGTATAGTGAGACATCACGGAGCTTCATGTGATATGTTAACTGAATACTTAAGGCGTACTTGGCATATATTAAGGGTATCAGTTAAGTTAACTGTAGTAGACGCAACGTTGCGATAAAACATTTGGTTTAATTTCTTATTGAATGAATTAATAAAGATTCCGTTTTTGGTCGAACTTCCCAAACAAAATAGAGCTTATCGCAATCTACAAAATACTTTTTGTTTAGTCTGGCAACCCCGATCGTTTATAATGTAAATTTTGATTTTATATTCAGTAATTAATTTTAATTAGCGTTTCCCGACTGCTTCCAAAATGTTTTGATGGAAGGAACTTCGCACGTACAATTATTTTAAATTATTTATTTGGGACAACAAACATTTACACATTGAGAATTACAAAAAGATAGGAAACATAATTATAATACAAACAAAAATACAATACAATTATAACAAGAAATACACATTTAAGTTAAGTTTTAGATTGAACACTGTTTCATTACTTAAAACTAATTTGCTCGCTTATAAAACGTATTACATATTCTCTTATCACAAAGTAAAGATTAAAATTCGGCAAATGTCAGTGATATCGAACAGTTATGTCAACAAAGTAATGTATTCATAACATTTACCGTATCGGGGTCTTCCCGTGACCTTTCAAAATCATTTATATTTCATGTTTAAAAACGTAGTATCAAAAGTTCTAGACTCTTAAGAAACTCAATCATGTGCCGCAACTGAGTTATTTTGTGAAAACAAACTAAAAGTTCTAGAAAATTCACGAGTCTATCTCCACAATATGAGATATCGAAGCTGAATTAAAACGAATATGTATTTGTTACACAGATTGAAGATAAATGTTCTTATTTTACAATAGTAACACTGGCCTGCATTATTATACAAGGTATAACAGAATAAACGCAACGCCTGAAGGAGTTTGTTTCTAATTGACTACTGAATTGCTTTCAGTAACTCTTAATATACGTATTAAAATTATTTTGGCATACCTACCGCCGATTGAGCCAAAGAAAATTCAATCTTATTTCAAGGCAGTAACACTCAATTTTAAATGATAAATTAATCATAGCATCAACACGTATTTCTTAATACCCAAAACTCTAATTGGGGTGTTTGAGATCTTGCGTTAATAATGTTGCATGTTGTATACCATGGAAAGTGTTATATAAGTGTCTACTCGACACTACCACAGTATGCGTGTAGTAGTAAGTACCTGGTTCCCCCATACCTATTAACACTGTAATTTAAAAACAACGTATAATCCCATATTTTAAAAGAGTCCATGGACTTTCTTCTCGACTCTTCTCCACATGAAACGACCATTTGGAACCGTGCACCTAGCTTCTGACGTTCCGTAAGCCACGCTACAGCAGGCGTACATCCCCTTGGGTTTTTTATTCTGTAATGTTGTGCATTTACACTTAATAGATAAATAAGTGCCAATGTAGGTTTACGTGAGAGGCTTGTGGCTAAGTAACAACAGCTGCACGCGTCGATCAATCAGGTAAACCTACGCCTGCCGCGGTTGGTCCGTAGATGGGTCGTCAGAAGCCCGACAGTCTGACAACCAGTCTTACCTTACTAAATGGTATTTCCCAGTAATTGGGTTGTGGAGGTCAGATAGACAATCGCTCCATGTAAATACTGATATTCAACTGTATTTGGTTTGACTGGAAGCCGACTCCAACATATTTAGGAAAAGCCTAGACGAATCATAATGATGAGGTAGGTTCATGTGAAATGAAATATTTTGGATGCCTTGCACTCGCTGTACCTAGACGCATGTGTCTGTGTCGAGCGTCGTTGTATCTGTATGCAGCTAACCTTCTGTACTACTATACTCTGTGGCTGCAGTAAGATCACGCCTCTCCGCCGCTTGCGCTGCAGTCTCTTAGCTGATAGCAATAAACAATATTGTCGATACTCGCTCGTTTATATTTTACGACGGTGACGCAACTTGCCATGCACTTGCATGCTACCTTACTACTGAACTGTGTCGTATGCAGTAACATATGACCGACATTATCATTTCTTATAGTCTCCAGCTTTGATTAAGTCTCCAGATACCAATGCTGCATTTTGACATTGAATATTTGTTTTGTAAATAAAACCCGGTTGAGAATTCGATAAGGTTGGAACTCCCCTAGGTAGGGAAAAAATGAATTACAAATTTGAAGAAAAGGTTTTGAGGTCCCCAGGGTCTGCTGCACTCACTAAGTGTGAATCGTATCTGATAGGAAAGCTTCATAAGTCCTGAAAACTTGTAAATTTTTAGTGTTACCAAATCAATTGAGCTGGTATACAAAACTGGTAATACGGTACTGGTACGGTAATAGGCAAGTATTCAATCCAAAGCAGAAAGCTTTGGATTGAATACTTGCCTTCTCAAATAGACAATTATGTTATTTTTATCTTAAGGCTTTATAGTTTATATTGAACTCACGACTGTCTGTAGGTAAATCGTAGCGCACAAAATTTTAAATTAAATTTGTATTTTTTTTATATTATGTAGTTAATTAATAATATTTATTAAGTATAATAGTATGTATTATGTCCAGTCCTCACTCATAATAAGGTGTGTAATAATATTGTTAAGACACTTAAATACGTATCTACCGTACATACGTATGTTACGTAGATATTAATGTATGCTACCTGTAGTTTGATACATCCAATAATACTTTGAGAGCGTTCATTTGCTCCACTTAAAAACTTGTTTAATTTTGTTATACTGGGTAATGGTCGATTCACACAGACACACTATACAGACTTTTGGTCGTACAGATATCTGTACAGACTTTGAAGTTAAACAATTTGACGCAGATATCTTCATAAAATGTTTGCAGACTTTTCAGTAGATCAGCTTTGGGTTTTCGACAATAGGGTATTTTACTATATATGAGAAAAAATCTAAAAATATATTAATGAGATAGCTTAGGCAAAAACCAGTCAGAAAATGTTGGTTTTAGTTCAAGAAATAATAAAATCAATTTTAAAGATTTCAGTCTTTTTAATCTGTTTTTAACCGACGAAAAAACGGAGGAGGTTTCTCAATTCAACGCGTATTTTTTTTTATGTATGACCACGTATAACTTTTCCCAGAGTAGTCCGATTTTGATAATTCTTTTTTATTGGAAAGGGTATACCCCGAAGTTGGTCCCATATAAATTTCGAAGAAAAATTCCAACCCTAAGGGTAAGAAAACAGGGGATGATTGATTGTTTACTCACAGATTTTAATACTGAGTCGTGTATTACAAAAAGTAAACAAAAATTAAGCATGTAGTAATTAGATTAGAGTCACAAAAAATGATAAAATAAAAACTTTTTAATAAAAAAATTAAACCGCCGAAAAACCGATAAGTAAAAGATAATAAACTTGCTTTGTCCAACCCCAATAACTAAGTTCGGAAATCGGTGACTTTGGATATGTATATAATTATATGTCACCGCCTTCCGAACTTAACCGTTATTGGGGTTGGACAAAGCAAGTTTATTATTTTTTACTTTTCGGTTTTTCGGCGGTTGAATTTTTTTACTAAAAAGTTTTTTAACTAATCAACTGAACAATTTTGTACTTTTATTGTTTTCGTAACCAGAGTAATTTTTATTCAAATAATATCTTACATTCACGAACAGCTAACCAACGATAATTAGAATAATAGCTCATTTTTAAAATTATAAACAATTATCATACAAAGTATCAACGCATTTTTTTTTGGAATAACATCTATATAAGTACCAATTACCCATGTTTGCAAAAATAAATGATTTGATTTGATTTGTCAGAAAACTGACGTCATACCCACAGAGCAATATGGCGTCCACTGCAACCAGCGTTTTCGTCAAATTATGCGCGAAATATGAAAATTTAAATGCATTTAGGCACTAATCGATTCAATTGTTTTTTGTTGTTTTATTAGCATTTTAGAATCTAATTAAAACTTAAAATGGGTGTAATGCCCTATTTGTAGTTTAGTTAATACATTAATTTAAAAACGGGGGAGACCTATGTCCAGCAGTGGATGTCTTTCGACTGAAATTATGATTCATTTAATTAGAGCATTTTTAATACGCAGACGTACATGCAGAATATCAAGTTTTTTGTCACACCGACATTTGTATGCTTTGTTGCACAGACAAAATTCTATAAAGATTGATGAAAGTCTGTATCGTGTGGACCCATTACCCGTTAGGATGTGTCAGAATTGACAAAAAATGAAACTCACGAAATCAAATCAACTCACCTCAACAATCTGATCACTCTGTGTACTGGAATACTAAAATATGATTATATTTAATTTGGGAATGTTTGATGTATCAAACTCGACTAAATGGGCATTTGACTACTATCTAAATCGATAATGTAATGAAAATAAACAGTAGTCACCTTCCTATGTACCTTGAGTGGGATTAAATAAATAATAAGTGAATATAAACATAGTATGTAGAGACAAGTGCCTCACCATGTGATAATATGTAAAATATGTAGTGATTAGGGACAGCGGCCTGCGTCACGGGACCAGTCTCTCCTTATTGTATTGAAATTGTAATTAAGTAATATGATGACGTAATCACTACAAATGAAAAGGTCCTATATGCTTGTTGTAATATCAGGGACCCTAAAATACATTGTAGCATACTTTTAAGGAAATACAATACATTGTATCAACTCGAGATATTGTCGGTCATGGGTTCGAACCCCATGTAAATAATTTCATCACCATTGCTCTCAAAACGGTGAAAGGAAACATCGTACGGAAACCAGCGGCATGTTCTAGAACCAAAATTTCGAAGACTTGTGCGTGTTAGATTACATCCCACTCCCTCTCGAAGAGAGGACGCTTGTGTCCCAGCAGTGGGAACATTATAAGCTGGTTATGTAACTCGAATCCATTTTCAAGAGTACAGGAACTGTGTGGAAGTAATCGTAAAGAAGACACTATTTTGTCTTAGTTACCAAAAGTGCGTGCCAGAGGAGAGACTGTCCCAAATTGGGTTGTGTTGTAAAGTAACTATAATAAATTAATATTAAAATAAGATATACGTAAACGTGTCTCCACACAAAACTACTAATTAATTATATTGCAGTTAGCTTAATTTCATCATACGATGTTATATTTTATATAAAAAAAAAAAACTTCATAATGAATTGGATTGAATGTTATGTTGCCTTTATCTAAACATCTTTTTCTATTTTGAATGTAAAGTCAGGGAATTTTATTGCAAAGTGACTGCTAACCTCAATTGTCTGTATTGTAAAATAGGAAGAAAGGATGACATTGCTTTGAAAGTTGTATAGAATTTCTAACAGACGGAAAATTGACGTCTAGTGTCAATTTATTTAACAATTATTTTCCCTGACTGTACACTAGCGAAATGTTAACTAAAGATACCTGGTAATACCTCGCTTATCTTCAACGGTCGCAGTTGGACCTCAGCATCAGCAACTTACAACGACAAATGTCGCTAGTGTCGCTAGCTACCTTCATACTTAAGTTTAGTCGTCTATACTTATTTGAGCTGAATGCTGTCGAACTGAACTGGTTATCATTTAATACTTAATTAGTTAATTACGTTCGTCAAAGAATGGGAAGTGAATGGAAATATTTGTCTAGCACAATATAATGTAATAAATAACAATTCCACTGTGTTGATACCACTATTGTATGATTTTATATGATTTGCAACTGTTTGTGATAGCTTAGCGAGGAGCGCACAAGTGATATGTTTCCTACTGATAACACGGACTTATTAACTGATGGGATTTTCATTTAACACCCTACGTTGATTAGAAGATCTTATCGCGATAACGTTAAAGACTTGGATTTTCTGATCTCTAGTGCACAAAATAAAGTTCAGAATGCTATAACCTATCAAGTAATTGCTATTGACATTTAATACATGAGTTAAGACAGTTTATATTACTATTTGGGATAACTGCTCTGCTTATTCTCAACCTTATGCAACTGAATTAAATACCAATTTCCCGCTACACAGATCATATACAGCCTAACTTGCCTGTCCATGCTACATCATTGACGTGCTCGACTGCTCGGCCCTCGGCCTTAGTATCGAGCAGAGAGATAACTTAAGTGTGTGCACCTATATCAGTAGGTACTGAGTAGTGGTCTTAATCAGCAGATTAATTATCTGTCGGGCTCGCAACTGGTCGCCGAAAGATATAAATACTACACTAGATAAGGCAGTACATTCTAGTATTTAGTCAATTATTGGTTCTCCATCGGTTGAAGAAATACAGTCGACAAAAAAAAAATGGGTTCCTCTTACAAAATATGTAAATATTGTATGAGGCTATCTTGAACGTATATTTGAATATAATTATCGTTAAATATTTATTAAATCAATGTTAACAATATAATTATTATGGAGTAGGGATATTTTCTGTCTGTCTCGATGGTCTACTGTTGAGCATGAGGTCCTGGGATCGATTCCCAGTTCGGGCAAAGTGATATTGGCATTTTCTTTCTGGAATTTCTCAGTAGCAGCCGTCTGAATTTGTACCCGGATGATGGCAATAGGCTCGACTTTTTGAATCGTTATATCTCAAAAACGGTGGCTCTTAGGAAAAAAAGTCTTTTGACATTTTATACCTATATGATCTACAATTTTTGTATGATAAAACTTACCGTTTTGCTGAAAATCGCGAAAAACTCGTTTTTGTGACCCTTGACCCCGAGTAAATTTTTTTCCAGGTGTCTGATTCAGGAGGACTTTTCACATTTCATTTATAATAGTGATTTGAACAATCCCACCAATTCACTCCTCACCCCTATTTTTTGGTCTAATTAGACCGGACTATCTGTATTAGGTATCTTTATTGTATTGGGTATTGGCTTAGGTAGAGTTTAGAATAAATCGCTGTAAAGTTATTCTAGATCTGGACTATTTCAAATGACATCAGCATCGTCATATGACATACAAACAGTTTGATTTATAAACGTGGTCCCGCAAATGTATCAGATCAGTAGATAGGCAATTAGACGCTCGCCCGAACCGTGTCCACATAATTATATCATTATATTTTATTATACTCGCGAGTATAATTAATTGGCCGATAACAGCAGATCACATCTCAATAACAACATAACTCTTATCAGTAAGTACCTAAGTTCGGAGCGAATTTTTTATAAGTTATAGGTAAAATGTCCCGATGTTGCCAAAACAGGAAGATATCATGTTAGTGGATGGAAACGGGCTGATAAAGTAGTTCACAATGGAGCGAGTTACACAACACACCTTATAACTAACTGAACACGGTTACACGTCACACACTCGAGTAGGTATGTTGTTCTCAACAGCAGCGACTTGTGCGAGCAAGCAGAGTTGATACGATTCATATTGAAGTTTCTGGACTTCTTGACAAATGACTGGCAAGATTTAAATCCCGTAAGTGTCGGTCGAAGGCTTGTGGCTAAGTAAAAAAAGCCGCACGGGTTGATCGATCAGGTAAAACGGCGGTGCCGCGGTTTGTCCATGGATGGGTCCGTGCCTCGGAATGCACGTTAAGCCGTTGGTCCCTGCTGTCATTCGTGGATCTTTGACAGTCGTTACTGATCGTTAGAAGCCCGAAAGTCTGACAACCTGTATAACCTACCAATGGGTTTCGCTTTGCCCAGTAACTAGGTTGTGGAGATCCTGATAGGCAGTCTCTCCACGTAAAATACTGGTATTCACCTGCATCCGGATAGACTGGAAGCGGACCCTAACATAGTTGAGAAAAGGCTAGGCAGATGATGAGGGTATGGTCGGAAGCATCCGCGACAGAAACCACATCCATTCAGGAAGATCATGTTTGTCGACGTAATCATTAAAAACGACCTGTGTACCTATGAAAGGGAAAGGCCAACTTGTAATAGGTATTGCAATGCCTACTAAGTATTCACTGAAGATTGATAATGTAGATGAACCTGTGAACTAGAGGAGTCAGTGGAGTCTGGACTTTAGCCGACCCCCGGCTAACACTCTCACTTGTTGCACAACATACATGCTGGCTATAAGATAGCGGTGTTCGCTTCTTACCAAATAGCTGATGTATTATTATTATCAATGTTTAATGAGTCCTGGAATGGGTTCGAATCCCATCTAGGGCAGTCTCACTGAGATTTTTCTAATAGAAACTCAGTAGCAGCTCGGATAACCGGATTATGGCGTTTTAGAATAGTGGCGGTGTTTAATCTGCCTCATAATAATTATAATAAGTGCCTACCCAAGACCTTTTCCACTTTAAATTCCACCGGAAGTCAGATTCTGCCTAAACGTACAGTTGAGTCAAGTGTTTACATTAGGAGGTAAAGTTCGCGTTAACTTAAAAGTTTATTTGTATTACTGAAGGACCTGTCATACAAACTCATTGTAAACATCAACTGCGAAGCTCGGGGAGAGGATCGCTCAGGTTGTGGCGCCTCTGCAATCCGGCCGCGGCCGAAGCACCGGGTTTGATGGAGTTGTGAGCAGTGAGGGGGCTTCTCTATTCAGCCGTGTTCTGATCAGTGTTGTTGATGACAGTCGGCTGATAGTCGGCAGTTCGGCAGTGTGCGACCGAGCGCGGCCCGAGATACCCGTTTGTTAATCGCTTATAGTCGCTCCGTGATCGCCGTCGAAGCTGCACGCACCTCGACATCGTATTTTTTTTACAATATCAGCCGACCTTGGCGCTATTTCGACGCCGGTGTTCGCACGTCCAGTCTCCGGACCCACATGTGAGTATCTCTCGATTTACTACGATACTCTACATACGGCCAATTTCAGGAAACAGGATGTTATGGGGGATACCAACCCTGAAAACACTATGTAATTATAATTACTTTATTAAAAAATCAGTGGACTGCGTAAATACCTATCTGAAAGTGAACACAACTTTGTTTTCAAACATGATATTGAAACTAAAACATAAACTAAAAAATAAAATACATTTTTTCTTTTTACACTGGCCTCCTTAAATAGAAAATTTTCAGGATTATTCTTGATAGAAATGGAATTATTTTAAGAGCTTAAGTTTAAATCAGTTCTATCAAAACGACGCGTAAGTAAGTTTACCTACTATTAAAATAATGTTTTGACAAAATCTACTTTTGCTTAACTATCGTCCACTATTAGCATTTGATTAATATTCATTGGTCCGCGAATCATCAGTGTCGCCTACCAAAGCACTTCTATTAGCAAAGTAAGTACTTACTTAATTAATATTGATGAGATAACTTCGAGCGGAAAAATAACTAAGTAGGTATTTACAAAAATGTGCTGACGCGCCTCCAACTACATTTTTCATTTAAATACGCAATAAGTAATAGATAATATGGATAAATATTATCTACGGTTGATGCTGACGGACGTCTCAATCAGCTAAAACGTGCGGGCCCCCTGTAACCCCGGCGACCTCGCTGTGACACCCCGCGACCTCGCCGGAGAAAGAACCCGTCAACAGATAATGTTATCTAAACCAAAACACTGAAGTCCGCTGAAAACATCTAAAACACACACATACACACAGTAATTACCACATTAGTAATTACTTAAGTTCGTGACGCAGAAATAAACTACCCTAGCTTTAAAAGAAGCTCGGTCGAATCCCAAGTGACTGTTGTTGGTTTCTCCTGTAAGGACTTTCATAACAGAAGTAGTGACACTAAAGTGATTCTTTAGATGTGCAATCTTACAGAGGTAAGTGCGGTGAAAGTTGAAAAGATACTACCCGAATACTGAGATTATTTTCATGAACGCCATTAAAAAATAGCGTAGTGCGTTGTACAATAAAGTTTATCTAAAGGAATTCGCGCGATAGCTCACGCACACTAGCTAAGCTGATTGCGTAAATAGATACAAATTATTTAACGCCGCGACTCGCCGACGCTCGCGGACGGCTCTGTTTACCCAAATCATTCATACTTGCACTTGAACTCTACGATAATGGCTTCTGATTTAGCGAACGCGAACATGTGAAGTTTCGGTACGGAGATAATATTTACGTCTTCTGAAAATCTCCTGAATTTAGCAGTGTATTCTTCTCCGGTATACTATCTGAAGATCTATTTTCGGCAATCGACATCTATTTTTAACCCCCAACGCAAAAACGACGGGGTGCTATAAGTTTGACGTGTCTCTGTGTGTGTGTCTGTCTGAGGCAACGTAGCTCCCGAACCATAGAAATATAAAAAGCAGTATGTCCCGAACGGATGAACCGATTTTGATTTTGTTTTTTTGTGTTTGAAAGGTGTATTAGTCGGGAGTGTTCTTAGACATGTTTCATCAAAATCGGTTCAGCCGTTTGAAGATTATCAGCTCTTTTCTGGTTGATGAAGGCATTTGAGCATCTTCCACGAGTCTGATCAACTCGAAATTTGATATTCTATTACTTCAATGATTTTAGACGAACAAAGTAACCTTGAACTGATGTTGGAGCAACACCTGGAATTTCTAGGAGACCCAAGTTACTCACCAACAAACAGCACAAGTATCATGTTTGGGCCCATTGAAAAGATCTCAATGAATAGATATAGAAATGGTGATCAGGATTCAGGACGAGGAATGAGGATAAATTAGTAACAAACTTCACTGTGGGTAAAATACGCAACGATGCGCAGATTTAAACGAGACATTCAGTTTAAAAAGTAGGAAATAAAAAATAATTTTTAAAATTAAATTTATTCTGTTTCCGTACCGACAATATTAATAATGAGACTAAACGACACATGTTTAAGTTTTGGTGTAGGTAAATTGTCAAACAGTGGAGTAAAACCCTGCCGAAGTTTTAATGGAAAAAATGTGGACTTCGGCTAATGAAAATGCTAGGCCTCTGTTTGGCGTTTTCATTGACTGTCCCCCGACTTGACAATGCCTTGATCAAAATATTACCTTCAACTTAAAAGGCTTATAAATATTATTTTTTACTTTTTAGTGTTTTTGTTTGGGCCGGGGGTTTTTAATTTTAATTTAATTTTTATTTGTGTTCTACAATGGACTTCGGAAAAATTTGCGTCTCGTAGTTACTTTTAATGATCAATGACGTTTGTTTCTGATCATTTGCTACTTGTGCTACAGTTTATACTTGGATTAGGCAATGTCGTATCTTATGGCCACTGGTGCGGGACAAGCCATAATTCGCCTTACAACAGGGAGGCAGAATTGAGCAACAATTTATAAATAACCGGAGGCGATCGTAACTGCAGCTCCAATAGGGATCTGTTCGGAGTCGGACGGGTCGCGTCCTGCACTAAATATTCATTGAAGACGCGACGCTGACAGATGAGCATATAGGTCACAGTTACAGTATGTAGACGGACTGTTGCGAACATTAGAAACTCGGACGTCATCGACGGGTCTCAGGGGACCTACGACCTACGAACAGCAGGCTTAGCGTGGCGCTTTCTATTTCTACTCTACTGTAGAATAGAAATCGTTTCTCTACATTTTTCGGTGAAAAACTGTCAACTGTCTATACGTAAACGTCATTTCGTCGTTTTTCGTGAACGTCACAAAACGCTTGTCTACGGCTCTTGTGCTGAGTGAGTCTGCAGATTGGGGTTCCTTCAATTGCAGCAGGCTTAGCACGAGACCCGTAGAGAAGCGTTTTGTCGATGGAAGAGTACTTAGACAGAAATGATGATTCCGTGTAGACAATTGACAGTTTTGTACCCAGAAATGTAGACATGCTATTTCTATTCTACGGTACAGTAGAAATAGAAAGCGTCATGCTAAGCGGCTTAGCATGACGCTTTCAAGCAGGCTTAAAGCCTGCATGAGATAATATGGTAAGAATGGCAAGAAAGGGTTGACTACAGGATCACGAAGGAGAAGAAGGTTTAAAAAAATGGCTATCAGAATAAGACGCAGATTATCGATGATAGAACGGTGTACTGCCTCGTTGGTCTACTGATAGGAAACGCTACTTCTGAGCGTGAGCGCCTGGGTTCGATTCCCAGCAGGCCTAGACAAAACACATTTCTTTTAGCGTTCACGCCAATCGCTATGCCAAAATGTATGGGAATGACATTACCTGCGGAAAGGTTACGTCGTGTCCTTTCCGCAGGTAATGTCATTCCCATACATTTTATCGTGGCGTTTGGCGTGAACGCTAACAGAAATGTGTTTTGTCTCTAGGCCCAGGTTGGGCAGTGTTATTGGGTTTTACCTTCTGGAATTTTCCGGTATCAGCCCGGAGTCCGGATTAGTGCCCGGTTGATGACAATAGTTTCGCTCCCTTTTAAATGGAAATGTTGGTGAACTGTAGGTGTACTTCTGCCTAACGCTTTGGGGAAACAAGACGTGATGCTTTTTTATTTTAGAAGAGCATCCTTAATTATATAAAACTTATTTTTTAGCTTTAAATGGGGGTCACATCGTCGCATCTAACTTCATTTACCTACCGTTATAAACACAATCACACTTCTAGACCAATGAACAATGAATCGGTGACAATCACAGTATGCACGGTAATGATGGCAGGTTGCAAGCGGAACTAAACGTTCAGTTTATTGTTATGAATTTATGATGCACCACTGCTCCAGTGCCGTCCGCGTCCGTCCTATCGTAACATCGTACTACGGATACCGTGACGTGAGGCTGCCTTGTCTGTTTTCCAGTTTCACATCTTTATAATGGACAACCTTTGTTTGTATGTAGAATAATAATGAAACAGTGCTTTAGAATGTTAATTTGGTAGTTTTAGCATCAAAAACGTATTTATTCAAATTAGTCTCAATGTTGGTATTAGGTACACTCTGTAGATACCCCGCGCGTGTTGTAAGCACTAGTGAGGTGGTAATCACTTAGGTTTACTCAAGACAAAAATCCGTCGTAACTTGAGATAGAAAAACAAATTCTCAAAATAACTGAAAAAAACTAGAAAATGTAATAATATGTGAAAATAGAAAAAGTAATATGTGCATAGGCACATAATATTACTTATTTTATTTATTGGGCGTATGCCCAATTAACAAAATGCTTCTGTATTATAAATAGTAGAGGAAAGTACCTAACCAAACATGGAATAACATTTTGTCCTTGTGTTAAAAAATATATGTTGAAAATCAAAAACTTTTATTCTTACTTATTATCAGTCATACAGTTGCGCTTAACTTATTGACAGTCTTGTTTTACATATGTAATTATCTAGATATGAAATTTCTTCAAAAACAAAATCAACATAATGGCACCTAATTATCGAATAGGTTTAGGAATTATGGACTACTACTACTACTATATTGGGAAATTTCAAAACTAATCAAAACGTAAATAAGATTTTATCACTAAAAACAAACAAAAAAAAAAACAACCTCTAAAATAATCAAACAAACATGTAATCAATGCATAGTCACAAGTTCATAACATACTATATTATTTCCAATCAGGTTTTAGAAATAGTTACCCTATTTCTCAAACCTGAATGGAAATAATATTGAAATAGGGTAAATACGCTAAATTTCGGCCCCCTTACGGATTTTCTAAGTTTGGATCACTCTGGCTCCATCAGTTCGCAACGAAATCGACTTTATAATGCTGCGGTTTTAGACAGGTTGATAAATCTATTTTATGTTTATAGGCATAGGATTGACTTTTTACTAAAAGCAACAAGTAAGGTTTAAATGCATCGAGAACGAAAAACCCCTAAAGTCGGCCGCTTACGGCCCATGGTCGGTCGCGTTTTTCCTAAATGTCGGCCGGCTATAGGGTGTTTTAAAATAAGACAATGAAAAATATTACTAATATGATTTATTTTGGCAGGAGAATAATATCACACTAAGCAAACATGCATTTATGTTTTGCACTCTAGCAATGTTACTATAATTATATAACAAAGTTCAAAGTTCATCACAATAAAATTAAATAAAAATTTAAAACAGAATAGAATAATAAATAAATCAAAGGGATCAAAATAATACTTAAATCAAAATTGATTTTGTCCATTTTCAGCTTTCATTATTTCCTTAACACCGTTTATTAAATCGTTTTTTTTTTTTCTCGGGAAACCGCACTTGGCAAGTTGTACCAATGTTTCTTCTTCGGATGGGTTTAAAACCGAAGGACGTCCAGTTTTAAATAAATCTATATTTATGCGACCAGCCAATCTGTCTTGCAACGTCGTTCGTGGGACACCAAATAGTTTAGAGACTGCACGAATGGGCATTCCATTACCTATTGCCTCAAGATCTTCTTTTATTTTAGTGGGATCGTAACTGCATAATTTTCTTTCTTTCCGTGAAGGCCCTGCATGTCCCTGCTCTGTCATTGTAGAACCTTAAATTAAAAGTATTAAAGGAAGACGAGCTTAGTATCCAAAGGCAGCTTTTTGTCCCACGCAGGTTAATAAATATTTAAAAGACTTTTTAAGCTAATAAACTTGTGTTTAATAAAATAAAAAATAAAAACATAAAATAGCAATAATAGTAGTATTAATAGATAGCAAGTTCCAAATAGCATAATTATATTTTTTTCCCAAACCATATTATTTTAGCTATCATAAATATGTTTTAAATATTGTATAATTATACATATATTATTTTATTAACCGACGAAAAAACGGAGGAGGTTCTCAAGTCGACGGGTATATTTTTTTTATGTATGACCACCATCGATCACTAATAAAGAACTAATAAAGTTCTTTATTAGTGATCGATGATGACCACGCATAACTTTTTTCAGAGTAGTCCGATTTTGATAATTATTTTTTTTATGGGAAAGGGAACCTGCTTTGATTAACCTTAATAACTAAGTTTGGAAGTCGGTGACTTTGGATATGTATTTTAATTTTATGTCACCGCCTTCCGAACTTAGTTATTAAGGTTAATCAAAGCAGGTTTATAATTTTTTACTTTTCAGTTTTTTTGGCCGTTAAATTTTTTTGTTAAAAAGTTTTCATTAATTTAATTGGATTTTATAATTAACTTAATTCGATTTTATAATGAATATCAACCTAACCTAACCTCTTTATAACACCTATTAATAAATTATAATAATAAATATTCAATTTTGAAAAAATAAGTTTGATAAATATAATAAAAATGACTACCCGCACAATCAGTGAAAAAATATAAAAGTAATCAGCCTGTATAGTGACATTCGAATTCGGGGTTGACCGACATAACGATCTTTAATATTTCCAAAGTCGGCCGCTGTTTCGTGTACACACAGCTACACATCAAGCTATACATTTCCAGTTTACACTGAACTCGCATTGTACGGAAATCCTATACAATGCGAGATCAGCTTATACTGGAAATGTATATCTTGATGTGTAGCCGTGTGTACCTTATTTCTCGAGATTCAACTAATATCAACGGCCGGTATTTGGCGATTAAACGTAAAATAGATTGATTTACAACTTTGCAAATTCTCCTATTATGCCAAAGTAATTAGTAGAATTACAGTTTATAAAACAGACTGCACTTACTTTAAGTCGGGCCCCGGTCGAGAATCCGGCTTTAAGCCGAAACTGGTATTCTAATGGGGCGGCCCCCTATTTTTCCCTTAAACCAATACGCAAAACATTAAAAAATTTATCTCAAAATATAAAAAGAGTAACATTTTATTGATAACAAAGCTTAAAACAAAAAAATAAAAATAAGAACGTCTTACCGTTGTAATATCAATCCCCGAAGCGTGGTTATTCAGAGCAAGTTAGCTACTTTAGCTAAGAACTTGCCACTTCTACGTCGGCATCGCTACTGATGAGTGACGCTCAGTGCACAAAATACAGAGAGTACAGAAGGCGATCTACATACAAAGTGCGCTCGAGCAACGCATTCATAGACACCTCTCACGGACACGATATCTCGGACCGGTTGGGACCAGTACGAGCGCGAGTGCCATCCTCTGCGATACGCGTCTGTGAAATGCAAAAACGGAGCAACAAAAAACTTACTATAACAGCACCCTAATTGCGTAACTCACGATTCATCATAATCTGTATCGTTTTGAAACGGATTGTTAAACCATTGCTTCATATGTTGGAAAAATGTGTCTGTTCGACAACATAAATAACGCAATGAATATTGTTTAACTGTGAAGACGAAACCAATTATGATCAATCGTAAGTTACGCAATTAGGGTGCTGCACCCTAATTGCGTAACTCACGATTCATCATAATCTGTATCGTTTTGAAACGGATTGTTAAACCATTGCTTCATATGTTCGAAAAATGTGCCTGTTCGACAACATAAATAACGCAATGAATATTGTTTAACTGTGAAGACGAAACCAATTATGATCAATCGTGAGTTACGCAATTAGGGTGCTGTTCAGTGGACGGTTGTTTAAATTCAAAATGAAACTGTAAATTATCTTTTTTTAAGCTACCAGTTGTTGAGTTGACCAGAGAGTGTGTTCCTAGGTATTTGCTCGTGTTTCGATGGTTCGTTTTAACGTAACACAGAATACCTAGTTAGTTGTGGGTAAGCGAAAATTACTTTGTGGCGTTGTAGTATTTTTACAATTTATATTAGGTATTTATTGTAGTACTTATAAGCTAAAAAATACGCTTCCTCATTATAAATAGTTAAGATAGAACTGCTCGGAGAGCCGGCCGTAGCGGCCCGCCACCGATCATAACTATTAGAGTTGAGATTAATTGTGATTATAGCAAAGAACTAAATACGAGTGCCACTACCACGATAGTTTTTTGTGCATAAGCCAAAGTTGACAACCCTAGCGCGACCGCCGAGCGTAGGTATGACAATCGAAGTACATACATGTGATTGCCTTCTGTACTCTCTTTATTTTGTGCTCAGTGTGCGATGAGCGAGTGACGTAATCGGATAGTAACGGTTTGTACGTAATAAACTATGAACTAAGGATGCAATTCGAGTGGCAAAATTGCCAGTTCAAAATGTGCAGACTGCCGAAGATTTGGGGGGTTTTTTTTTTTTTTTTGGGTGGGAAATCATCAAATGACTTCTCCTGCTGAGTAGAGCAGGAGGGCGTGTCAGACTTTTACTGACTAAAACCCACCCGTGTTCCTACAGTAGCCCGTATGCCAGGGGCCTGTGGTATCTCTTTCGAACAAACCCGCACCCCTGGCAGGCATCGGCCCTTGCGGACCCCACCTGTGGTTGCTGACATCTTTGACGACGCGCGTGTGGAACACAACGCGCCGTCCCGTCTACCACTTTTCGGCCGCAGGGGATAGGGAGAGCGGCTGACGCTATACCGACACTCCTCTTCCCCTGCGGCCCCACCGCGTCCGCCATCAAACGGTGGCGGCCCCGTCCAGGCCACGGAAGGGAAGAGCGCTGCTCAGAAGCACCGGCACTCCTCCTCTACCGCAGCCCGTAACCCTCAGCCGCGATGCCTCCCATTCGACATCGCGGCCCACCTCAGTTGCGGTGCACCTCACCGCAACCTACTTTTTGGCCGCTACGTCGTCGGCTTTGAGGCAAAAGCCCTGACGAGCGGCCCCACCTTTGGGTTCCTCTTGGCTTCACCGTGGCCGGAATCCACGGTTACTGAGCCCCCCCGCAACGACAATGCGGGAACCCAATCGGGGGGGAAGATTTGGGGGGTGGGGGCGATTTTTGGCGTATTTACCCTGCTTACTGTTTACGTACCCTAAAGACTTTGCTCACAGCGTCAAAACAAAACACTCTCGTTGCGGCCACAATGGTCGCCCGTCGCCCGACTGGCAAGTCGAAACCAGGGCCTCAAGTTTGCTATTACATTAGTGTCAGAATGGTCTATCATTGATTCCATAATGGTTGATTTTGACAAGTTTGGTAATCTACTATGTAATATAATGGCGTTATTATGACTTTCCAATGGTCAGCCACTGACACTCCATTGAAAGAAATGGAATTTATTGGTAATCTCGTACATAATGACAAATGAATGACTGACTTGGCGGTAATTTTTGACATATCCTAAAGTACTTATATGTTTAGAAATAATATGTAAAAATATATACTTATAAATGAAATCTGGCATGAATAAATGTTCAAAAGTAGTATTTTTTCGAAAATCTTTTCTACTAACGGATTTTATAATAATGGCAATACGACAATGCCATTATAACACAATTCTATTACGAGACCATTGACCGACCACTGATCGACCATTAAGAATTTAGCAGATTACGAACTTTTAGCAAAATGACAATGGGATCGTGTTGGAATGACGAATTTATGTAAATAGCAGACTTAGGCCCCTGGAGGCCTACTCCCCAAGCACGAACTCCGTAATCTCGGTTGAAGTTACGGGCGTTTCCTACTCCGTACCTATCACTTACGGACCTATGATTAGTTTAGGGCCCAAACCAAGAATTAATTACTACACGATTTGACAGTTGCCCTACTACCTATATGGTTTTACTCGTCTAAAAAAGTTAATTAATCAGCTGTAGGAGTCACTTCGTAGTTAGGAACTATTTTCGAACGGGCTTTTGTTGAACGAATTTTTGTTGCCGGAGTTAGAGAGTAGCCCCCTGTACGCGAGTATAATAATGGAAAGAGACAGAAGATCACTGTTTTTGGTGCAACTAGGAGTATTCGTTTCCGAGAAAAGGCGGTATTCCATTTTAAGGGATACTATTGGAATTGGTATGAATATTTGGTTACTTTCCTCTAGTCTTATTTTGAAACAGCAATTTGTTCTACACACGGCTACAAATCAAGTTAAACATTTCCAGTTTACGCTGATCTCGCATTGTAGGTACCGACGTCCCATACAATGCGAGATCCAGCTTCTATTGCATATGTATAGCTTGATGTGTAGCCGTCTGTACACCACGTTATGAAAACTGATGCAATTGTTATCTGGTTTATCTATGAGCTGAACTTTACAATTAACAGAATGTTTCGTATGTTTTCTACTCTTGTATTCTTCTCTTGGATTGTTTCCACAACTACCTAATTAATTGTGTTCATTTATAGCTCTCCTAGCAGCACGGACGGCTGGTTACTCTGATGTCTCTTTAGACTTGATTTTACGTTGTGTGATTAGATACCTACTTTAATTCATACACAAAATTATTCCTCACTCACCTACTTGGTAAAATTTTAGACTTATCATTTACTTTTACAATATTCGTAAATATGTGAGCACCATGTATCTATCACAATTAGTTATAATTTTAACCTGTGACAGGTAACCTGTCATTGTTTTATTTTTACGTAAATACACACAGAAACGATTTTAGTTATTGTGTTGGGTTGTGCTGTTAACGTAACAGGGTTGCAGGACACTTAGGTCACTATTTCCCTCGAGATTTTTCGAGTTTTCCTTTGTTATTCTAAATCTTTATTAATGTGTTCTGTTCAATGTTCGTATTAACTTTATGCTTTATGCTGATGATCTTCAATTGTATACAGCTGACCGGGTTGGTTTAGCGGACTATAGTAGATGTAAACCTCACTTGACTTATATGCTATCAAAAAGTGGTCTGCTAGTTTTGGGGTGTCAGTAAACCCCTCAAAGTGTCAGGCCATTGAATTGGAAGCTCGCGCATGATGGGTGAGGTGAAGCTTGACGTGTGCTACTTCGACGTGATGGGTAGGGCGAAGCTTGACGTGTGCTACTTCGACGTGATGGGTAGGGCGAAGCTTGACGTGTGCTACTTCGACGTGATGGGTAGGGCGAAGTTTGACGTGTGCTACTTTGACTTGACGCGGTTTTGCTGGATAAGCTGGACAGATTTCTCAATAATTGTATCCGGTTCATATTCAACCTTATGAATTATGTCAAGCTAAAGGTTTGAGTTTCAATGGATGGCCATTCGCCGAATAAGAAGTTTGCGCGCTTTGACCACGCTGTTCTTTCTCCCTTCTCAACTCACCCACTTCCAAAATCAATGTCTTTCTAACGCTAAGAATCTGCGTTATTCTAATTATCTTCAAGATTCAAGATTCTTTATTTGTGGAAACATGAGTACACATACAGAGCATGCAAGTTAATAAATTACAATAGTTGAGATCAGTCATGTTTGGCCTTAGTGGCGTACAAATATTTAAATTTCGTCATAGTTATTACATAAGAGTTATTTAATGTCAATTAAAATAAATTATCATCATAGCAATAATATGTTGCTGCATGTATGGATTATGTCAAAGATGTACTGATAATATTGTCATTGAGAAATTCTAGAACACTGTAATATGCTTTCCCTTGTAGCAGTATCTTTAATTTATTTTTTAATTGGCGGACATTAAGCTCCTTCCAACTATTAGGGAGTTTATTGAAAATTTTAGGGGCCATACAGAAAACACTCTTGTGCATTAATGTCGTTTTAGACCTATGTAGACAGAGAATACTATCATCGCGTCTACTATGGTTGCGATCAACCACTTCTGATTGACGTGGAAATAAGAGCCGATTTGATTTCACAAACATGACAATCTCTAAAATGTAAAGGCACGGGAGAGTTAATATTTTATATTTTATAAAGTAGGGTTTACAACTTTCAGTTGACTGCAATCTAAACATAGTCCTGATGCACCTTTTTTGGGCTTTAAAGGGTACGTCCTTGTCAGTTGAGTTGCCCCAGAAAATGATCCCATATCTTAATTGAGAAGAAATATCTTGTTCTACTCTGTCCTTCTTATGACTTTCTGTGCGCTGCGCGTGCGCTTTTTTGAGTTCGAAAAGTTTAATCAAATTCAATTTTAATCTAACGCAGTCATATCGCAAAAATGCCGAAATATTTGGGTTTCTAATGTTTTATTATCTAATTTTGCGGTTTTATCATTGATAAATTACTGTCGGTAGATAAGGCATTAATTTCTTGTCACTTAGTATTATGCAAAGACTACTTAGTTAAAATCCGAATAAACAACAGTAATGTTATCGTAAGATCTCCTACGGATACTGTGTCAATTAAAACATTATTGGTGTCTACTACTTGTGATCGAGAGGACGGAGTGGGATTACTCAGCACGACGTAGTAATCAGTAATCACCGTAGGTATTGTATCAGTATTTACTCATTGTCAGCAAGGCCGCGCTGTCCAAGTTCATTAACTAACCGCCTGCACGTGCGCCGCGCCGCCCGCCCGTCCGCGTCACCTCTTCGTGTTTACCTTATTATAGGTACTGATCGAGCGATTCTTTCTTAATGACAATACACCGACACTTGACGAAGGCTCACCAATAAAAATACGCAACGGATAAGTATCACAACAATAATTATGACACTTACTGTCAATAACTTCGGTACCTACCTAACACTGTCTTTCAGAATCATCAGTGATGTGTCCTTTGATCTTTTGCCATGCGTTTGTTCTTACCTCATTGATAGGAGCTGGGCTTCTGTGCCTGCCTACTTTGTGCCACATAACATATGTAATTATGGAATTATTAAAGTGCCCTCCATCATTCACTTTGGTATTCAGCTCATCGCTCCACTTGTTCTAAAGATACCACAATATCGGCTTGATCAACTAGCCAACATTCGCGATTGTACCCAGCGCCCAGACGGCAGACCTCTCGTCTTCGCAAATTAGCAATTTAAGCCAATAAATTAGTTGGTGCTGTTGTACTTACTCTGCTTGCTCATAGATTTGATTGAGGGCCAGCGACCGACCAATTACTTGAATTTACTGCTACAGTCCGTTTTTGAATACAGGGAATGAAGATCATAAGAATGCAGCATTAACTGCATTCTAGCGTATTAACGCTTGATATTTTATGCATTATACATTATACAATGGTAACCGTTAAGAAAAATTACGAGACTAATCGATGTAATAAGCTCCCCACTGGGTCGGGTATGGCCGCCGCCGCGCGCCGCGCCGTCGACGTACATTTGGTGTGTCATCATTATTGATGATAAATTATTTGGACAGTTCGTATCGGCGTGTAATCGCGCCCTTATCGGCGGCACGGCGGCGTGTGTGGCTCGCGTGGGCGGGGTGCCTGGCAACCAGGGCGTGAGGGGTAAGCCCTGATAAATATGACCTATGGCCAGAACTTGAGTAGATCACCTCTAATCGTTCTTAATCATTTCGATAGTACATTAGTACAGACGCCCACACATCAAGCTACCTCAAACTGTCAAATTTTCCCAATTGAACATGAACCTTATGCTTAAGTTATAAAGTTGAAAATCTATCAAAGGAATTTGACAGATTGGGGTAGCTTGATGTGCTGGCGTCTGTACCTACCGCTAGTAAAGATTGTGATGGTAATGAAATCAAAAGTCATTTATTCAAATTGTAATCTGGACTTTTGAACGTCGACATTACGTAACAGCTCCCAAACCATAACAGCGCCCTTCACCAATTTCTTTTCATCCGGGAAGTCGCTTGAAATAAGGCCCATCCCCTAGGCACAGTTTGTGTGGCCACCGAGCGTCATTTCCGTTGCTAAAACACGACGCTAATTCTCGTGGGCCAACAAGTAGGTAGGTAGTTTCTATTCTGACAGATAAATGAGCATTGTCTAGTTGTGCCATACCTATCATCATCAGACTAGCCCCTGACGACATTTTTTATGATAGGTAATTATGGCCGGCTTTTAGTCCAACTAAATGTACTTATGTAAATCTGCATGAAGTTGCTAGATATCTGAGGGGCAATTCCCGTAATTTGAAGAACGTTCACAGTCTGATCAGTCCTCTATCTATCACAAAAATACCTCGAGTTTCCATACATTTTTGACATTTAATTGTCGCCGAGATGAGACTGGGACTAGATTTTGAACGTTTTAGTGACGAGAATTGGCCTTCTGACCTCAGTTATCCAATTTTGTTGGGACCTAACTTACTAGTCTTAAACTAGACATTCACAATATGACAATAGTCAAATTGTCATTTCATTTAAGTACCGTTTACAGACCGTGGGTACATAGCGGGGTCGCCTCTTGTGATGTCTATATTGGGAGCAATTTGTTTCTTTGTGGCTTCTCTGCATCACGTTTATTGAAATTTCGTTCAGTTAGCGATGTCCAATGTCCAGCCCAATTGGTGCAGTGACACTGGCATGGCTCGGACACGTGACCAGTCTTACTGACGGCGTGATCATCAATTTTGTAATAATGTTACTTTCTGTGTCTGAGATGAGTATGAATATACATTCGGTTGCAAGTATTTCATAAACGTCTTCATAGACGTCTGCTATTTGCTACTCTACTTTGGTGGTACAACAAGTGCTTAGGGTATTGTTTTGCCCATAAAGTAGCAGTGACAGTCACCGCTAAATCAATGATAACCAGATACAGCTCAACAACATCATTCTAGCCTGTAGTCACCCACCGGTAACCGCTGTACACGCCATCTTTCCTTCCTACCATATTTTTTGGAACTGTGTGTCCCTCATACAGGTGAATCTACCATATTTACCGGAACTGTGCATTATTCATAGTGTTACTCGCGATTTCGTAAACACCTGTCTAGACACAAAATACGAGTATTGTGTGAGCTCTTTTTGTAGTGATGAGCAGAATCCAGATAGCTCGTGATGTTATCATAATATTGTGTTAGATATTGGATAGTAAGTAGGTACTCGCGGATATTGGATAGGTAGGATGACTAGGAGATGAAGCCGCAGCAAACTGTTGATTAAATGATTACTTATCGAAACACTGGTTTTGGCCGACCTATGTCAGAAATACGGCATTAGAATCTATCCCAGACCTCGCAAGAATAACTTAAAAAAACAATGTAGGTACCTACAGTTTTGACTTCGCTACGATTTTATTACCTCGGTATATACCTAGCTATACTAAAGCCAATCTTTTATTCCCTGAAATTCTATAATTTGTGTAAGAGATACTCCTATACTTTAGCCAAATCGGTGTATCTTAATAAACAAGGATCTTACCAAAATCTCCTCCAATTCCTCCGCAGTATTCACAAAGGTACTTACAGTACAGCTCCCCGTAGCTTGTCACGATTTATGCTTTGATTGATTATAACATCCGTAACGTATAGAACACTTATCTATCACATAACTCACAGAACAAACACCAGCAGTTTCCATCGTGTTTACATCGTCTGCATAACATTCGTCTGTAACGTCCACTGACGCGTCACACATTGTTATCACCTGTTAGGGCTGTTACAAATCTTACGATAGTAAACGCTCAATTGATCACCTGCGTGCGAAAGCGTTGACACGCCTCAGTGGGCCGCAATCCTTACTAGGTACTACTTATTAGTCAAGCAAATAATATCTGTTTGAATGAATTCTTATTTAATTCACTAACATGTATCGTGCATTAATGATAGATTAATGTGTCAAATCAAGTAAGCAAGTTAAGTGTATACATAGTATACCTACTGACTGAATATGTACGCCCAATGTAAATGAATGAATGTCTAATTGAATCAACTTCAACGATCTTTCGATAGTCGCGCGCGATGTCGTCGCAGGCGCATCCTCGGCGGAAACCATATAACATTGTGACAGCTGTATTGTGTATTGTGTGACTTGTGTGGCCGATCTTATCTTCAATTAAACTGTGCTCAATACATACATGGTCAGTATAAAACACACAGATTGGTATAATCGTGATTGAAACTGACTTCTCAGAATTGTGTATCTACCCACTTGTTTTTTTTTTATAACTGCTATCGGTCCTTTGCTCATCATCGTCGTCATTCCTGCTAGAGGCTGTTGTGTATAACAATTGTTTGTTAATCTTAATAGGCAATGAAAACATAATTTAAATTTCAAAGCAGCATCAAATGCGGCAATGCTAGTCATTAGCAAGACTTCATCGTCCGATGGAATCTACGTGACGCTTGATTTTCTGTAGTATCTTAGTTTGTATAGTAGTAGGGAGTAAGGGGGAGAGTGGACATAACTTAATTCTGGTCCCAAGTGTCATCCTCACCTGCACGTGCTGAAAGGCGGCGGCTGCCTTCTGACAGTCGTGGTACTCCCTGCTAAACAACGAACGAGGCCATGGCGACCGACATATAGCGGGTTAACTGTACACCCATCCGGGCAACTGGGTTATAAGAGGCTACAGCGGCCTTAGGGTCTAAATAACCCTTTAAATGTCTGGTGCAGAAGGCGACGGGAAACCGCTGCACTAGTTCCCATGAGAAATGAACAGGAAGGGAGTCACTATCATCGGACTTAGCGAAACATACTGGAGAAGCTCTGGATACTTTTTGACTAACCAGTCGAATAAAGTCTACTTTTCAGGACCTGAAAATGAGAGTAGAACTGAAAAGTAGACCACCCCCATCACCACCACCATTAAAAATGGTGTTGCTTTCGTGGTGCCACTTAGCATGGACAAATATGTCAGCGGTTATAAGCCGATTAACGACCGAATAATTGCCATTAAAGTTAATACCACTCCCTGTAAATTGAATATCATACAGGCCCAGTCCCAAATCGAGAACTTTTACAGAAATCGTCTGTCATGAATACCACGACATACCCTGGGGCTGACTGTGGCTCAGATCACCAATTTTTAGTCACCACAATTCGGCTTCGGCTGAAAAAACTGCACAAGCAAGAACGCACTCTGAATATGCGCCATGTTGACCTACAAGCCTTCCGACAAGCAATTGAATACAAAGTACCTGAATGTTCTTTAAATGAAGCCACTGATCCAGGCGTTATTTGGAAGGCCGTGCAGAAAATCATTGTGCAAACTGCCTAAGAGAACATGCTGCCAAAACCTACAGTGAAACCTTTTATATCTACAGAAACAGGTGACCTAATTCTTCGTAGACGTGAGTTGAAGGGAAAAGGTCAAACTTCACAAGAAAACAGACGATTATATGACCAACTCAGCACAGAGGTCCAGAGAAAATGCCGCAAAGACTATGACCAACATGTTAACAACATCTGTGCTGATCTCGAACAGAACTCTGCGAAACATGAGACTAGAGATATTTGCCGTAAGCTCAAACAGCTGACTAAATCTCGTAATACAAGAACCTGTACGATCGCAGATGAAGAAGGTAACATACTCACTGAAAACGATCAGGTTCTGGAACGCTGGAAACAGTACTGCACAACACTCTATGACAACGGTGAACCTATTATAAGCGACGCGCAGACTGATTTATCATCGCAAGCGCCTGAAATTCCGCAGTTAGAGGTCGAACATGCCATGAGATGTCTCAAGGATAGAAAATCTCCAGGTAAAGATGGAATCCCCACAGAGTTACTTAAAAACCTGGATACCAAAAGTGTGAAGCAGATTCTAAGCATCTGCAATTCCATCTGGAAGACCAGGAGCTGGCCTGAAGAGTGGACAGAGTCCGTGTTTGTTCCGCTTCATAAAAAAGGCTCTTCCAAAAACTGCAGCAACTACAGAACCTTGGCACTCATTCCACATGTTAGCAAGATACTCCTGTACATAATAAACAACAGGCTAAAATACTTTCTCGATCCTCAAATTCCAGAAAAACAAGCAGGTTTTGTTAAAGAGAAAGGCACGCGGGAACAAATCCTGAACGTTCGTCAGATCATGGAAAAGAGGCGGGAATTCAACGGCCCTGTGTTGTTATGTTTCATTGATTACACCAAAGCCTTTGACTGTGTGCAATGGGATAAACTGTGGGAGGTTCTAAAACACATGGGCACGCCTCATCTCTTCCCCTCATCTTATTGACCTAGTCCGATGCCTCTACATCAACAACCGCTCTTTCGTCAAAATAGACACCGACTGTTCAGATGTGTTATCCATAAAGAAAGGCGTGAGAAAGGGATGAATTCTGTCACCTCTGCTCCTCAATTTTATGGAGAGTACATAATTGACAATTAATAATGAACCCAACTAATTGATGTACCCAACCTTATTCGTTATCGGTATGGTCGGGTACAACAAACTCGAGACAAGAAGGGACTTAGCTATTACATCATATGTATTCAAACTATTACGTGGTAAGACCTATAATTCCGGTGTTTTGAAGGAGATTTGTCTGAATGTGCCTGACAATTACATTTCGCGGCGCCGGAAGCCACGGTTACTAGCAGTGCCACGCGCACGAACCAACTTGCTCAGCAAAGCGCCACTGACGCGCGCCTTGCATGCACTGAACGACACGGCTGACAGGATCGATTTATTTACGTGTTCTCTGAATGAATTCACAAAAGTAATATTGTATGTGTTATGCTATTTAAGATAGTTATTTAAGATAGTTACTTAAGATAGTCATTTAAGATAGTTTAATTAAGGACCACGCTACCGCATTAGGAAATTCCTGTAATGATAGCAGTGTTTGTGATAAATAAATAAAATAAATAAATAAATAAATTAGGAAAACTCTTGAGGGCTGGGAAAAGGGGTGTGCTGTTGGTGAAAAGCGCATTTCCAATCTGCGGTACGCTGACGACACCGTTCTCCTTGCTACAACATTTGACGACTTGAGGGAAATTGATACTACGTAGATTGGAGCTGGAAAGTGGCAAATTAGTGCTTGCAATAAATAGGCATGAAACCAAGCTCATGGTGATAGATCGCGCGGGAAAACTATCGGCGCTTTGAACATCTAAGGCATCGATACTGTGGATAGTTTCATTTATCTGGGCTCTGTTATTAATAATGACGGCAGCTGCGTCCTAGAAGGAAAAAGATGTATAGTCTTAGCTAAAGATGCTATGACACGCCTCCAGAACATCTGGAAACATCGTGGTATAAGTTGCAAAACCAAAGCCCGATGGGTCAGGGCAATAGTTTTCCCGATTTTCCTCTATGGAGTTGAGACCTGGACAATCCGAGCAAGAGAAAGACAGAGGATAGACGCATTCGAAATGTGGTGCTGGAGGCGAATGCTCCGAATACCATGAACAGCCAAACGCACAAATGTGTCTGTCCTATCTCAGCTCGCTATCAAGACCCGATTGTCTACAATTTGCCTGCAGCGTATTTTGAGCTACTTCGGCCACATAATGCGAAGGGGAGATAGCAGCCTTGAAAAGTTGGTCATTGTTGGCAATACCGAAGGAAAGAGAGCACGGGGCCGGTCGCCAACGCGATGGTCTGACCAAATAAAGGAAGCTACCTCATCCAGCAAATTTCAGCAGATGGTGATGGCAACTTCAGATCGGAGTCGATGGAGCCAGATTGTCCGCTTAAAAGCGTTCAGTGACAACGATCCTCAGTAATGAGGGACCGATTAAAGAAGAATTCTAGTAGTAGGTATCTACGTCACGGTAGTTTGTTGTTAGAGCCAATCTTATATTGTGTCCTCATCATCAGGTTTTTAGGTATTGTGTATGTGTATAGTAGTGTTTCGAGATTGCTTATTAATGACGCTGATTATGTCCGCCGCGTTTTTATTCTTCTCGTAGTTTCCAAGTGACACCGAGTCATTAGCGAATCGAAAACAAAACAACTCGTTAAAGTTCTCTTACGAGCACTATTTACACCTAGAAGGCATGAGCATTTTTCACCAAGTTTGCTTGTGAGGTTGAGTTTAGTATTTTTGTAACAACACTTGCAGGCTTAGCATGACGCTTTTTATTTCTACTCTACTGTAGAATAGATATCGTTAGTCTACATTTCTCGGTGAAAAACGGTCAACTGTCTATACGGAAACGTCATTTTTGTCGACTCTTCCGACGATAAAACGCTTGTCTACGGTTGTCGTGCTAAGAGCCTGCGAGGGGTTACATCTTTTAGTTGCAACGTACCTGCGAGGTATTTGGTATCACTGGCACAGTTTCCCATAGAGTACCTAACAACAGTTAACTTGATTTCATAACTATCGGCTCGCTAATCGCTATCTCTGGCCTTTGTGCCTAAGCCGAGCCTTCCTTGTGGGTACTTATCGAGCAATGCGCTGCTAAAGATACCGGCGAAGGGCGCAGATCCGTATCGCACACACACGGTGGAAGTAAATCAAGTTAACCCATTCATGAAAATAATTACTAAAATTATATTCTATGGAGATTTTCTATGTAAGCAGTGATGATATCAATAAGAAGCCTATTGCCCATATACATACCGTAAAACGGGGTGAATAGAGACTGCAGGCACAGTATCTGCAGGGGTGAATCGAGACGAAACTTTAAAGTTGATTTTACTGTTGAAATTATGATCGTTTGTAGCCAAAAAGGACTCTAATGTGTTTACTGTCAAAATCCACTTTTACAGTTACGTTTCGATTCACCCCTGCAGTCTCTATTCACACCCCGTTTTACCCGGTACATATCATACTTCGCTAGAGAGACTATAATATTTATACAGAGGAGGTAGAAAATAAACTTACCTATTTTGGTTAAACATGAATACTGACCGGAGCTTTCTTAATCAAAGAATAACATAACAATAGCGTAATTTAGTGTATCACATGTTTGTTATCTTCTAAAAACATAAAATACTCTGATAACACATTATTTGGTAGGTACCTAATGTTAGGAGGAAAATTGCTAAATGAATGTGCACATAAGTCTTGTGAACCTGGCGAAGGACAGACGAAACCAGAGCGATCCATGACCGTGACAGTGTGGCTGTATCGCGCTATTGTCGCTATAACCTGCGCCCGCGCGATTCGCCCCCGCGATGCGCTCGCGCGAAATGTGCCGCTGTAGGTAAATTCAGATTCAGATTCAGATTTATTTTTGCAAAAACATGTGTAGATAATATACATGGTATGATGCTTATTATAGGTGTTACAAGGTTTTTTGGCTCAACGTGTTTGACCACGGTTGGTGTACAAATTAGGTCGAAAGACAATAAGAATTTAAAATACTAATAACATAAATAAATCAAGAATTATCAATAATATTAAATTAAAAAATTAGGTCAATAGTCATGCGATTAAAAATAAATAGAATAGATTCAGTCAGTATCTTCCGAGCGATTTATCATTTAAAAAATCTTTAACATTATAATAGGCTTTTTCTGTCAGTATTTTTTTCAATGTTTTCTTGAACTGGTCTGTATTTAATTTCTTAACACAGTTATTATTATATTATTATAAATTATTGGCGCTCTGCATACAACGCTTTTATACATTAGCGCAGTCTTAGCTGGCTGAACACGAATTTTACTATTATCCCGGCGATTACGTATTACAATGTCCGATATTCGAGGAAAAAAATGGGGGTTATTTCTGACAAATAGGGCTATTTCTAAGATATAAAGTGACGGAAGTGTGAGAACGCTTGTTCCGCCTCAGTGAGACGCATACCTTAATAGGGTATTTTTCAATTTAATAAAAACTATTTTAATTTGAAGATTGGGACGACATATTTAACAGAAAAATAAAAAATAAATTTATTTAAATCCATTTTCACAATTAAAAACGATTAAAATCAAATTTCGTTTTTGTTGTTTTGAATTTACCGCCAAAACGCTCCTTACGATGACTTTTATCACGTGACATCGTGACGCCAGCTTTGTGTAAACGGCACCGGTACAAATACTTAGTTTGGCGCAGTTTTAGAAGTATTTGTGCACAGAGGCACCGTACGCCAGTTATTCCACTTTCTATGCATTAAAAATCATGTTAATTATTAACTCGACATTCACTTGTTTACTTACTAACTACTTTGGTTTACACAAAGTTGACATCACGTGATAAAAAGTCATCGTAACGAGCGTTTTGGCGGTAAATTTAAAACAACGAGAAGTAAATTTGATTTAAATCGTTTTTAATTGATAAAATGTATATAAATAAATTTACTTTTATTTTTCTGTTACATATTTCGTCCCAATCTTCAACTTAGAATACTTTTCAATAAATTGGAAAATACCCTATTGATCCCTACGTACACTGTCATGATATTAGTTAATTAAATAGTTCAAATAATATTGCTTTCAGTAGTGGTAAGGTGACGTGCGGCAGATAAAGTACGGTGCTGGTACAGTAATTACTTGATTCATGAATAAATGATTAAATGTTTGACACTTATAAAAAGTGTACCTCCCTCAGCAAGGTCAGCGTTGTAATAACAACGATGCGATGCATAATTAAACATGTCAGTTGGTGTTTTTGTGACAAACCACTGAAGTAATGACAGTTAACGGTCGATTTATTTACATATTTAGTTTAAAAACGTACAGATAGACGTAGTAGATGTAAATTCTAATCATGAAAAAAAAAACTGAATTAGTTTCAACAATTTACTTACATATTGGCGAGTCAAGATATTTATTAACTTGTAGATGCAACTGGTACCTACTTATTCTTTAGATTCGTAGACTACACGTAGTCACCGACAGACCATTCTTTATAACGCTTCGCGTGTCATTGCTTATACACGGCTAATTTTAGATCGTTCTGGAGCCGAAACACAGTAACTCCAAATGAGTAATAGTTACTATTGGCATTGTTATTATATTTTTAAGACGTCTAATAAAGAAGTTAGAAATTTATCACTTTTTTTCTGTCATTCGAGTAAAATTTTAGTAGCACTTTCACTATTTCATTCATAAACGCAAGATCGTACGCGATCCGCTCGGTGATGACGTAGCGCGGCACAGCTGTGCGTGTGCGAATCAGTTGGTTGCGTAGGTACCTACTCGCGGTGGGTCAATAGACGTCGGACGAAAAACCAGCTGCAAGTAAGTACCTACACAAACCTCAATTGTTGGTTGGTGTAAGTTCATTTACCTCCATCATCTCTCATTGTATCGGAAGCACGGGATTTACAATCTCCTCGTAAACGAGAGAAATTAATTGACATTTAACTCACCCCTCTCGCATCACGATATCACCTAGTACACAAGGCTACACATCAAGCTATACATTTCCAGTTTACGCTGATCTCGTGCTATACGAAAATCGTTTACAATGCGAGATCAGCTTATACTGGAAATGTATAGCTTGATGTGTAGCCGTGTGTACTACCCGTCAACTAGACACGACGAGTACGCTTGGGAGTTGCATTAAGGCCTTGAATCGAGTGTCGACCAATCGAGCTAATAGGTACTTAATAAACATACAAGTACCTACCTACCATAATACTAAATACTGCCTAAAACATTTTTTTGCGACAATGCTTGCGGCGGCTTCTACAAAGGCAGGCAATTCAAACAGAAAAATGAATCGTTTAGTGAGTTGCATAGAGTTCATTATTAGTTGGAGGTGTCCCTTACTATGAAAATATTGAACCGAATTAAGACCTTATTTGAATAACTTTAACCGCGTAATTCGGTTGTGAACCTTGAACCCTTGTACAGCCCGGTCGGACACGAGACAATAGATTTCTCAGAATATTTTTAGTAAACTGCGGACCTACTAACCTAGTTTGGTGAAATTTCTATTTTTCCCCGTTAACGGTTATGAAATAAAGTCTAAATTCGCTTATCTTATTTTATTTGTGTACCTATTTAACGATTGCGTATTTATTTTAAAAAAAGTCGGCGCGTAGGCAAAGGTAGCGGCGATCAGCGAACTCTGTCATCTGTGAACTAGGTACCTACGCTTAAATAAATAGACATAGTAAAACGGCAGCCACAGGTTTAGAAACACGTACCTATGGATGTAATTTAATCCATTCGAATTCATTTTCCATATTTACTATTGGCTAATTGGTCCCGTGTGTGTTGCCGGGCGTATAAGAATAGCACCATCCCATTTCTTCCCGTGGGTGTGGTAGAAGGCGACTAAGGGATCTACTAGAGAATGGGCAGCAGCGTTCTCTATGCATTTGATCACCTCACTGCGATCGCCAACCCGCCTGCCAAGCGTGGCGATTATGGCAAACCCCCCCTTTTGGGGGAGGCTTATGTCCAGCAGTGAACGTCTTTCGGCTGAAATGATGACTATTTTGCCAACATTGAATCGCCTGGCCGCCATTGTGGTACTACGACGTGGGTAGCGTTCGAAGTACCTACCTACTCCAGTATTTCTTCCTCTAACGCGGTCCGCGTTGCACGTGTGCGGGCGCTCGAAACTGTCCATGATCGAGGAGGCGCTGAGTTGCGGCCAGAATGGTGGAGGTGAAGGGAACTTGAGGGTCGTTGATTCCACGTGCGCGCAGTGAATTCAGGTATTCCGGCTGAGCATACAATCCTCTAGCCTCTTCCAAGTTATGGTTCGCAATCCCATAAAAATCCACATTTCACACACAGATTGCACTCATTTTTGGCGCGTAATTAGGTTGCGCGTGCGGTGTACGTGACCTAATACAGCGAAACGCGACACAATACTGGGAAGGAATTCGGAACAAGGAAGGGCGGGCGGTCGGCTAGACGGGGGTCGGGGGCGTGGCTTACGGATCATGCTGTCTGATCGATGAATGGATTTTTCAATGGATATCGTTCGCATGTGTTGCCGTTTGTCGATACGTTTTATACGCACGTATACATTGATCGCAAGGAAGCGTTACTTCGAGTTCTCATTATTTCACTCAAGAAAACAATAAATTTAATGATTCGTGTTTTTTTTTTTGTTGTTTATTTAAAATAATAGTCTCAATCGATTCTAGTTCGATGATCGAGTTCATGGCTTTCGGTTCCAGAACGACCTAAAATTAACCTTGTATAATGTACAAAATCGGGATGACCGATCGTTGCTCGGTTTTTTTTTTGTTTGACGTTTTCTAAAAATGAAACCAGCTAGATCGATTTATCGCCCCCGAAACCCCCTGCATACTAAATTTCATGAAAATCGTTGGAGCCGTTTTCGAGATTCAGATTATGCTTGTTTCTTTTTGTTTGGCGTTTTCTAAAAATGAAACCAGCTAGATCGATTTCTCGCCCCCAAAACGCCCTGCATACTTAATTTCATGAAAATCGTTGGAGCCGTTTCCGAGATTCAGATTATGCTCGTTTCTTTTTGTTTGACGTTTTCTAAAAATGAAACCAGCTAGATCGATTTATCGTCCCCTAAACCCCCTGCATACTAAATTTCATGAAAATCGTTGGAGCCGTTTCCGAGATTCAGATTTTGTTCGGTTTTTTTTCTCTTTTTTGTTTGACGTTTTCTAAAATGGAAATCTAGCTAGCTCGATTTATCGCCCCGATAGCCCCTGCATACAAAATTTCATGAAAATTGTTGGAGCCGTTTCCGAGATACAGATTTTTTTTTTGTGACTCTTGATAAAAAGTCTAAATGCCTTGGTATATTCCTAGACTTATCTAAGACATTTGACACTGTCTCTGTTCCCATCCTACTCAAAAAATTGGAGCGAGTTGGATGGAGTAAAGGCTCCGCGCTTGCTATCTTTGCGAGCTATCTATCTGACCGATCGTAGTGTGTCAAAGTCACCACATATGTCAGTGATGAGTGTGGATTGTCCTTCGGAGTGCCTCAGGGTTCTATTTTGGGGCCTACACTGTTTTTAATTTATGTAAACAGTCTATGTGACTTAGCTCTCCCAAATTGTTCCATTTACTCGCACTTGCATGTTTTGTTGATCATCATTCATAATTTCAGCCGATAGACGTCCACTGCTGGACATAGGCCGCATAAAAAATATGGGGGGCCGTTTGCCATAATCGCCACGCTTGGCAGGCGGGTTAGCGATCGCAGTATGGTGGTAAAATGCATAGAGAACGCTGCTGCCCATTCTCTAGTAAGTCCCTTAGTCGAAATGGGATGGTGCTATTTTTTACGTCCGACACCACACGGAACATTTTTTGATATCATTGGCTAAGTATAGTATATATGCAGGGGTGCAGGTTCGTTCGAAAGAGATACCGCCGCCCCTGGCATACAGGCTACTGAGGGAACACGGATGGGCTTTAGTCAGTAAAAGTCTGACACGCCCTCCTGGTCCACCCAGAGCGGGAAAAGTTATTTGATGATTTCTCTCCCAACAAAAAAAATAAGTATAGTATACTATACATAGATAAAGGTAGCTTTACTTAATTATAGAGAAATAGGAAGATCATCTGTTCACCTGTGTTCTGTCTTGTTAATATGATGAAGTTCACACGGCTTATAAACTATAGAATCGAACAATTTATATGTCGACGGCACGAGCGGTACGTCATACATAGTAAATCATTTTTGCTTGTTTACATATTTATACAGGCCTCCACAAACGTTTGCTTTGTGTTGCCAACATCCAACAACCAAGGCCAAGTTTGTAGGAGCTGTGATAAGTTCGAGAGTGCTGGATGGAACAATAAAATATTGCGTCTTTTTATATTTTTCCTCGCCGCGTCGCAAGCTCGTAAAGTAACTACGGCAAATGGAGGCCAGTGAAAATATATTTATCTCATGAGCTGTCACTTTTAGTTCAGTCAACATTCCGCGGGATTGGTCAAAGTACTCGTACCTATGTTGTTTTCAATATTTTGAGAGTGGCCCAGATGACAGATGTTGTTGTGTAAGTAAATGATTGATACGCAATGTAAATCATGTTTGGAACTTCTTGTTTCTTCACCATGGCTCGAGGCTCATTTAGATGCGTGTAACATCCTGTGGTATGTTACCCGTTTGCGGTATTACATTAATAAATACATTGGTACAACATGCCCCTACATGATGTAATCAGCAACGATTTTGAAAAAGTGGTCGTGTTTGCTACATGCGTTGCCGGATGCTCGTAGCTATCACTCATTTCTTGAATTTTCCTTTGGGATCTTAAAATATCCATTCAATAAGTATTGGAAAACTATTAAAAGTTGTATCTTTAGCTAATAAATCTTGCGCCACAGCCGGCCCCAGACTAGCGCCAGTGCGTTGAGCAAACATTGAATTTGTATGTTTACCTGTACTATGCGAGTAAAGTGTTGGCGTCCAACATATTGTGACAAACATTGGCATGTTTACGTTTGTATGCTGAGAGTAAAGATTGCCGTGGGCGGTTGCCGGGCTTGTCAAACGTTGGCGCCAGTGTGTGCTTACGCGGCTCGGGGGCGGTGGGCGCGGCGCAGCGTCACGGCCGTGCGGCCGCGCCGTGGCGACGGCTTGCACAGTCAGGCAGACCGACGGCGACGCTTTTAGGCTCTTTTGGCGGGTGACCAAAATCAGAACCAACACGTCGCCATCGTGGTTTTTCAAAACGATTACTGTGACAATTTCACAACTGTGTACCAACAACGCCCCCTGACAATAAAGCATTATGGCGCCAAAATATCCTTATAGCTCCGTAGGTACTTTAATTTATAGATTGTTCTGATGATGCTTTCTTTGAAGAGTGAAACTTCATGCCTTACCTTGCTTGCCGTGCCCCAGGCGGATATATGAGGACTACGTCCTTACTATTCTTTCTACTTAAATAAAGATATAGGTACCTACTTGTTTCTGGAATTGCTGAATATATACGATTATTCTGGAATTAATAGACGCTCAGCCTCATCGCATAAAGAGCTAAGACACTGCTGAATACCGGATCCTACAAGTTCCTGGATAGAGTTGACAGTCCAATATTGTGATAAACCAAAGTGTTTGTTTAATTAAAACAAACATTTATCTGTACTCTATACAGTCACGAATACGATAGTAATTATTTTAGTTTAAATCAGTCATTACTTACTCATTGACTGTGTGGATCTGTCACACTGTCGATTATCGCTAAACCTTGCGACGAATATTATCGCACTAATCGCACTGCTAATTGGATCCAGACTGATTGACTTAAATGGAATTTTGCAAAAACTTCCACCTACTTTAATTTTAACACAACGAAATCTACAGATTCCCTTATGTCGACTGTTTAAGATCTAAAATAGTATTATAGGTTTGTTTGTTTGCAGAGGAAAAGTGCAAATGAATTTAATACTGATGATTGGTGGTAATTGTGAATGGTATCGCTTTGGATTATTTACTCCCAACCGGTTGCTACCAGATACGAGCCGTTTGAGATAGCGACGCGTAATACAAATCATGAACGTTTAATTTTGTTTGGTTTTCGGTACATTAAACTTAATAGTGAGGGCCGGGGCGGGCGCCACGAATTGGTAAAAGGAATGTTCTGAAAATTATGTGACACTAGCTTTTGCCAAAGGCTTCGCCCGCGTGGGTGTCGGAAATTATCCCATGGCATTTTTATCCCAGTTTCCCGTGGGCCACGGGAACGTACTACACGAGGATCATATCGAGCCTTTCTCTGCAATATTCAGTATATTCCCGCTCCGCCAAACGCACCCTTGTGTTTGATTTGCCAGTGCAATAAGAACTAAACTATATTCTAATATTGGTCGCGCGACCCGCGTAGTGATACTCTGCTGTGCGAAGTCGAAGGAGATTGGATCCCGATGGCCTGCCCCTGGTGAGTGCTGCATGTTCCTTCTCTTCCTCTCTTTCCCGCCTCGACTTTTGTAACGACCAAATATTATTTCTAAGAATTACGTGCCTGAACTAGGTAATCCTGTATTTCAGGCTAAAAGAGCTAAAATAGGCTTATCACCATCATCATTTCAGCCAAAAAACGTCCACTGTTGGACATAGGCCTCCGCCAGGATGGGGGGTTTTGCCATAATCGCCACGCTTGGCAGGCGGGTTGGCGATCGCAGTACGGTGGTAAAATGCATAGAGAACGCTGCTGCCCATTCTCTGGTAAGACCCTTAGTCGCCTTTTACGACACCCACGGGAAGAAATGGGATGGTGCTATTCTTTTACGCCCGGCGACACATACGGGACTTAGGCTTATAAATTTAATAAATAATCACAAGTTGAAAATAGACCAATTATTTTATAAATGTTGATTCTAAATTTTTAAATAGGTACATAACGTAAATATTCATCTATATTTACTTTAACACAGTAACTTCTCTGTTTCTTCGTAGGACATACTTTGGAAAGCCTCTTTTTGCGTCGGGGTTAAAAAATTGACATCCATTACTTGCTAATCTCGGTCCAAAAATTAAATCCATTACTGTCTACTACCAAGGTTTCTGGCCCTCACTGTCCGCAAAGTAAACACAATAGTTAAATAATCAACCTGAACCAAATGTGGCTCATGGGATAGGGAAAGGGTTAAACTTATAATCTATTCTATATCTATATCTATATCTATATCTATATCTATATCTATACATATAATAAATCTGTAAAGGAACTTTTTCTGTACATTTAAAATATTTCGAAAATAATTGCTTGGGGTGGTAAGGGATAATCAACAGATGACATTTTAACCCTTATCAAAAATTTTGTCTGTAGCTCGGTTTTTCAGTTTCTATGTTGAATAGATCAAGTATCACGTCAAAAGAACGAAACTAATATGGTTATCTTTCATACTCAAATATTGTTTATAACTCAGAGTTTATATTAGTCTTTGTTTCATCGCAATCGCTTCGGTCAACCTATCTAAATAATTTAAAGTGTTCAAGAAGAATTTATTTACGTAATGTTGAAACACTTAGCGACATCTATTGGCGTGAAACGGTACTAACGAATACTTAATATTAACACGTCATTCTCATTTAAGTTACTTACTGTGTCTGTGTTATTTCAAAAAGTAATGATACTGATTACTAAAATCGCTTTCCGTTGGTGGTTGATTCCCACGAATCAAAAAAGCTAAAAGAATTTCAAATAAAAAGTTGTGATAATATTAACTGGCGTGGTGTTCTGAGTCATATACCTAGAATGCAATGTTAGATAAATATTTATTAGTTTTATCAATCAAATTAATACAAATAGAGGGGAAGAAATCTCATTTTTAATTGTGATAAAAGTCTTAGTAGCGCCATCTAGCATAATATAGCAAAATTAGAGCGGCTAGAGGAACATCTCCATAGAAATTCTTAATCTCTAGCGTCTGTAACGCCATCTAGGTTTGAATAGCAAACATGCAAAGACAACAACTTGATTTCGCGCGAAATTTGATAATGTTAAATTTAAATGCGTGTTTACAGCATTACTCGATTCAAATAATGGGAGTTTTTCGAGTAAAGAGTTGTAAATACTTATGTGCTAATTTTCGTGATGTTAGTTTTCGAGGTGGGGAGGGGTTCAAGCGAGGTCGGATGGTGAAAGTCAGGAAAAAAATCCAAAATTGCGACCATAACTACTGGTGGATTTGAGTAAATAGATAGGTTTTCACACGGGCAACTGTAGTTATGTCGATGCTCTTCCGAGCAACATCGCTTACAGAGAAGCATTTTCTTAGTTAAAACAAGTTTAAAAATGTATTTATTTATCCATTTGGCATCTCCAACAAAGGATACATTACCTACACAGGAACAATAGAAATCACAATAGTAAAATATTGACAATTTTAAAGTCGCTTCTTTAAATATAATTATTTATTGGTCTACAAATAAATGTATGGCTGAACAAAAGAAACACTGAAACATTTTTGATTACAATTTACAATAAAAAGGCATCGCAACTGAGAGTCGCGGAGGATCGCTCTGTTACGTCCATTATCCTCGGGATCGGGCTCTCCCTCTTCCTGCTGCCTGCGTCAGCAGCGGGGAGAGAGGTGGGGGCGCGCGCGGTATGGCACTATGTAGCAACAACATCGTACTTACTATGTTCATAGAAAACCCGTGCTATACAATTAAATAGTTTTTTTTGCCTGGTTTGGTTTTTTTTTCAACAGCGCTTTTAATGTGGATAATGACCGACGTTACGGGGCGTAGGTAATGTAACATTCGCAGCGAGCATGTCTTTACGCCGTGTGCTAAAATCAGTGTTGCTCGCTCGCATGTTTTGCCGTAGGTACTACTGACTGCACGAATACTTGCTTGGTAACATATTAGGTGCATTTTGACCCGTGAGGCCGGTCAGTATCCACCTTTACAGCGTGATCTTTCTTCATCGTGATAACGCCATGGTCCCACGGGCCGTTAACTGACAGGTGGCGTCAGGTGTTACTGCACTGCTACCTGTCGAGGCCTATCGCAGTCCGTGCAGAGCATTCCCACTGCTGTGGTTTTATTCAGTGGTCAACGTTTGATAAACAAAGCTAAAAGACACGCGCCTGTACGGGCCGAGATAGGCGCCCGCCCCCGCGTGGAATAATGCTTCAGCACACTCAACCAGACGCGCAGTCGATTTATTGAGTAAGTACAGTAAAAGCTCCTTATTCGTGCTTCCTTCATTCGCGTTTTCACTATTCGCGGATTAAAAAAAATGCGACCCAATTCCTATATCCGCGGCTAAAGATTTATTTATTTGCGGGTCTAATCGGTACATCGGTACATACATATTAACAAATAACAAAAAGGATTCCAATAGGTATCCAACCCAATATCCTTTGTAAACGCGTCGTCAGATGGACAATAAAAAAGTGAAATAGACCTTATTACAACCTCGCCTAAAGTACATTGTCAAATGATATCGCCGCTGTATTGGTTCGGCCTTTGACATCTACAATAGCCGCCTTCGCCGCGGTCGGTGTTTTTAACCGACTTCAAAAAGAAGGAGGTTATCAATTCGACATGTTTATATTTTTAATGTATGTTCAGGCATAACTCCGTCGTATATAGACGGATTTGCAAAATTCTTTTTTTTTCGAAAGGGGTTTACTCCGAAATGGTCCCATTGAAATTTCATATAGACAGGGCCCGATCTAGCTATTTAGCCGCTCCGGGCAAAAATAACATTCGCCGCCCTTTGCACTAACACCATTAAAGATGGTATGACCATAATTATGTGATATTCTTTGAACTATATAATATTCACATACGTTAGTCTACTACGGCTTCTGAACAAGTGTACAAAAATTCATGAGAGTAGGTATGTTTGTAAGTATACATTTTGCCGCCGCTCATTTTTGCCGCTCTGAGCATTTGCCCGGCTTGCCCCCCCTTAGATTGGGCCCTGCATATAGATCTGATGATGCGTTTCGGAAACAGACAACGGAACTCTTCAAAAAATTACAGCAAATCAACCGCGAATGTTGCTATCACATAAATAAGCATGCATTGTTTTGACCCAAAGGATGATGAAATTTCGAATTGGTGTATGGTAGGTAACAAAAAAATGAAAAATAAAAACTTTTTTCAAAAAAATAACAACCGACTTCCAAAAAACACTACAAAGTGCAAAATAACTTTAATTTCGGAAGGCGGTGACAAATAATTAAAATACGCATCCAACGTCACCGACTTCCGAAATTAAAGTTATTTTGCACTTTGTAGTGTTTTTTGGAAGTCGGTTGGTATTTTTTTGAAAAAAGTTTTTTGAGAATGTAAACAAACATAATGAAACCAACCTCATCACCATAAAGTATATTTATATATCATCATCATCATCATTTCAGCTGAAAGACGTCCACTGCTGGACATAAGCCTCCCCCACATTTATAAATGCTGCGACTTAATAGACATTCCATCCCTTGGTACGAGCCGCTTTGCGTGTTTTACCTATTGTTTCATCTTTCCATTTATTGCAAAATGTTGAATTTTTTTTTTTACTTAAAAACGATTTTCGACGCGAAAAAATCTGTTTAACGCATAGAAATGCTTGATCGTTTACGCCTTGGAGAGTCGCTTGCATCCATATCACGCTCATACAATTAATCAATATGGTCAAAAACTTCAATTAAATTGTTTTTTTTTTGTCACTTAGGAACGTATCCCTTATAATCCCATATAAATTACCATTCCATAGTCACGGTTTCTGTATTCGCGGTAGGTATTTTACGGAACGTATACCTCGCGAATAAAGAGCTTTTACTGTACCTACGGCAGGTGCACATTTATTATAAAATGAGCCTCGACCAGGCGCTTTGATCTATATTTATTCTTAAAAATCTGAGTGAGACTTCGTCGCAATATCATTATAACCCCTAAAGACGCCTGCAGGCCTAGACAAAACACCTTTCTGTTAACGTTCACGCTAAACTCTACGCCAGAATATATGGGAATGACATTACCGTGTCCTTTCCGCAGGTAATGGTGCCGATTCTGTTGTACACCGAACTAAACTAACTAAACTATAACTAAAATTCCTTACTTTTTACTATGAGAATCTAAACGCTATTCTGCAAAAAAATATCTCTAAATTTAAAAACTATTTTGACACAACTAAAATCGAATTTGACAATCGCGACTCGCACGTGGTATGTTTTGGCTTCGCAACGTGGTACTTGTTTGCCCTACCCCGTGTTTTTTTTTAGAGCCAGCAGCGCGCCGGGGTCGGCAGCCTCGACGTGATTTATTTGGAATTCTCACTTTTTTCATGGAAAATATGAAAAATTATTATCCACATGTTGAGTTTTAGAGGTGTTTGGGGTTTCATAAAGGGGGTCGAAATTTTCATTATTTTTGCGATAGGACACACCGTTTTCGAGATATAAGCAAAAGAAAAGAAAAAAATACAGTACTATTTTTGCACCAGAAGTCGAGTTGACGGTGTGAATTTTAGTTCTTGACAACTAATTTTATTCCACACCTATTTAATCGCGATTAAAAATAGTCAGATTTAGTTAGACAACCAAAATTTTAGGTTGAATACAATAATGAAATTGACAACAACAGAATAGCAAAATTACCATTTTCACTAAACTAATATTTCAGTGCAATCTTAGTGCTGTCAAACTAAAATATAGTTAAGTTGTGTCACTTTAGTCAATTTCAGAATAGGAAATCGTCGTTTGACGGGAATAAACTAAATTTTGGTGATTTTTAGTCTAGTTTAGAGAATTTTGTGACAACAGAATCGGCACCAATGTCATTCCCATACATTTTGGCGTACCGTTTAGCGTGAACGCCAAGAGTAATGTGTTTTGTCTCTAGGCTCTGGACTGCATTCGAAAGCTGTGGTAGATTCCTACCAGGATAGATCGGAAGATCGGAGGAGTGGTACCTACACCGTCAAAGCGACACATTATTGTTTTCCGACATGCACGCGAACGAAGTCGCGGGCACAGCTAGTTATAACTATATGTTTAACTATCACTCGATGACTTTAGTAGACAAAAAACAACTCAGTTACCTACATAATTATTAATTAGTAAATTTTATCATTTTTTATTATGGATGGAAAAGTTCGCGATTCTGGGGTCAGCAGTCATTCGTTTTATTGTTTGTCACAGAGTCGAGGACGACGTGCAGGTTATCGTGAAGATTTGTTAGTTAATTACTGTGAAATTAAAATTTGTTTTGATAAACGATTCGTATCGCACATGGTTGCACCAAACTGCGTGACTATTGTTGGCATGTTGATTGATATATATAGAGAAACAAATAACTCGCTAGATATAACATTAAAAATAAACTTTTATTTAAAATCTCATTATCTATCGAATGATTTAAATATTTCATTTAGGCATTAAAAAAAACATTTTCTCCTGCTGTCTGGTTGCTTGGTTGAACTGCCATGCACCCATGTGTTATTATTCTCAAATAAACAAACAGCGCTTAGTTATAACAACGTTACTCAAGGTCAATCTTGTCGATTTTTTTTCCATACAAACTTCGGGAGTGTTCGGGAGTAGTTTTTTTGCTAATATAACCTAACTTTGGGCGTGTTTAAGTAATAAAAGAAGTGTAAAATTTCTAAAATCAAGTCGGTACCGACAAAGTTGAATTATCGAAAAGTTCAATAAACTTTATGGGTCATTGATTTATGAAGTGGTTTTTTCATAAAACCCGATCTTCCGAAGGAGTTTTTTCATTTTTTTACGCGCCCGTTTTACTATAAATGATCCTGTATCGCACTCAATAACGTTGTGCGTGTAGACTAGCGTCTAACTGCTCATCACTGATACTACCTCTGTCGGACACGATGCCTGGCCCACCAGTGAGTTCGAGCCAGCGACTAGGTTCCCCTTAATACTAACTACTCAATAAGTCATGCATTCCACAATGTTCAGTTGGTAACTTTACATTGAAAGGGATCATTATGTACCCTGTCGGGCACAGCAAAATAGGACTGACGAAGTTTTAAAAACTTAACTTATCAGTCGGCTGGTCCATTTATGCTTATGAGTTTGTCTTTGTCCTCAGATCACCTCATAATAACTACTCACAATGTCTGCGGCGGTGGAGACACAGCGCGCGCTGAACGGGCGCGTGAACGGGCACTGCACGGAAGGGGCCGCTGGCCCGCGCGGCACCAACGGGCACCACGACCCGCGCCCCTGGGAGCAGCAGTTCCTTCCCACCGAGCTGCACCTTGACGACAAGATACGCTCACAAAAGGTAACACACGTTTACTTTAAAGGCAATAAATTGGTAGTCATGAGGGTTTGCCGACAGTTGTGAACCGTGGATAGACCATGTTGGAGATCTATCGAGCCTGCACAGCACTCAAAGCAATTATTATATATATCATGATGATCAAACCCTGTTGGTTTGTTTTTAATCCCATTTTACATTCCTCTTCTTGAATATTTTATGATTTCGACTTACTGGTATGTCAAGCCAATAGACATTCGATGAATATAGGACTATCGTTACAATGGCTTTTCGGTCAAACGGACGCTCGATCTAATGGCTATTCGAAAATGTGGTACATCGATGCTATGGTATTTCGGCAATTCGGACGTTCGGTCTGATTACTTCGGGGAATTAGCCATCGGGCATATGACATTCGAAATCGAGCAGTAAATCCCAGATACATACCTTTGGAATGGTGCAAAGTGCAAGTTATTTTCATAATCAAACATGGTAAAACTGACTACCTACACATAACCTATACCCACGTCTAGGCCTATAAGCCTCACATCCTTTCTGCTGAAAACTCTCGACAGGCTCAGTGATAGACATATCCGAGACGGACCTCTCCGGGTAAAACCACTTCACAAATAACAGCATGCGTACTTCTCAGGCAGATCAACAGAATCCGCGCTGCACAGCGTGGTATCCAAAATCGAATGCTCAGTTGACGTGACGTGTGTCGGGCATGTCAACGTCCGAGTGAGTCCATCAGACATATTATCTCTGGTTGTTCTCGTCTGGCTAACAGCGAGTAGTTGCACAGGCATAACCAAGTAGCCGGGATTATTCACCAGCAACTTGCTTTGCAATATAAACTTGTGGATTCTGAGGTACCGAATGACCATGTCACGTTGTACCTCCTGGGATCGGTCTATCATAACTGACAGGACTATTGTAGCCAATAAGCCTGATATAGTCGTGATAAATCAGTTAGCGCGCCGCACAATGATAGTCGATGTAACCATTCCGCATGACGGGAACTTCGTGAAATCTGAGAAAGAGAAGCAAATCAAATATCTCGACTTAGCACACGAGGTGGTTGACATGTGGAATGTGAACTCGGCTGTCATTATGCCGATTGTCGTGTCAGCCAATGGACTGATGGTCGAAAGCCCGATCAACATCTCTCGAGGCTCTCGTTAGGCGGTTGGACAAAAGGCCTGATTCAAAAGGCAGTACTCCTCGATACGGTTCTCATCGTGAGGAGGTTCCTGTCTCTGGAGCCCTAACCATTGGTAGCTTGGACCCTGCTCCCGATACCGGCGGACCACATTTTTTTTATATTTTTTGCAATGTAACTTTTATAAAAATATTTAATAGATATTGGTGCCGATTCTGTTGTCACAAAATTCTCTAAACTAGACTAAAAATCACCAAAATTTAGTTTATTCCCGTCAAACGACGATTTCCTATTCTGAAATTGACTAAAGTGACACAACTTAACTATATTTTAGTTTGACAGCACTAAGATTGCACTGAATTATTAGTTTAGTGAAAATGGTAATTTTGCTATTCTGTTGTTGTCAATTTCATTATTGTATTCAACCTAAAATTTTGATTGTCTAACTAAATCTGACTATTTTTAATCGCGATTAAATAGGTGTGGAATAAAATTAGTTGTCAAGAACCAAAATTCACACCGACACCTCGACTTCTGGTGCAAAAATAGTACTGTATTTTTTTCTTTTCTTTTGCTTATATCTCGAAAACGGTGTGTCAAAATTTAGACCCCCTTTATAAGACCCCAAACACCTCTAAAACTCAACATGTGGATAATAATTTTTCATATTTTCCATGAAAATTCCATATTAATCACGTCGAGGCTGCCGACCCCGGCGCGCTGCTGGCTCTAAAAAAAACACGGGGTAGGGCAAACAAGTACCACGTTGCGAAGCCAACACATACCACGTGCGAGTCGCGATTGTCAAATTCGATTTTAGTTGTGTCAAAATAGTTTTTAAATTTAGAGATATTTTTTTGCAGAATAGCGTTTAGATTCTCATAGTAAAAAGTAAGGAATTTTAGTTATAGTTTAGTTAGTTTAGTTCGGTGTACAACAGAATCGGCACCAATGTATTTAATAAGGATAAAGGCTATATAAAGGAAATAATTACCTATTATTCTTATGCAATACATAAAATTAATATAATAAATATACTATACCTGTAATACACAAACCTCATAATATAGTATAATATACCCGTACATAATTATACATATATAAATAGATGATTATACACCCAATTATGCATCTAAT